>JAANYP010001447.1:48970-56470 GCA_020465985.1 Centrapalus pauciflorus | reverse complement strand
ACATTATATATATAATATAGATATTAATATAATCATCATCGGAATCATATAAACGGTGATGCATCTTCATCAAGATTCACTTTCCAAACGATCTTTCATTTGATTCCATCAAAATCTGATGCATCTTAATCAGATTCATTTTCAAACACGATTTCCATCCTTTATAAACTACGATAATAGGATTCGTCTTCCATAAATATCAGATAAACCCGACTATCTTTCGAAGTTTTCTATTAAGAATGTATAAAAACGACCATACCTTTAATGCAGAATCATACATCATATCATCATGATCATCTGCTTGATTGGAATATTCCTATACTTCATCATCATCATCACGAAGGTTTGTAATTGATGGTGGCGATGGTCAATGAGGTGGTTGTGGCCTGGCGAGCAGATGAGGTAGTGGGTCCGCCGAGAGGGGAGATGGCAGGGTGGCGGCGGCGGCCTAAGAAAAGAGAGGATGGAGAGATCGAGGGTGAGGATAGAGAAAGTGAGAGGGAATAATGGAAGGTTGGTGTGAATTGATTTAACTCTTATTTAATGAGAATAATATAATTAATTAAATTAAATCTTTTAATTAAATTAGAATTATATTAATTATTCCAATATTGTCCTTAATGCATTTGGTTCCCCATGATTCCCAATGCATCGAGGTTCCCCATTATATATATATATATATATATATATATATATATATATATATATATATATATATGCTAATGATCCTTTGAGCACCATTTATAATTAAGCACCGGTGAGCACCAATCAAAATAACGTTTTATACACACATTTTTTTTATATATACAAGCTTTGAATGAATAGAATTAAACTTCAGTGGGTTCATTGCATTCATAGGCTTTAATATACACAAGATTCATTGCATTCTCATGCTTTTATACATACAAGCTTCATTAGGTTCATTACATTCATAAGCTTTAATATACACAAAATTCATTAGATTGATCACATTCAAACTATGTAAATAAGTTATTTGTAACATGCATATGTTTTAATTGATGCTAATTTGTCAAAAATCTAGTGGTGCTCACGGTACTTATTTATAAATGGTGCTTAAATGATCCTCATTATATATATACATATATATATATATATATATATATATATATATATATATATATATATATATATATATATATATATATATATATATATATATATGTATGTATGTATGTATGTATGTATATATATATGGGTTCAATGGAAAACCTATATGCATCGGAAAACCCGGGAACCACTTTATAGCCATTGGATCATGTGATGCATCACGCGAGAATTCGGTGCATCACGCGGGAATTTGGTGCATCACGTGGGAAATTTGATGCATCACGCGGGAAATTTGATGGATCACGTGCGGGAATTGTGATGCATTTGTGGTGGTGCATGGAGGTTTTCCGATGCATGTTGGTTTTCCATTTAACTCCTCTCTCTCTCTCTCTCTCTCTATATATATATATATATATATATATATATATATATATATATATATATATATATATATATATATATATATATATATATATATTAGTGCAGAACCTTAATTTAGTGCAGAACTATGGAACCGATCTAAACCATTATATTATAATGTAAAACTAGGGATAATATGGTAATTATGCAATTAACATTAAATTAATGCTAGCCCACCAAGTTTGACTGCCCACTTTGACCATTTGACTCTTTTGATATCGAATATACATGCAGTGTTGCATATATGATATATAGTATTACTTCGACGTTTATGTGATATAAACTGTAATTTGACATTGAATGATCTCAATATAATATATTGCATAGTCGTCTGGGTAAAAAACAAATTTTGCGAAAAATAAACACATAAAATTTTTTCGAAAAAAATATATCATGACCGTACTCGTTAAATTCATCAACTTTGACTACTAAGTTTGATCATTATTTTGACTCATTTAATATTAAATGTATATGCAGTGTTGCATATACGATATATAGTATTATTTCGATGTTGGATATGTGATATAGACTGTAATTCGACATTGAATGATTTCGATATGATATGTTGAATGGTCGTCTGTGAAAAAAAATTTATACGAAAAATAAAAACGTAATATTTTTTCAAAAAAAAATATATATCATGACCGGTCTTGTTAAATTAAGGGTGGTTCATCAAGTTTGACTACTAATTTTGATCATTACTTCGGCTCTTTTAATATTGAATGTATATACAGTGTTGCATATATGTTATATAATATTACTTCGACGTTGAATATACGTTATAACCTGTTACTTCGACATTGAATAATCTCGCCATGCTATATTGCATCACAGTCTTAGTAAAAAAATTTTTACGAAAAATAAACACGTAAAATTTTTCGAAAAAAATATATCATGACGGGTCTCGTTTTAAAGACTATAAAATTCTCGTTTTAATGGTATAATTTTTTTGATTTAAAATCTAATCGTATTAATGTTATTTTAGTTTAAACAAAAAAAGATATTTATTTTGCTAATGTCAATTTTGTTGCTATTTCCAATCATTTTCCTTTTTTACCCTTAACTATATTAAAATATCATTAACACCAATTTTTTTTACTAATCCAAACTTGATTCTTTTAATCAAGACCAGTAGATTAATCTAATCTATGGACGATATAGGTTCTACAGTTCTACACTAAATTTAGGTTCTGCAATGATCCCAACTATATATATATATATATATATATATATATATATATATATATATATATATATATGTATGTATGTATGTATGTATGTATGTATGTATGTATGTATGTATGTATGTATGTATGTATATGTATATGTATATGTATATGTATATGTATATGTATATGTATATGTATATGTATATGTATATGTATATGTATATGTATATGTATAGATTCAAGTTCAAGAGAGTACCATGTTAGACTAGGGTACCGGGGAACCATTTATAGTCAATCATTTATCATTAAAATATAATATAAATTTTGCTTAAAATTCTTTTCCGCATTAATTAATGTTGGGGGTAAAATTGGTATTAAAAAGTTTAAATTAGAATCAAAGATTATGTGTATCCGATGAAAATGTTCATTTCAGTTAATATTATCTCCCATATTGAATATGTGCAATGATGACACTTCATAAACCACGATTGAACATATTCAATACCGTGAATATTGGTTTATCACCAAAATGGTTAACAGCGAATAAAAACACAATAAACCCGGATTGCACATGTTCAATAACGTGTAAATGAATTTGAGCCTTCACGAACGGTTTGAAGAAAATAATAAATACCTATATTTGACACATCCGGTTGAACATGTTCACTAAAACCCATTGTCGAATCCGATTGAACATGTTCAGTAAAACTCATTGTCGAATCCAATTGAACATGTTCATTTAAATCCATTTTGAAATTTATTATTGATATGTTATGGAAGTAAATTCCTATAATTAAGGGATCTATTATTTTATTAGTTGTCGTCTATTATTTAAGATAAACTTAATTGACTATATTACCCCTTTAAACTTATAACCAAACATGGATGGACTCCGGTTCCCCAGTCTAACATGGTACCCCATTGATCCCGACCCTGTGTGTGTGTGTGTGTGTGTGTGTGTGTGTATGTATGTATATATGCATATATAGGGTCAGGTTCTATATACTATACATCATATATAGGGTCACGTTACAATAGATCTATCTAATGTAGACGAGCTTAACAGGTGTTGTATACGCATATTATTAGTCTAGAGGAATGTGAGTTCGTGTTCGTCTTTAAGGATTGATATAAGTGCAGTGGCGGACCCAGAAATTTTTTTTATGGGGGTCGGAATTTAATAGCTACGATAGTGTAAGTGTTGGAAAAAAAGTGTAATTTTTCAAAGAAAAAAAATGTATTTTCCATGTTTTTGGACCAATTATAATTATATATAATTGTGAAATATATCATTAATATTTTGTAAGTTTGTATTCTCATTGAAAAGAGGATTCCAACGATATAAAGAACGTTCAAAACGGAGCTAAGATGAATGAGATATTGATGCTCGAAGATTGATGTTTGGAGTGAATGAAATTCCTAGTGGGAGAACTTGAGTCCCACATAGGAAGGAATATGGAAACAAAGTGGGTTTATAAGGAGGAGTGTTTAAAGTCATGACAAAATTGTTTGTGGTTTTACTCCAATGCCTACCCGCGCGCAAGGGGGGGTGCAAATCTTGGATCCCGAAGGCTAAATTCCACTGAACTCGTGTACGCCAGCACCAGCGGACACGAATGCAGCTCCGAAAATCAAGGCTCGTGCGAGATGATCTTTTTACTCCGAGTGAGAGCTGAGGGGTCGAACTTTAAAAATCACGGGGGTCAAATTTTTTTAGCTATATACATAACGTGCAAATTCAAAAATTTATCGGGGTCGGTTGACCCCTATAGCCAAGGCGTGGGTCCGCCCCTGTATAAGTGAAAATGTGTATGCTTGTTTATGAAGTACGGTCTAATTGGTCATAAATTTTATGATCAATTGTTAGTATGATATTCGTATGCTTCTTGTATGGGAACATACTTAGACGGGTATAGAAGCGAAACATTTATTTGATCGAAAGGCTTACAATTAAAGGACTTTGTAAATCCCTAAAATGTTGTCAAGAAAACTGATAAGTAGTAGAGTGTCATAGAGCTAGTGAATTATTGAGGTGTACATGTATACCTAGTTATACTCATTATTATGGTGTTGTGATATGATTGTTGTTTAGTACATGTATAAATACAGTTTTACTCTCCGTAATAGTGTCGTGATATGATTATTGATGGATACATGCATACCTAGTTCTATCCTCATGGTCATAATTGTATTACTGAAACGAGTATGTATATATACTTCATACTGTGATTGCAAGATTGATGATTGGTTAACGATTGTGGGAGACAATCGTACAAGTGAAGATAGTTCTCGTTATGATTGTAGTTATACTCCTAATTACTAGAAAATCATACGCATACGTAAGTATATATGTGTGTTATAGTCATAGTTGTTTATTGAGATTGTAACTACTAATGTGAATAGGTATACAGAGAAATATGATGTATCATATTAAAATTAGAAGCGATTGATATAGCATTAAATTGGCAAACGAGTTATCGATTGTTTGAGTAATTACATGGATTACCCATGTAGACATCTTTCCATATCGGAGATTGTTGAATAGTGGCAAAGTATACAGTTATATATAAATAGCGATTAAACAAAATTTGAATGACTAGTTCTACTCTAAGCAATGACAATAAACACCTCAAGTGGGATGAGTTTCTACTCTAGGTTTAGAATATTGTAAAAAACTAAATATATCTTAAGGGGGCGTTTGGTTCGTGGATTTTTTTATCTGGGATTTGCATTTTCTTAAAGGATTTGCATTATGCAGCATTTGTATTTGTCAGGATTTTGTCAAAGAATTTGCATTATCTTATAAAAAATTTTGTTAATCTGAAAAATGCAAGGTAACTGGGATTTAAAACTCTAGGGGGTAGACTGAGATTTTAAATAACAAAGAATGGAAGGATTTAAGAAATCATGGTATTTTAAATCCTTTCAGAAATCTGCGAATCAAACACAAGATTTTAAATGCAAATCCCAGGAAATCCAAGGAAATCCGCGAACCAAACACCCCCTAAGTGGAATGAGTAATCTTACATTCCTTCGTCTCCGTCACAAACACATATCTCAAAATAACATGTTTTTGTGTTGTATTTCATATACAAAAGCACCAATTAATCGATTTGTTACAAATTAAGAAATATAAATTCAAGATATTGAAGATCATCATTGTATTTTTTTTTGATTGATAGGTTGACAAACTCTTTGGTGACTGTTCACCGGCATAAAAGCATATTAGGGTTTTTTTGTTTGTGCAAGGATATGATGATTGAGATGGAAGAATTTGGGTTTTTTTATGGGTTAAGTATCATTTTGACCATCTAACTTTTAGAATTTTTTTTCGATTTAACCACGAAACTATTTTTTGTCCTGATCTAGCAACTAAACTATTTTTTGTATACACATTTAACCATCAAAGCTTTTTTTTACTGATTTAACCACTGAAAATTGTCTCGATTTGGCCATTAAACTATCATATTTTTCACTGACTTAATCATTTGTTTTGGGTAGTTCCCTCCATTCGCACCGAGTCCCCCCAGTGTTTAGTGGTACATCGGGCTAATCTTAACTTACCTCCTGGCATAACCTTCCACCTCCCTTCTTCGGGGATTTTATCGCTGATATTCCGATTTTCAACCCGCGTGTCCCGCGGAACTGCTGCCAAAGAGGCCCGTTGGCGGGTGAAATGCACTTCGAACCACAAGACTTAGTTTAAGGGCAACAGTTCTGTTTTGTTAAAAAAAAGCTCAACGATATGGAATATGGTAAGCACTCTTTGTACAGTAGTTGGTCGGTGGCAGCTTCTTAATGGTTTTAGCGATCAAAAGCTACCGATCAACTACCTAATTTAGCGACAATCTCTATCATTCCACTCTTTGAGGATCTGCCCACGCCCGTCCGCTTTTATGAAGTACAAGGAGACGGAGGTGGGACGGCCGGTTTGTATATTGTGTCATGTAGTGAGACTGACGGAAAGGGGGGGGGGACAGGGGACGGGGGAACCGGGTGGGACAGTGGAAGGCCGCGGGACGGAGACGCGGGAAGGGTAGACAGGGGGAACGAACGGCGAGGACATAGAAGAAAGAAAGACAAGGCCCAGGGAAATCGAAGGAACGATACGAGCAAACAGGCCAGGCACCCGCCGCAGGGGGAGGAGGCCACCGGGCCGAGGACGAAAGGGATGACAGAGAACGGTAGCCACGGCAAGGCGAGACGCGGGGCCAGGGAGAAGGCGCGCAGGACCAGGGAAACAAGGGGAGTAACCCGCAACAGGAGGGGGCAAGGGCCTGAGGAGTCACGCGACTGAAAGCGCCGGGCAGGGGGGATGTGGGGGGAGATACGGAGGCCGATGAAGACAGTCAAAGGGGCGAACGGGGAAGAGCGGAAGTGAAAGCTCGTCCCGAGGGGGGTGGTCAGAGAAACGCAAGAAGAGAAAGGGAACGAAGAAGGAAGGCGCGGGGGGGTAACAGGGGATAGGCCGCGAGGGCACGGGCGCGGGCCGGGGGAAGGCGCGGGCCCAAACTCCGCACCCAGGAGGGAGCGGGCCATAACGAGCGGGGGGAAGGCGGAGACAGCACACAACACACAGCACAGCACACACACAAACACACACACAGCACAGAGAGCGACGAGGAAGGGCGGGGACACCATGGACCAAGGGCAAACAGGGGAGGGCCCCTAAGGGAATGGCGCCGCGCAGGGACAAGCCCTGACGACAAGGAGGGGGGGCAACAGAAGCAGGCGGACAAGAGAGCGCAGGGGGGGGACCGCATGAGGACCTCGTTCCCTCCATGTTCTTATTAAACGTAAGCCTAATGATTTTTCCTTTATCTCTCTCCCTTTATCTCTGCCT
>JAANYP010001447.1:0-47671 GCA_020465985.1 Centrapalus pauciflorus | reverse complement strand
TTCGGGGCGGGAGGCCAGAGTGAGGGCTGGGAAAAAAAAAGAAAAAGGGGGGGGGGAAGAAGGAAAAAAAACATTACCAACAGTGTGGTGCAGATGGGGGCGCCGGGATTACGCACCCTCGCTTTCCGGTTTCCAAGAAAGAGCCGAAGTTATGTCGGTGTGGTGAGGGTGGGAAAGAGCTCAAGTTGGTTTTGCAAAAAATGCATTTTAAATGTTGAGCGCGGTTCGTGGGGCCATGTGGTTTTGGGTGAAAATACAGGACTGAATTTCGGACAAAATAACAAGCGATCTTTTCCGAACTCGAAAAAACAAACAATAACAGGCGGACGGTGCTGTATATGGGTGAGAGGGGACAAAAAGAACAGGATGGACGACCCCAAAGAAACACAGGAAATAACCAGAGGGGGGGGGTACAGAGCAGACCCAAAAAAAAAGACCAAGATAGTGGAGACCAGTAAGCAATGGGACTGACGACCCAACGGCGAACAGAAATAGCACAGGGGAACCACAACGCGGGGGAACGTATTACCAAGGCACGGACGTGTGGCAGCAGGAAACACCTAGTGGCGAGGGCGTAACAGAGCGTTGACCCGTAAGCGATACCCACTACCTGTGGTGGTACATACCGCAAGCCACGCGCGGGCAACCACAACACGAGGGGCGACAAATACGCGGGTTGAAGCTTCTCCCTGTAAGTCATGCGAGATGACACGTGGCAAAACACTAACCGCAGCATCCTTGGCCGTGAAGGGGATGGGACTCGTCCGTTTCCCCCTCCTCTCCCTTGGTCCGTTTGGCTTTTTGATGTTGCAAAACCCGCCCCTACCCGTGTTTTCATCAACCAACCCCCTTGCTCCTTAAGGACGGGCGTTCGAACCGCCTCCGGGAACAACCGTGCCCGGACTTAAGGGTCCGTTCTACCAGCAGCCGTAAATTGGGACGTGAAGTCTGTTCGCCCTTTTCGGCGGGTGAACGCTGAACGTGAC
The DNA here is from genome assembly GCA_020465985.1 of Centrapalus pauciflorus. Classification (NCBI taxonomy): domain Eukaryota; kingdom Viridiplantae; phylum Streptophyta; class Magnoliopsida; order Asterales; family Asteraceae; genus Centrapalus; species Centrapalus pauciflorus. Next base: position 46,685 of record JAANYP010001447.1, on the reverse strand, counting down.
ATGGTGTATAAGGGGGGTCCTTCTTGCTGGCATTATGTCTGAGGAGTAATCTTATAGGCTGCGGAGGATGAGGATTCTTATTAGTCGGAAGAGGCTGTCTGCTTCGGTATCGGGGTTATTTATGAAAAAACCAACATGGTTTTCCGTTGTTTGCGGGGGCGGGACCGCCATGGGATTGTTTGCTATAAAAATCGGCAAGTGATATTTTTTCTTTTGTTTAAGTCAGAAACATTGTAGACATTAGAACCCGGTTTTTCAGTTTTTAATAAACCCGGTTCCCACATTAGAGTCCAAATTTCACTCAATCCAAAAAAAATAACGGGAAGGTTTTTATAGACAAAAAATAACATTCAAGGGCCGAATAACGTAAACAATCGGAAAACTTGTTATTGTTTCATATAAACCCTTATTCTTATTTATATATACAACTGATACCAAATCACTACATTCACTACCTAAAATCTTAATCAAAAACACTAAATCAAGGAGAAGTGATAGAACGTGGAGATGCATCCGTTCCGGCAACGCGCTCGCTCTCCTCTTATCGCGCGCTCTCTCGAACGCTCTCTCTCTCTCTCTCTCTCTCTCTTCTCTCTCTCTCTCTCTCTCTCTCTCTCTCTCTCTCTCTCTCTCTCTCTCTCTCTCTCTCTCTCTCACTCACACACATAGTGTCGATCTCAGCAAATCAGTAATGGATGGTTCTGATTCTCAATCAAAACCGTAAGATTTGCCCTATCCAGAGACTTAAAACGTGGAGATACAGCTGTTTAGGAACCCACCACCGCCACCACCGCACCTGCATTTTCGCTTCACTTGAATCCTTTTGACTCCACCAGCAACCAACTCTACTGCTCCACCACCCGCAACCAACTCTCCTGCTCCACACACATCTTGACACCTATACAGTGTCAATCTCTAATAGAAATTGATTTTGGTGCTTCCAAAATTGAGTTCGAGGTGGCAAATAGGAGGGGTTCGATTTTGAGTTTATAGGACCAAGAATAAAGAGGAAATATGTGGTATAGTGGTGGTTATATGTCAAACGGACAGATAATCAAAGGGGTTTGGGTTGCTACGAGCTTAGGTTTTTAGATGAGGGGAGGAAAGAGGAGATCGGTGGTGGCTATGGTGGTTTGGTGGTAGCAAAACCAAGAGAAGGGATAGAGAGAGAAAGGGGGCGAGTGAAGAGAACAACTATGAACACAGAACAAAGCTCCAAGTCTCCGATGACCTCCTCGGATCTCCGGCCAGATCGCGCACCACTTCGTCACAGATCTGACACGATTTGAAGCTTCGATCTTGTGTTCTTCATTTATGAATGGATCTGAAGCGTTGTTTATTATTGTGTCTAGTTCTTGATTTAGTTTTTGATTTAGATTTGGGTATTAATTTAGTGATTTGGTATAATTTATCTCTGATGATGATGATAATAATAATAATAATAATAATAATAATAATAATAATAATAATAATAATAATAATAATTGCAAAGAAAATATCATTTATCCTTAAAAAGACTAAAATGTCATTGATTTAACGTTACAATTTAACGGATTCTGTTATAAAGGACCTTATCTTTTTGGTAGTTAAAACACTGTCATTGCAACTTTTTCAAAAAAAGACCAAACTTGCAATTTGAGATTAGTTAAAGGACCATCTATGCAATTAACTCTAAAAAGTTTAATTATTTTTTTATTTTTTTCAGCTGCTTTTTCATTTATGTACTTTTTATTTTTTACACTTTATTTGAGGTAATTTTAAGTTAATATAATTTTTAATACTCGTATAAGTTTAGTTGATTCAAGGGTATGAAAAAAAAAACCTACATATTTTCATTGTTTTTGCGATTTCGATCCTCAATGTTTTTTTTTTCCCAAAAAAATCCTTATGAAATTTATTTTTTTGTTTTATGAAATTTGACTATTAGAACCCGGCTATAATTAGTATACCGAGTTTTTAAAAACTGAAAACCGGGTCCTAGTGTTCAAATTTCACTAAACCAAAAAAAAATTTAACTTAAGGATTTTTATGGAAAAAAATAACATGAAGAGACGAAAACACAAAAAACGTGAAAACATGTTTGTTTTTTTCATAATAAATCATTGATTTGACATCACAATGTACTGGATAAATTTGAGATTACTAATGATTACCAATATATATAATGGATAATTGCGTAAAAAACCTTAAAATTGGACTATTTTTATGATTAAAACCCCTAACCATTTTTTGTTGCACAAAAAACCTCTAACCGGTAAAATCTGTTGAAATTAGGACTTGTCCGGTTATAATAGGTTGCTATGCTTACATGGCACACACGTGACATCCACATGGCAAACCCGACTTACGTGGCGACTACGTGGCACAACATGTATAATTTTTAAACTGAATTTTTGCATAAAAAACCCTGAAATTGGTGACTTTTTCGATTAAAACCCTTAACTATATATTTCTCACCTCTAACCAACAATAATATTTAACTTTTTATCTTCTTCTCTACCTCCGGCAACTCCGATTACTCTATATCTCCTCTTTATGTTCAATGCTGTTTATTTTATGTATGTATGTTCGATTAACTTTTGCCGTTTAATCTTGAATTTTAACTTCAATTGTGCCGATGAAATCGATTTCATTTTGTGTTCACGAGTTGCATTTTTAGGTTCAGCTTTATGTTCAATTCGTTTATTTATGTTCCATTTTAGCTTCTGAACATGATAAGTCAGAGCAGTGAGGTTCGCTAGCCTAGAGGGTGGAGGTTTCATTGGGAAACGAATTCTTTGTTTTATAAATAAAAGTTTCATAAATATTCATGTCATCAAAATGCAATCAGTGAATACTCAATTTTAATTATCTTTGTTAGTTGGAGGTTTTTTATCAAATGAAAAATGATTTGGGGTTTTAATTGAAAAACTAAACAAGTCGGAGTTTTCTTACGCAAAAATCTGTTTAAAAATTTTACATGTCATCAAGTTACAACCGGCTAAACCGGTTGCAAGTCAGATTTTTTGAAAAAAAAAACCCAAATTTACAAAGTTTTAACCGGTTGGAGGTTTTTTGTGCAATGAAAAATGATTGGGGGTTTTAATCGCAAAAATGATCCAACTTAGAAGTTTTTTGCGCAATTTCTCATATATATAATAGCAATGATGCTAGTACAAATATTTTTCTATTATGTGTTTATATATTAAACATGATAGAAATACCAAATTAAAAAAAAAACGGTGATTTTAGTCAAAATAGAAATACCATTAAAAGATATATCTATTTTCTTAACAGAGAATACTATATAATAACTTACTAAATGTGCAATGTACTTTTCTTAATCTATTTTTTCAATTTCAATTATTATATAACTTATTATAAGTTTATAACTTATTGTTTAGACATGTCAAAATGCATGAACCAAAAATCATTTTATGTATTTTTGAAAAAGACATGCCAACTCAATGCTATAAAGACAACGTACTCAATTACATATATAGTCTATTAACTAAAGAATACTAAACAATGACAGTTTGAAAGTGTATGTTTGGTTTTGCGTTATGATCGAGATTATTAGATTATTACGTTACAATAATGTAAATAATTGGTTTAAAGTGTTTGGATTGCATTCATTAATAAGTGCTTATTTGTGTTTAGAATTAATCCTACATTCCTACAACATTTTTTCATAAGTTAAAAAAATGTAATTTATTTGCTTAATAAGTGGTTATATGGTCATTTTATAAGTTAAAATGCAAATTCAAACACTTTAAAAACTGATTATTTGATAATTATTATAACAAACAGCAGAAGATATACCAAATTTTCGGCAACACTTTTTCTTACAGCTATTCTCTAATTATTAGTTTTCCAAAACGCTGCGACATTTTTCAAACGCAAATCCAAACACCCTCTAAATATAGCTAGATGCTAATTAACAAGAGATTATCATTAATGTCACCATATATACTTACTTATATCTATCATAACTTACTCTTTTCGTACCATTTACATCTACTGTACTTTTAAAATCCATTCTAAATTAAAGATGGTCATAAATACATTTAGCCAAAAGGGTAAAAGAGTCTTGCGATTCGTTCGTGAATTTTCTTGGATTCACTGTGATTTGCATTAAAATCATTATTTGGTTAGCAGATTTCGGTCACAATTTAAAATCTCGGAATTTTTTAAATCTCGTTATACTTTGTTATTCAAAAACCCAACCTCCTCCTATGATTTTAAATCTCGGTCACGTTACATTTTTCGGATTGACAAATTTTTCCTAAAAAAAATTGCAGATTATTTGATAAAATTTTGATAAATGGTCACTGACAATCCATCTATGTAGTAATTTATATAACTTCATTATTATATTTTCATCTTTTTTCCAATTACATAAATTTAAAGAATATTAATTACATAATCCCATTCTTTATCCAAACCATCTATTTAATTACGTGATTTGAACGTAGTCACGTACATGATTTATTCTCTGTACATAAAACTCCTATTAAATTTATACATCTTTAAATTAAATAATTAGGCCTAAAAAACTATTTAAAAAAAAACATATTTTTAAACCTTTTTAGAATTCAAGCTTTCCGGCCATTAATCAATGGCGGCAAAGAATAGAAGACAAGTAGAAAGCATTGTACCCTGTAGTATGTATTTAAAAAAAAAAAACCCATTAGCATAGTATAAATTTGCAGCAAATCCTTCAGAAATCTCATCAATTGAGTTCATATTTTCCATTATATATTTAAAGAAAATGGCATTCAAGACAACTTCTTCGAACCATAGCAGCGATGGCAGACGAGAACTCACAGTGAAGGAGTTCAAGAGATGGTTGATGAGGTTCGACACTGATAAAGATGGCCGGATTAGCAAAACGGAGCTCCGGCAAATGATCAAGGCCAACGGTGGTTGGTTTTCTAGGTTGAAAGGAAGGTCGGGGATCAAGTGTGCTGACAAGAACGGAAATGGTTTCATTGATGAGAGCGAGATCGAAAATCTAATTCAGTTTGCACAGAAGGAATTGGGTGTTCGAATAGCAACATGCTAAAACATGCACTTGTTTGAATTGTTTTTTTTATCTTTATGTAAATAACAGTAGTTTTGAAACATATGTGATGCTATTTGTATTTCGAATTAATATGAATGGAAAGAATTTCGATGTGTTCCTACTACACGAAGAACGTTCAATGTATTGCTGGCTGAATGATCCTATTTCTGTATGAATCTAATTGACAAAATCAGTTACTCGATGTCAAGTTTCTGGTTCAAAGAGTTTAAATCCTCCTACTTACAAACACGCGACAACCCTTAAAATCATGAGTAAAGTAGCAGCAAAAAGTTAGATAAGTTTGCCAAAATCAAACCTCCCCGTGTCTCTGTTTCTTGAACTAGAATAGAACGGATTCCTATCACATGGAAAACATGCGTTGATATCGAGGATACAAAAGAAGTGTCAAGTATTACGAGCAATTATTTGCAATCAATATAAACCATAGAAAAAAAAACACACATCCGTCCCATGGACTGTTCATAATTAGGGGTCTGGAATGGGGCAATATGCAGCCCCAAACCATGAAACCAAATAACCATACTGAACCGGTTCTCAATTTGAATTTCATCAGCTCGTATGTGCGCCCAGGGTGGCCTCCAGGGGTCACTGGTTGTGCAACTCCACAAATTCGTTACGTTTGACTTTATTCACTCTATTTTTATGTTGCTTTCACATATACCTTCATAACACAAGATCTCATCAAAGTAAAGGTATTTCATAACAATTTCAGAATTTAGGAAATTATTTGTATAAATCCCAGGTGTTGCATAAGCTTGTATTGCACAGGATCCATACATTTAGTAGTTGTGTAAATATATACTTTGGGTTCACCTATCTTTTAAAACCTGTGGTGTATTCTATGCACATCATAGGCACTTTGGTAGTTTCAGGATCTCTCATTGACGATATGCATGAAAAACTCGGAGATATAGATAGTGTTCAAATCGTCGTTAACTAACCAAACACTAGAGATTTAATTAACTGGATATCAATTGTGAGTTGTGTTGATGTATACAGTGAATTGTAAATCCAAAGAAGCAAGAAAACTCTTAAACAAAGGGTGTTTTGGGGATTTTTTGTGGTTGGGGGGGGGGGGGGGGGGTGGGGGTGGTTGGTCAATAAGTCAAAGGGTATTGCTTCTATTATTTTCATATTGATTCAACATAACAAAATACAACTACCAGATGAGGTATCATATAGTTATATTAACCTTAGCTAAGAGCATGATAAAAGAAGCGTCGTGAAACGATTACCAGAATAGTGCATAAAACAAATATAGGCTACATAAAAAACTCAACATTTCTTACCTTTCCGGCCGTCCATAAACTTCCATCGAGGAGCTGTAATGGTAGTTTTCGGTGACTCATCAGCACCAACCAAACTATAAATTCTAAACTTGTGAACTGCTGGTTCCTTGTTCAGAAAACTCTTAATTCCCAATTCTTTGTTTTATTTTAACCGAACAACTATGAGCCCAACTGAAAGGCTTAAATTGTCCGCAGGTTAGATACTAGCTTCGAATCGCCAAAGACTACTCTTGTGGTCTTTGCCAAACCCGCCGAATAGTGTCTCCATGATCTCTGTATCGATCGCATACACAAGAAATGAGTGCATGACATTGCCCAATATCCTGTGCAGAAACCAGCAAGCATAGGCGCTGCCTGTCACCCAGTAAGAAATGAGTTCTTGGAAAAGATGGTCGACCATTTCGGTATTGAAGATTTATAAGACCACCATTGAAAGCCGCCTTTTCATGTCATCTAAATTAAGAATCTTTCAATGTCACCATTTGGTATCACTTTGACTTTCATTGTATTCCTTTCCCATCAAAACTTTCTCATAAACCCTTTGCCAATGACATAAAAAAATGGATCTCTGAAGCTGAGACATTAAAATCCATCTGGAAATTGTCCGAATGCCCATTGAATCAATGATCCAATTCAACTTTATGTGGCTGTTCTTTTACGATCCATAAGTTCAAATTGGAAGGGGACTGAAGGGTTCATTTCATTAAGCCGATCAGCTGCCCATTTTCCAAGCCTCTCATGTCTGTATTTCTGGCAGGCATCAAAAATACTAATCAACATGGATGTTGTCAGGTCAAATGGCATTTGCTTAACAAAATTCTGAAGTTCGCCCATGAAGCCATACTGGCCGTAGAGTTTAATCATGGACTCATAATGCTCCAATCGAGGGATAACACAGTACTCGCTAACCATTGCTTCAAAATACTGCCTACCCAGTTCAACACGACCCTCGCTTATACAAGCAAGCAAAACTCCTTCAAATGTGGTATTATTTGGTTTCAAGCCTTCACTCTTTAGCGTCTCGAAAAGATCAAGAGCTATGTCACCCCTAAAATTGTGACAACATCCTAATATCATTGAGTTATAAAGAGCCAGATCCCGTGAAGGAGTAGCTTTAAAAACCGTGAGTGAGTACATGAGACTACGGCATTTGGAGTAAGCGTCAATCAATGCTCCGTTCGTAATGATGTCAATTTCATAACCATGTCTGAGCAAAAATCCATGAATCTGTTTACTTAGTTGAAGTGCAAAGATATTCGCACAAGACGATAAAATAGTTGCAAGAGTGTACTGATTTGGTGGTGTCTCCTCTAGCATCTTCCAAATGACCATCATTGCTTGCTCACTCCTTTGGTGACGAACATGACTTGTCATTATCGAGTTCCAAGATATGCCATCTCGAAAGTGGCTCATCTGGTAAAACCAAGCTCGGCAACTTCTCAAGTCTCCACATTTCCCGTACATGTCAAGAAGGGCATTACTGACAAACAGATTTGAGTCAAAATTATGCCTGTAAATAAAAGCATGAACCTGTTTCCCCAATTCAATATCTAAAAGGCCAGCACACGTGCTCAAAGTCAACATAACTGTAACATGATCAATTTCAGTGTTTCTTTTGTATGCTAGATAGGCAAATTCTAAGGCCTCTTGCCATCTGTAATAACGTGTATAGCCACCCAGCATAGCATTCCATGAAACGATGTTCCTCTCAGGCATCTCGTTGAAAAGTTTTCTTGCTTCTTCGGTTTTACCATTCGTTGCATAAGCTGTCACAACTGATGTCCAGTTAATTAAATCTCTAGCGTTTGGTTGGTCAAAAATGAATTGAACGCTATCTACATCTTTGTATTTTCCATACATATCAATGAGTGATCCTGAAACTACCAAAGTGTCTACGAGATTCACTTTGATGGCAAAAGCATGAATTTGCATCCCTTCTCTGAAAGCCGAAAGTGTTGAGCAAGCACAAAGGACAGTTGACACCGTAAAGCTCAACGGCATAACATCATTTGTCCTGACCATTTTGAAAAACATAAGTATTGCCTCCCTCTCTTCACCCATATCATAATATCTTCTAATAATCACATTCCAAGTAACCTCATTCGGATATCGAAGCTCATCAAACATTCTCCGTGCATCGCTCATAAACCTCCCCTTCCCATAAATATCAACTATCGAACTCCCAATGATCACATTCCCACAAAACCCATACTTCAGAACGACACAATGTATTCCCTTTGCAAAGTTAATTTCCAAAAGCGAACCGCAACACCGCAAAACACTAGCAAAACTAATCTTATTCCACCGAAACCCATCCTTCTTCATATCCACAAACACCCTCAACGCCTCCTTGTCAAACCCATTATGCGCATATGCTGAAATTAAAGCATTCCAGGACCCACCATCTCTTTGAGGCATTTCGTCGAACAGTTCATGTGCATCATCCAAACACCCACATTTCCCATAAGCCTCGATCGCCCTGTTCAATAAAAAAATCGGCGGTGTCAGAGTAAAGGTCAATAAATGAGATTCGACTTTACGGGTTTCAACAATTGCACGTCTCGAAGCACATAGATTAAAGAGGGAAGCGTATAGGGAGAAATCAAACGGGACCGGAGATTCAAACATGACGGAAACCGCTTTGGATAGGCTGTCAAGTTTGAGGTGGGTGAGGATTTTGTTGGTTAACACTTTGACATTGGCTCCCATGGATGAAACTTTCACAATTTTTGATTGAAATTTAATCCCAGCTTAAAGAAGTTTCTAAACAATTGATTTTTAATCTCATAATTTGTGTTCATATTTTCCAATTTTCAAAGAAAACGGCATTGAAGGCCACTTCTTTGAACCATAGCGACGACGACCGCTAGGGTGAGGCGGCCTATTTCCAGAACCCAGGTACTTGAACCGGGACCGGTACCGATCGATACCGAATTAATATATTCAGTCCAGTACTCGAGTTTTGAATTAGTTAAAAATCAGTTTTCGGTACTCATGATTCCGGTACCGTATTTATACCGAACCAGTACCATATAAAATTAATTTGTTTGGTATTCGGTTCCTCCACATCTCTTATTTCAGTTTTGGAATTTTCGGTTTCGGTATCGGTCCGGTCCTGGTACCGAGCTCACCCCTAACGACTGCAACGAGACCGTTTAGATGATCAATCTATTGGATTGTTTATTGTAACATTTTTGTTTTACCCTAGCTTGTAATCGTTTAATCGTTTTAATCTTGTAATTGATTTCGCCTAAATAAAAGTTCAAAACTTTGTTCGAAAACTCTCATCAATTTTTTTTATTTTTGTAATTAAGTCTTTAAACTTTTTTCTATTATTTAAGTAATTAAATTGTTTTTGTCTTATTCAACAATGTGTATTTGATTTATTTGATGGGTAACCAAACGAGTAACCTTATTTTTCACTTGATTAATGTTGAAAAATATTTATCATCTTTTCATATTTTAGCAATTAAGTTCTTAACTTTTTGTTTTATCAGTTGTATTTTACCGGCTAATCTGCTAAGGGGTCAAAAATATATACTTTTAAATAAGACATACATATTTTTGGTACTTAAATAATTGAAAAATATATAATTTTAATGATTTAATTAAGAAAATAAAATAATTAGTTGGGTTTTCAATATTAATCATTTTTTATATATTAATTTTTTTAAATGTCAGAGTTGATTTAACAAGTCAAATATTAATTTTGAAATTTGGTTATGTTAATAATGTTTTGTAAAAATCACTATCTGAAATCGTAAATATCTGAAATTCAGATATCCGGTTATAAACATCCATACATGTTGGATCATATAAATATAATGGATTGGATTTGCTCCAGATCAAGCTCCGACCATTGACAGGCCTACCACTATTTGTATTTCGACTTTATATGAAAGGAATTAAATCCACGGTGTTCCTATCATGATTATCAAAATCGCGATTTAAATCGTAGGATCGTACCTACAAGTAGATTTCGATCAGAATCGCTAGTAGGATCGATTTTGGGTAGGATCGTAAGCAAGATTGTAGGATCGTTAGTAAGATCGTACGACGATCCGATCCTACATACAGTTTGTTTTCGTAAGCAAGATCGTAAGATCGTTAGTAAGATCGTAAGATCGTACGACATGTATTTCAAACTTTTTATGACTTGTGAATGGATGTATGAAAATGACTTTCTTTAGTATTGTCTTTAAAGTTTGAATCTTTTATGAAAATGACTAGCTTTCTTTTGAATGAGAATTACTTTCCTTATGAACATGATTTTTTTTAATTGAAATGACTATCTTTTGTTTATAATACAATACTGTGATATATAATATTTAATTTAGATAGGATCTTACGATCCCGATCCGATCCTACGATCCCGATCTTGAAATGACAAAAACGATCCTAGGTAAGATCTCGATATTGACAACCTTGGTTCCTATATTAAGGACATTACCACAAAAATACGTAATTCGTATAAAGTTGTCAAGAACGATATATTATCTAGATTCGTTTTTATTTTCTTTTTATTTTCTCAAAAAAAATCATAAAATATAAATTGAGATTTCAAAATCCTATATAATAATATTATATATATATATATATATATATATATATATATATATATATATATATATATATATAGAGGTGGGTTCAATGGAGAACCTCCATGCATCGAAGAACTTTGAAGAACCTCCATGCATCACCACAAATGCATCACAATTCCCCCATAATGCATCATTATTTCCACGTGATGCATCAAATTTCCGCGTGATGCATCGATTTTTACATTATTTTCACGTGATGTATCAAATTCCCGCGTGATGCATCGATTTCTACGTGATGCATTTCAGTTTTTTTAGCGATGCATTGTGGTTCTTCAAGGTTCTTCGATGCATAAGGTTCTCCATTGAACTCACCCCTATATAGATATATATATATATATATATATATATATATATATATATATATATATATATATATATATATATATATATATATATATATATTATAATTTACATGCAAAATTAATTTTACGCCAAATTGTTTAAATGTTGACTTTAAAAATAAAAAATTAAAATTGTCTGTTTGTGACCTTCACTATTACTACGAACCATCACACATTTAAGAGTGAGCCATCACAGCCAAGAACTTTACGTTATTATAAAAAATTAAAATTAAAATTGTCTGTCCCTAACATTCACTGTCACGGTTTTTGGGTTTTCGTTTCTAAATGTTAGTTTTTTTCAAAAAGAATCCTTGAGTTAATTTTTTTTTCCTTAAGAGTCCGGTTATAATTAGTAAACCAGGTTTTTAAAATCTGAAAAACCAAGTTTATAATATTCAAATTTCACTAAACTACAAAAAAAAAAAATTAACTTGACAAATTTTATAGAAAAAGTAACATGAATGGACGAAAACGTAAAAAAAAGTCCAAGATGTTGGTTTTTTTCATAATAAACTCTATTTCTAAAAGTAAAACTTCAACAAATATGAATAAAATAACTAAAGATTTCAAAGTTAACACTGTAAACAATTTTCACAAGTTTTTACACTTTTATGTGTTAATTAAAATGATTTTAGAAAGTCTTTATGTGAATGATTTTTCACATAAAAATGTCAACGGTATAAAAATATTCTCACTCTTCTAAATATACACATTATTAAATTAAGCATTTTACATAATTCCTTTAGCATTATCATTCATTTGTATTGTGTTAAGCAATTTACACCCTTATAATTAATTGTTAAAAATATCAAGAAAATTTATGCAAAAAATCATGTATAATCTAATAATCCTTTATCTTTGTCGTAGTCGAAGAACATTCGATCGAGTTCTTCCTAAAAGGAGATGGTTTCTGGTAAAGTTCATTGTGTTGCTAGCTGAATGATTCTATTTCTGTACGATTCTACTGAAGAAAAAAAAATTTTAAAAGTAATTTCGTTCTTGTCTTCGGTTACTCGATGTCAGGGGGTGGAAGTTTCCAGAAGTTCCACGAGTTGTAATCCTCCTGCTTGCAAACACGCGATAACGAGGGTTAAAACATTTGTATAAAGAAGTAGCACAAAGTTAGATAAGGGTAGAAAATAAAACCTCTTCGTGCACGGATATTGGTGGGAAAATGTCGTTGACGAGAGCATGGAGCGAAGCGTATGATTTTGAGTCGATGCAACGGTTCACAACCACCTCTCCCTGAAAAACACGAAACACAAAACTAAGATAAGTGAATTGAGCTACTCGTGCGCTACTCAAGTTTGACTTTTTAAAAGCTCGAGTCAGAGCTTGACAAACTTGTTGCAAGCCTAAACAAGCACACATGCAGGCGCGCGCGCACACACATATTATCAGAAGAACCGAAAAAACGAACCGTTACATTTTATCTTTTTTCATTTATTTACTTAAATTAATATCATAAATCTATATATAAAAATTCATACATGCTCAAGTTTTATAAGTAGTAAAGTACCTGAAAACATACATTCACATCCACCCAAGTATTTTCACATTTGGATTACCTCTATAGATTCACATGACAACATTTTAGAGACCTTAGAAACATGTGAATCATATTATATATATATATATATATATATATATATATATATATATATATATATATATATATATATATATATATATATATAGAGGGAGGTTCAATGGAAAACCACCATGCACCTGAAAACTTGTGAAAACCGCAATTCACCACCACAAATGCATCAAATTCCCCGCGCGATGCATCAAAATCCCGCACGATGCATCAAATTTTCCGCGTGATGCATCAAAATCCCGCGTGATGCATCACCTTATTTACGATCATGCCACCGCGTTTTTCATGAAATGCACCAAATCGGACGGTTTGCGTAGGTTTCCATAGTTTTCAGGTGCATAGTGGTTTTCCATTGAACCCACCCCTATATATATATATATATATATATATATATATATATATATATATATATATATATATATATATATATATATATATATATATATATATATATATATAGAATCAGGTTCATCAGCGTACCTATAAGATTCCAGCGTACCCTAATGTGAATGATCATTCACATATATTTTTTTTTAATAGACATATATAAGACAACATTATAAGACTTTTTTTCAAAAAAAGCAACATCATAAATCTTGTGAATGGTAAAAAAAGATCATGTGAATGGTCATTCACACCATTCAAATGGATGACCATTCACATAAATATGCATTGAGCATTCACATAATTTTTAAGGATACAGGAAGTGTGAATGTATGTGAAATTCATATATCATGCGTATAGCATTAAATTAAACATAGTTATGAGAAAAAAATTTAAAAAAAAAGTTTTTTAAGGTTGGTACCTTCGGGTGCACTTGATTTCGAGAGGTACCTTTTTTATTATATGTAATGTAATTTAAACATAAAAATGAAAATTATTATATATATATATATATATATATATATATATATATATATATATATATATATGTATATATATATTGAACAGCTAATGTTAGTGGTTAGCATTTTTTTTTTTTGTTAGACACCTTGATGGTGAGGAACAAACTCACACCTCCACCTAAGAAGAAACGCCATTGGCAAGGCTAGAACTCGAGTCCTAAACTAAGGGGAAACCCTCCCACCTTTGGTGGTGACCACTAGTATATTTAAAGCTTAATTCCTGAAGTTCTCCGATAAGATATGATTCTCTATTGGACCTACATACAGGTACGCGCACGCGCACACACATATGAAATTAAATAATATATAATATATGATCAAATTAACTAATAAAACTAGTATACATAATAAACAAGGCGAGATCGAGCCTTAAAATCACTCACACGCCGAGCTCAAGCTCAAGCGTTACTCAAAAACGACTCGACCTCAAGGGTTAACAGGTTGGAATTTGACTTGGCTCATTTGCCCCTATTTATACGCACCTTCGGATTGATGATGAATATTTTTCCCTTCGGTATTCCAACCTTGAGGTAACTAAACTCATCAGTGTCTCTGTTTCCAAAACCAGCGTAGAACGGATTCCTATCGGATGGAAAACACGCCTTGATATCCTGAGGATCCAAAACAAATGATACAATTTCAAGCCTCATTTTGTGATCAACATAAATGGCCAAAGAATAAAAATCGTACTCATTCGTCCCATGAAAACTACGTATTTTCCACTTTTAGGATGTCCCACGAAAATCAGAACGTCTCTTTTATGCATTTTCATATTAACATCACGAAATAATTGATTTTGGTTCAGAAGTTTCATCTATCTTGTCATTAGAGGAGGGTAGTTTAGAGATTTAACAAATATTCAACTTCGTAAACTAAGTATAAGTCAAATTTTCATGGAACGGAGTCGTTAATTAACTAAACTTAGAACTGACCTCCAAGCAAGCAATTTTGAATTCATGTGGAGCTCTTCTAATAACTGCAAAAGGGTAGTAATGTAATTTCAGAGACCTTCCTAAAAAGGATTATTCATAGTAGAGGAGTGCAAAAAATGGAATCGAACCATGAAACCAAAGAACCATACCAGAAAACATAACGACTCCCTCCATGTTATTTTTTTCCATAAAAGTCCTCAAGTTAATTTTTTTTTTTGGTTTAGTGAAATTTGGACATTAAAACCCGGTCTTTCAGTTTTTAATAACCCAGTTTACAAATTATAACCGAAATCTAATGTCCAAGTTTCACTAAACCAAAAAGAAAAAATTAACTTGAGGACTTCTATGAAAGAAAATAACATAGAGGGACAAAAACGCAAAAAACGTGAAAACATGTTGGTTTTTTTCATAACAAACCCTAAAAGAAACGAGATACATTAAACTATTACCTTCACGGAAAAGAGAAGGAAAAAGTCCATCGGGAGAAATAACAACAGGCCCATCAGGCAAAGCTTTCCCGTCCTGCAAGTTAATTTGTACAAGGGTTATGAGGGCTACAACATAGACGTAAATAATGTTCTTGTGGCGTTGAAAAACATTATTAAAAAACCAAAAAAAAGTCGCCTTTTATGAAAGAGGACAGAGAGTTAAAGTTCAACGTACCTGTTTAAGGTTGAACAGGAATTGTCTAGTGATAGATGCCTGAGAAATTGCCCGAGCACTTAGATACATCATTTGATATCCATTTTCCTACAACATACAAACAAGATGGTCAAGTGTGTCTTGATGCATATTAGCTTAAAACGGGTAAAACATTCCGTTTGCTGGCATGTTTGTCGAGGGCCACCCCCACTGGTCAAAATATTTTGATTGAAGAATATATAACTATAGGGTTATATTGGTAATTTTACCCTATCTTACACATAATCCATTCATTTAACTATTAATAACATAATAAAGTTTTTAAGTTTCGAAGTTTGCCTCCACTTTATATAATTTCTAGTTTTGTCCCTGTTGTCGAGTAAAATAAATTACGACAATATCATATTAGCCACTGCTATGACTAGGACTACAAAAGCGTCAACCAGACCTTGAGCTCGGCTCAACCAACTTCTGCAAGGTTCGAGCTTTGCTCAATAGCTCAACAAGCTTTCAAGTCTCAAGATGCTGGTTTGAGCTCAACTCGAGAAAAACACAAATTTGGCTCAAGCTCATCTCAAATATATCTATAAACATAATATTCAATACCTAAACTCATTTTTTGAGCTGCCTATCAGCATTTGGCTCGTGTTCGAGCTCCAAAAAAACTCAACTTGATATAGCTAGAAGCTTGGAAATCGGGTTACTCGATAAAAGCTTGACTCGTTTGCATGATTGCATCCATAGATATATAAGACTGGTAAGAACTCGAGCTGAGTCATTAAAATCTAGAGCTCAGGCGCTCAGCAGTCAGCACATCGAATTATTTGGGCCAAGTTTTTGGGATCAGGATCGAGCTCAAGCTCTAAACAAAAGCCCCACTCGTTTGTAGCCCTAGTTATGACCATTCTTAGTTCACCACTCCCACTTTGAGGTCAAGAAATAAAGTCATTTTACCATCTTGTCCTTGTAAAAATGACATCATGTTTTTGCAACGAAGCTATTGGAAAATTGTTAGCTTTCGGGGAACAAAGTACAATGCAACACAAAAGATGTTGTCCACGATCACCATGTCTCTTATTTTGTGATTATTCAAGGATATTTAATGCTTCTACTAAGCTATGAATTAAGCCAGATGTTACGATTTTAATAGGATAAGGAGTAGCAAAGAGCTATAATGGCAAAAATGAGTAAAAAACGCTTAACAAACCTTAATCCCGGAAAAGAGATGTGTTACACCAATATGTGACCAATCTCTTCCAACCAAAGGCATGAATTGTCCAAGAACATCAGATCTGCAAGACAATAGCACGTGTGTTACATTAAGTGGTAAAAACGAAAGTAGTTTACATTGATTGATACAAGTGTAAAGTATCTTACAAGTTCTTTTTAACGTTACCCATGCCCTATAGTTGTGCGATATACATATGTGTATTTCAATTCTTCCGTATTTATCATTACCCACACAATTGGTTATTCGGTGTGGGTATCGATGAATCGAGTTTCTTGGATTTGAAAATAAACGCTCAAGTGTCATTAGTTAAAGTGGAAGGGCTTAAATGTAATTTAGTGAGGTTGATCAAGTCCATGGTTGAAATAAAAAATGGTGAAAAAGCTAGGCATGTGCATAACTCGCGTGTGGACCGCGAAACAAAACTATGAACCAGACCAGAATGGTTTGTTTTTCATTCTGGTTTTTATTAATTTTTATTCTTGTTTAAGTTAGGTTGTTTCCAAAAAATTTAATATATCATAAAAATATCAAATGTTTATAAGATTTGAGTGAAATTAAAAAAAATGTAGAGGTAATTATAGATCATAAATTTAAAAATACCACATTGAATACACCATTTGATGTGTGTGTGTGTGTGTTTGTATATATTTTTAATTTGCATCATAGAATTATTTGATGGTGAATGTTTATTATTTATCCATTTATTATTGTACAAATGGAATTTATTTATATGAAAATATAACAAATATTAAAACCACTTTATAAATTCTTTGATATCTGGTTTATAATTCAAATATATTGAATGAATGAAAAAACATTTTTAAATCTAAACCTTTTTATGTTTTGTGTCCTTACTTAACAATAACATTTTATGAAAGGAGATTTTTATCATTTAACATATAGAATTCAAATTATCAAAAAATAAAATGACAAGTGGTAGAATGGTTAAACGATAAGTGTCAAAAAAGTTATTTATTAGAGTAAAGCTATTCAACTTGTTAATTAAATAAATATAATAGATATATGTATTTTTGGTTTTACGGTTCGGTTTGGCTCAACAACACCGAACTCAAAAATCGAACACATGTTTGAATTTTAACCCAAAACAAAAGCCATAAACTGAACGAAACTTCTACTTGGTTTGACTTTCACTTATTCAAAATTCAACACGAATATTGAACACCCACCAAAAGTTAATACTATTTAAAAAGTATCAACGAACAGACATTTGGTGTTACCATATCCTTTTATATTGTCGAAGTTCCTCGTTCGGAGTTAAGCAAGCATAATTCAGTGTTCCTCATTTGTAGTTAAGTAGACACCCCCCCCCCCCCCCTCCTCTCTCTCCCAAACCCACCTCTTCTTTCAAAAAAAAAAAAGAAAAGAAAAGAAAGGGACAATTAGTTATAATTCATATTTTCTATGGTTTAGTATAAGTTCAATAAAGTGTGCAACTTTAATTTTGAATTCTACTAGGAATGGAGTTTGTATCTTTACTACAAAAGAAAGTGCTTTAGACCCTTTCTTTTTTTAAGGAAGTGGCCTAAGGAGTTGAAGCTGCAAGAGTAAAATTCAGGACCTCCTTTGAAGAATTCAAAGCCAACCCCCTATTAATTGGAAACTTGGAGCGGCTCTCTCATTAAGATAAACTAAATTTTCTAGGTCAAATTAAGGCCTTGTTTGTTTTTTGCAATAAGCTCTTTTAGAGCACTTATATCTTCACGTGGAAAGATATTTTGTTCTTACTGCAGACATGAGAAGGACTTCAGGCATTTAATCTCTTAAAAAACAAACAACACCTTAGAAATTTTGTTCAATTTTCAGTATTATTTGTTCAAGATTGCAAGTTCTTTCTTAAAGTATTTATCGTAGTACCATTCTCCTGAATATCAATGTGCAAGTAATAAAGATATTAATGATTGGCCAAGTCTTAACTAAAGAAGCTAAATGCATCCTAATTTAATCTTCAAACGACAAAAAAAAAAAAAAAAAGAATCTTACTTGGTAATGGTTCCATCAACATCCGAGATCACAATGCGAGTATCCCACCTCCACAAATAAATTCTGGCATCCACCTGAGACGTGTATGTCGAGTAAGCTACACAATATAACACACACAAGCAAATGTAACCACAAACACGCATGCGGTGCACGAGTACAGAATAACATACAGAAGGAACAGCAAGTAACAACCTTTTGAGGCCCTAGCACCGACGTTGAAAACGTAAAAGTTACGGTGTTTCGCCCTTCGGATAGATTCAAAGAAGCTAGCTGCTCGGGTGTTGGAGTAAGTGCCCTCGTGTTCATCTTACTCGAGCTCGACTGTGGTGAAGGAGTTTCTTTTTCTACGTCTGTCTCTGATACTATATCAACATCAGAATCCTTTTTACTAGTGTCCTCGTCTTTTGGAGATGTCATTTTATGTACAGATCTTCTAAAAGGCCACAAGCTCCAGCTTCCACCAGCATCATTAATATCCGAAGTACCGCCTAAAAAAGAATGTTCATTCTTTAACTAATCAAATTCATCAAACAGAAAATACTAATTATTTGATTATTATCACTTTCAAACATCAAGAGCACTTCTAAACACTATCTACGATAGGTCGATAGCCCGTTTTGTTACAGCTGATTGTCTAAAATCGATTCTTTAGTATCACATAATCACTTTCAAATTGCACACCCAAACACCTGCTAAAGCTAAGGACAGTTTGGTAACTTCACGTTTATCTTAATACTCTCTCCGTCCCAAAATAATTGTCCACTTTTGACTTTTGAAGTTTTTCTTTTTCAACTTTGACCTCAAATATATTTGTTTGTGTTATATAATACTTGATGAAAATTATACCCAATGGAAATACCTTTAAAACCAAATCATTTCATATATTTTGCATCACATATTATATAACACAAAGAAAAATATTTAATGTCACAGTTGAGAAAAAAAAATACTTCAAAAGTCAAAAGTGGACAATTATTTTGGGACGGAGGGAGTAATTAATAAGTTTCTAACAACAATTTCTTACCTACTTTTAATATATTATTTGGTGACCGAAGAAGTGGTTTGCATCGTTTATTTGCTTGATCTATTACTACACGTAAAACGCAAGAGAAAAAGTATTTTACCATGTTTAATATCCGTTGACAAGTTATCTGCACCTTGTGGTAGTTCTTTTTCTAAGTTTCCTTTTACGATCCTTGAAGCATCCTCTCTGACCATATCCCATTTTGAGGTTCGAAACTTGGTAACAGGCGAATAGAATTGTGAATCCTCGTGATTATCTGAAATGGGATCATCGAAACGAGACCACATGTTGGGCAGGGATTTTGCTTTCCGGCCAACTTCCTCTTTGGTATCTTTGTCACGTTTCCTTGGAATATCAATGATACTTGTACACCTTCTAATATTATTATTCCCATTCAGTCCTTCAACGTCAACTTTGAACCGTTGTTGATGGGTTCTGACAGGAGGTGGATCCGAACCATACTTCTGATCAACTTCTTGCTTAGTGTCGTCGACACTCGCTTTTGAATCATCGACGTCACTGAAGATAAACTGTTCTTCCACAAACGTTTCAGATACTTGCTTGATCAAAACAGGATCAGCAGAAACATCTTGAAATTCACAATTTGAATCCAATGGCGGTTGGATCTCGTTTATTTCATCTACTTCTTCTAGTGTATGTTTATCATCTTCGGTTTGACAAACAGATACTGCAACGGAACTGCATGAAACAACTTCTACGGATGTGTCTCCTTGTTGATTTGATGCAACTTCTGTACAGCTTTCCGATACAATTTCTAACGTACTTTCACCTGTTATTATTCCCGCTTCATCTTTGTTACAATTATCCAACCGAGTTATTGAGCTCTCTTCATAATATTCAACAGAACCATTATGTTCTTCATCAACCTCTTTATAAACATCTGCTACGCTTTTGCTTTTCTCGTCAACCCCAGAACCTTCCAACTTATTTACGAAATGTTGTTCATGGAAAACCAAACTCGCCTCCAATCTTCCACCAGTGATTTCCCCATTATCATTGCTAGATCCTTTACCAGCTTTTAATTTATTTCTGGAAGAACGATTCGTGGACCAGTTCATCTCCAAGAGATCTGCTGCAATCTCAGCACTCTCAATTGATTTCTCTTCGTTCGACAACATATGTTCTTTCATCGATCGCCGCCCTAAAACAAACCCCAAAATCCGAGACCGTTTAGAGTTATTCCTAGCCAAAACTTTTCCGTTGCTCACATCACTAACTGAATCACACTGATCAAAATCATAATTCATACTTTTCGACTTGAACGCCATCTTACCATTGTCTTTCCTTTCTATCTCCTCACACGTAGACGAAAGTGGTGAAGCTAATTCCGAATCCACCTCCTTGAGAAAATACGCCTCCCCTCTCGGATCCAAATACATATGAAAATCAGCATCGATCCCATTCACATTAATGTCAACAACTCTCTCCTTTGCCTTCAAAACCCCTTGAAATTTCCCAAACTTAACATACCAAGGAGACGATTTCAAACTACCGTCTTGTTGTTGCACCACAACCATATCAACCGCCCCACCGAACGGATGAAAAGGCCCCGAAACAGTATAAACCCCTTGACTAATATAGCTACTTAATTTCCCTACAGCATACATCCTTTCAAATTTTCACCAAAATCACATCACCAATTAAAAAAAAACAATACACATATCTTGAATCTTGATTCTTGGCTTGTAAGCAGTTGCCACCACTAACCCCAAATTATCAAAATTCCCCAAACCAATTTGGGGACCAAACTAAACAAGATCAAACTTTTCGAATTACCCAATTGATTTCCCACACGAAATGTGAAGCTGATTCTAAAAACTTTAGACGTTTCAACAAAAATTCAGAAAACCGCCTCTAACCAACTGTAATTACAATCAAAGATGGAAGCTTGACTACGAAAATTTTCTAAATTTAGATAGGTACATGCAACTAGACAATTCACAATTGAATTGTTTTTTAACAAATACAATAAATTAAAGAAGAATAAGCAGCATAAAATGGATTGAAAATTGAATTGAATTATTACACAGTTGGCAAATGGGGAAAAAGCATATTCCTTTTTTTATTTTCAGATGATTCGATTGTACCACAAACCCATGACGGATTGATGATGATTTTCGGCACAGTCAGAGAAAATGACACCAATTCCCTTCATCTCCATTGTTTTTCCGGATTCTTCTTTCATCTTCTTCTTCTTAAAATCCACGTTTTGTGGATTCAAATTGAAATAAGAAGGGAATGGGAATGGGTTGAGCCAAGACAGTGGCGTTTAATGGAAGAAACCCAGTTTATGTTCGTTAATGTGTAAAAGAGAAAGATGATTGAAGGGGTGAAGGTTTGTTGATATATCTGCAATTGTTCGATTTTTTTTTCCTTGAAAATGTCGATGAATCGAAGGAACCAGAGAGCCATATTGTATGTAGTTAATGTAGGAGGTTCGAGTTAGGTGTGGAGACGGGTCGTGGGGGACATAATGGTCAATCAACAATCTTACAAAGCTTAATATTGAAAAAATACTGCGAACTTTCATGAATTTATAGATCAAGTCACTGTACTTGTACTATTTTTCTGAGTTTTTAAGTTCTAATACAAATTTTGTTTTATTTAAAACTATATATTTGACATGTTTAGCAAGTAACTAACCGGTAATCGGTATATATATCTAAATAAGAAAAAAGAATGTTCAGTCACTTACTTAATCGTGTAAATAGGAAAAGAAAGTTGCTTTTGTAAGGGGTTAATATTGAAAAATATCACCTGATCCTGATCCTGACATCTTCTACTGAAAATTAAAATCAATTAACTATCAGTTTATAGACTTAGATCTATGTACCCTTTTTCCCATCCTAACAGTCTGTACATCCTATCTCAGTTCAAACCACCTAAATGATTGATACATATGTATTGCTTCAGTTTGAGATCAAGTATACTTACGTAATGCTTGATTCACTCAAACTAGTGCTCTGATACCATCCTGTGAAGACCACCCCTTACGGGGCAGTTCTCACCAGTCTAGGTCCCACATTATGCAATAGGATATCAACCATAACTAAGATAGAGTAATTAATTGCGGAATTAAAATTACAGTACAAAATATTAGGATTTAAGTTTAATACAGTTACGGTTTTCAAATTAAACATATAAAGGGCACAAGTCTAATCTAATTAATATCATCATATTATCAAAATAAATCTACCCAGATCATCATAATATCGTCATCCAATTAGTACCAAAATGGGGTTGCTGAGTAGAGGTCTATGAAACTTCTGTCTTGAGCGTGTAAGACCTAAGAACTAGGTCCGGCAGGTGACTTTCCTTTGCCTTTACCTGTAAAATTATAATGCAACATCTGTAAGCAAAGCTTAGTGAGTTTATAGATTTTCAATATTAACATGCGTGTCAAGCGGAGTCATAAATCTAAGCGTGATATGTCTTGGCTGCCGCTACAGCCCTCATGATTGAGATATAGAATCATAGAATCGGATGATGTTCAAGCCACACTCACGCTTAAATCGTGGGGATCAGCCACATACTGGGCTAGCTACCAGTAAGTCAATATGGCGGAACATCGGAGGTCATTACCAAGTTCATAAGAACTGGTGAAATAGCCGGGTCTAGAACAATAGACCATATGGGCTAGTCAAGCTGAATCAATTCTATCAAATGTCTGATCAATGATGTAAGCATATGTCTTAGGAGTCATGATAGCAATGAATCATAAGGCAAAGTCTGAAGCAATAATAAATGCAATATGAAAAGATAATCAAATAGCTATCATGTTCCACTGGGCAACACCCATCCATGGTGTGCACAGGTCTCATTCCAGCTGATAAAGTGAATGTCAATAAATCTATCAGCAACAATATATCTCAATCGGATCTATGCATGTTCAATCTGAATATCTATAACTCACAGTTCTGGGTCTTGGTCAAACAGATATAAGAATCTGCCACCTGAGTTATCTCAGGATTTTATCTTTGTCAATCTGTAATCTGTAAATCAATTCTCTGACCCGCTTTAAATCTTTTAAAACCTTTGTCTTTATGTTCAGAATTTCACTGAACCTGTCCAGAATTATCATATCATATCATATCATTATCATTATCTCTTTAGTCGTTAAAATCTTTATTTTATCTGATTCTGATAACTTGTTCGTTCATATATCATCTTTCATTAATATTCTTTATTTTAGGAATAAATCTTAGGCTTGGAACAAAAAAATCAGATTCGAACTACAAGGATTAGTTTCGAACACCTCTCATTCGAATCTAATGGTTTAGATTCGAAGCTCATACAAAATAGATTCTAGGGAATAGATTTGACTAGGTTAAATTCGAATTAGTGAAATAGATTCAAGCCATCCATAGATTCGAACCATACATAGATTCGAAACCTACACACAATTCGAGTCTAGATGATTAGATTCGAAACATAGCCATTCGAATCTAAGAGTTTAGATTCGAAATTCAATCATTCGAGTCTAATGTTAGATTCGAATATATTTCGAGTTTAATTCCATTTCGAGTCTGTTCTAGGTATTTTCGAATCTGATCTTAACATTCTCGAATCTGTTCATATTTACAACTCTAAAACATGAATTTCTAAGGCATAAATCACAAATATGATCAATATTAAGCCTATGTTCGATTATATTATACTTATTCTAGTTAAACTTCATAAAAATAGCTTTAGATTTCATAAAACTAACAGATTCGAAAATACCGAAATATATATAAAATCGTAAAAATATAAATTCTTACCTCAAATTCGTATGAAATCTCGCAGGAGATAGTATATTCGTGTAGTATTCTCCGAGATCTTTCTAACGGTATATATATCTTGATAATCGGACGGTCGGTTTAGGAGATATTTTAGAGAGAAGGTAGAGAGAGAGTAGAGAGAGAAAGTTAGAGAGAGAGAGAGTAGAGAGAGAGAGAATCTGAATTTTTGAATATAAATCACGTTTATATACTTCATCTAGTTATATTTGCTAGCTAACCTACTTTCATTTTTGTATATTATATCTCTTTTATTTATTTCTCTTTAATAATTATTAATTCATAAATATAAATATTTATATAATTTAATTAAATATTTCATTACTTAATTAAATTATAATTCAACTAATGTAACATTATTACATTATCGGCTCAAAATATTACTGAATTTACGACTAGATCAAAAGTTGGGTTGTTACAGAATGGGCTCCACCACGCACAAACTTCGTCCCCGAAGTTAGCTATGTTCGAACAGACTTGGATAAGTAGCTTTCATAACATCTCTCGATTCCCAAGACTGATGCGAACCTTTGTGGTGTTTCCACTGGACGAGCACCATCTGTATCTCTTTATTCCGAAGCTTTTTGGTCTTCGAGTCCAGAATACGTTCTGGCTCTTCAACCACGCGAAGCTTCTCATCAATCTGCAGGTTAACATGTGGTATTTGAACTTCCCTTTCGTCAGCTAAACTCTTCCTCAGATGACTGACATGAAATACAGGATGTATTCCAGCTAAGTCAGCCGGTAGTTCAAGACGATAAGATTGATTTCCAATCTTTTCCACAATCTTGAACGGACCAATAAATCTCGGAGCTAGCTTGTTTCTCTTTATGAATCTCACCACATTCTTCATTGGGGATACTTTCATCATCACCCAATCGTTAACCGCAATGCTTATTGATCTATGTCGATTATCATAATATGACTTCTGCCTGCTTTGAGCTTCGAGTATGTTCCTTCTGACGAGTTGAATCTTTTCGTGAGTCAACTGTAGAAGGGCAGGACCCGCTATTGGCGATTCGCCTGTTTCGCGCCAACAGGTAGGAGTTCTGCACTTTCTTCCGTATAAAGCTTCAAAAGGAGCCATCTTGATTGTTGAATGATAACTGTTATTATATGAAAATTCGACCAACGGCAAGTGGTCATCCCAGTTATCACCCAAATCAAGAACGCAGGCACGAAGCATATCTTCAAGAGTAAGGATAGTACGCTCACTCTGACCATCTGCACTTGGATGATAAGCAGTACTCATAGAAATCCGAGTACCCATCCCATCTTGTAGTGCTTGCCAGAATCTGGATGTGAAACGACTATCACGATCTGATACGATAGACTTTGGCACACCGTGACGAGAAATAATTTCTGTGATGTACATCTGTGCCAATCTATCGAGGGAATATGTTTCTTTCATCGGAATGAAATGTGCTGATTTCGTTAAACGATCAACGACTACCCAGATAGAGTCGTGTTGTCTTTTAGTCTTTGGCAGCTTCGTGATGAAATCCATAGTTATATGCTCCCACTTCCATTCAGGAACAGGTAGTGGTTGCATATCCCCAAAGGGTTTCTGATGTTCTGCCTTAACCATCTGACAAACTCTACAGCTTTCAACACACTTACCGATGTCTTTCTTCATTCCTGGCCACCAATAGTCAGCTTTCAGATCAAAGTACATCTTTGAGCTGCCAGGATGAACAGATAATTTGGACTTGTGAGCTTCAGATAGAAGAGTGCTGCGAATTGAACCATACTTAGGAACCCAGATTTGGTTTCCCTTGAGACAGTGAAGTCCCAAATGGTTCAGAGTCAGAAATTGTAGTTGCCCTTTTAGATTTTCAGAACAGAGATTCTCTTCTTTCAGTGCTTCAGCTTGAGCAACTCGGATGTCTTCAATAAGATCAGAAGAGAATATAACAGGAGTTAGGGCATAGCAACACTTTTCTGGATACGTCTTTCTACTCAAAGCATCCGCGACAACATTAGCCTTGCCGGGATGATATAGGATCTCGCAATCATAGTCCTTGATAAGCTCCAAGGACCGACGCTGTTTCATGTTCAGATCTTTTTGAGTGAAAAGGTATTTGAGACTCTTATGATCGGTGTAAAGCTGACACCGAGTCCCATATAGATAGTGACGCCAGATCTTCAGTGCAAAGGTAAAAGCAGCCAACTCAAGATCATGAGTTGGTGCACTTTTCTCATAGTCTTTTAATTGCCTTGAAGCATAGGCAATTACTTTTCCCCTTTGCATCAGAACACATCCTAAGCCAGTACCAGAGGCATCGCTATAGACGACGAAATCATCATTACCTTCTGGCAAGGCTAGGATCGGCGCTTGAATCAACTTTTGCTTCAGAATTTCAAATGCCTCTTGCTGTTTATCAGTCCACACGAAAGGTGTATTCTTTCGTGTTAACATTGTAAGCGGCACAGCAATCTTTGAGTAGTCCTTTATGAATCGCCGATAATAACCGGCGAATCCAAGGAAACTTCGGATTTCAGAGGCATTGCGAGGTGTTTGCCATTTCTGAACGACCTCGACTTTCGAAGGATCAACGGAAATCCCTTCGCCAGAAACAACATGGCCAAGGAACTGGATCTATAAGAATCATGATAGAAATTCAAATTCTGAGGTGAATCATAGAATAGTTAAGGAAACAGCTCAAGACATATATAATAGAGATTATACCTGTCTGAGCCAGAATTCGCACTTAGAAAACTTTGCATAGAGTCTTTCTTTTCTTAATAACTCTAGCAACTGCCGCAGATGAATAGAATGATCAGCCTCCGTTTTGGAGTAAATCAGAATATCGTCTATGAACACGATAACTGATTTATCCAACATTGGTCTGCACACGCGATTCATGAGATCCATGAACGCCGCTGGTGCATTCGTTAAGCCGAACGGCATTACGAGAAATTCGTAATGACCGTATCTTGTACGGAAAGCTGTCTTTGGAACATCTTCTTCTCTGACTTTTAACTGATGATACCCAGATCGGAGATCTATTTTTGAAAAGTAACTGGCTCCTTGTAACTGATCAAATAGATCATCAATTCTGGGCAGAGGATACTTATTCTTTATTGTGACTTTGTTCAACTCGCGGTAATCAATGCACATTCGAAATGTTCCGTCCTTCTTTTTAACAAATAGAACAGGTGCACCCCACGGAGAAGAACTTGGTCGGATAAATCCCTTCTCTAACAGTTCTTGCAGTTGTTTTGACATTTCCTGCATTTCTGCAGGTGCAAGTCTGTATGGAGCTTTTGCGATAGGAGCCGCACCAGGAACCAAGTCAATACTGAACTCGACTTGTCGTTCCGGTGGCACTCCGGAAATGTCATCGGGAAATACGTCTGGGAACTCACAGACGATAGGAATATCGGACAACGATTTCTTTTCAGAGTTGGATTCAGATAAAACGTAGCACAGATAGGACTCGCGACCCTTGGATAGATACTTATAAGCTTTATGAATAGAAATGAAGCAATGTGCACCTTTCCGCTTCTCGCCCTTGATCTCTAATACTCGGCCGTCTGAAGACTTGATTCTGATGACTCGCCGGTTGCAGATAATTGTAGCCTCGTTGTTCATTAGCCAATCCATGCCGATGATGACGTCAAACTCTTTCAAGGGAATCGGGATAAGGTCCAGGTTGAACACGATATTATCAACAAGCAGAGTACAATTACGGTAAACAGAATCAGCCATAACATAACTGTTACTGGCTGTCTCAATGTCAAGTACAACAGGAAGCTTTGATGGGGACTTAGATAATCTTGATGCAAAAGAAGTCGATATGAAAGAACGACTAGCGCCAGAATCAAATAATACACGAGCAGGTATCGTATTTAACAGAAACGTACCGGTGACTACGTCAGGTGTTTCTCTCGCCTCTTCAGCCGTTATTTGGAACGCACGTGTCCTTGCAGTTGGTGTTGCAGCAGAACTTTTAACTGTCGACCCTCCAGCTGATGACTGTGGCTGATAACGTGGTCCGCTACGACACTGATACATGAAGTGCCCTCTCTTACCGCATTTCGCACATCCACGTCCCTGCTGTGGACATTCTTCACTACTATGACCGATCATGTTGCACGCGAAGCAAGTAACGTCATCCGGATTACATAGTCCCATGTGTGATCTTCGGCATCTCTCACAGAATCGTGGCTCGTTCGTGAGAGAATAAGCTTGTGCTTTCTGTTGTGAACTATGCTGATGGGATTGCTGAGATTGTGACTGAGACTTATTTGGCCTAAAGAATCTGCCAAATCGCTGTTTCTTTGGGGGAGACGGATTCATCGGGTTAGTAGACGGAGCATAAAGCTGATCGCCGTACTCTAAGTAACCTCGCTCAATTTGTCTAGCCGCTTCTACCATTTCCAAGTAACTCTTGTATTTGATCGCGCTCATCGGATGTCTGTATCTTGGATTGAGTCCTAAACGAAATCTATTCATCTTTCTCTCCTCGGTAGCTACTTGATATGAGGAGTAACCGCATAGACGTGAAAACTCGTGTTCGTATTCATCAACTGTCTTCGTTCCCTGGGTCAGCTGCATCAACTGTACCTCCATCTTATCTCGTTGGTCAATCGGGCAGTACTTTGCATTAAACATTTCAAGAAACTGCTCCCATTCTAAAGTCTGAATCACCTCCTCACCATAGATACTTCGCTGGGTTTTCCACCATGCGCGAGCAGCTCCAACAAACAACGCAGACGCGTAGCTCACTTTCTTAGAATCTAAACAGTCAGAGATTCTAAAAATTTCTTCCGTATGACTGATCCAATCCAACGCCTGAATCGGATCTACAGTACCCTCGAAGTTCAGGGCACCGCTGGCTTTAAAATCTTTAAATTTGCAGCCTTTTGGCTGAGCTATTTGGGTTTCTGGATTTGAATTATCAGAATCACATTCTTCATTCTGGACTTGCTTATCTTTTCGCTTATTTTTCTTATCATTACGTCTTTTAGCTTCGGCCTCATCTCTGGCCTGAAACTGTTCTTGCATAATCTTATTCTGTTGTTCTGAGTGTTGTGCTAGTAATTGTTGCATCATCTCAAACATTTGTTGTGGGGTCATGTTGTTGAAAATATCACCTGATCCTGATCCTGACATCTTCTACTGAAAATTAAAATCAATTAACTATCAGTTTATAGACTTAGATCTATGTACCCTTTTTCCCATCCTAACAGTCTGTACATCCTATCTCAGTTCAAACCACCTAAATGATTGATACATATGTATTGCTTCAGTTTGAGATCAAGTATACTTACGTAATGCTTGATTCACTCAAACTAGTGCTCTGATACCATCCTGTGAAGACCACCCCTTACGGGGCAGTTCTCACCAGTCTAGGTCCCACATTATGCAATACGATATCAACCATAACTAAGATAGAGTAATTAATTGCGGAATTAAAATTACAGTACAAAATATTAGGATTTAAGTTTAATACAGTTACGGTTTTCAAATTAAACATATAAAGGGCACAAGTCTAATCTAATTAATATCATCATATTATCAAAATAAATCTACCCAGATCATCATAATATCGTCATCCAATTAGTACCAAAATGGGGTTGCTGAGTAGAGGTCTATGAAACTTCTGTCTTGAGCGTGTAAGACCTAAGAACTAGGTCCGGCAGGTGACTTTCCTTTGCCTTTACCTGTAAAATTATAATGCAACATCTGTAAGCAAAGCTTAGTGAGTTTATAGATCTTCAATATTAACATGCGTGTCAAGCGGAGTCATAAATCTAAGCGTGATATGTCTTGGCTGCCGCTACAGCCCTCATGATTGAGATATAGAATCATAGAATCGGATGATGTTCAAGCCACACTCACGCTTAAATCGTGGGGATCAGCCACATACTGGGCTAGCTACCAGTAAGTCAATATGGCGGAACATCGGAGGTCATTACCAAGTTCATAAGAACTGGTGAAATAGCCGGGTCTAGAACAATAGACCATATGGGCTAGTCAAGCTGAATCAATTCTATCAAATGTCTGATCAATGATGTAAGCATATGTCTTAGAAGTCATGATAGCAATGAATCATAAGGCAAAGTCTGAAGCAATAATAAATGCAATATGAAAAGATAATCAAATAGCTATCATGATCCACTGGGCAACACCCATCCATGGTGTGCACAGGTCTCATTCCAGCTGATAAAGTGAATGTCAATAAATCTATCAGCAACAATATATCTCAATCGGATCTATGCATGTTCAATCTGAATATCTATAACTCACAGTTCTGGGTCTTGGTCAAACAGATATAAGAATCTGCCACCTGAGTTATCTCAGGATTTTATCTTTGTCAATCTGTAATCTGTAAATCAATTCTCTGACCCGCTTTAAATCTTTTAAAACCTTTGTCTTTATGTTCAGAATTTCACTGAACCTGTCCAGAATTATCATATCATATCATGTCAATATCATATCATTATCATTATCTCTTTAGTCGTTAAAATCTTTATTTTATCTGATTCTGATAACTTGTTCGTTCATATATCATCTTTCATTAATATTCTTTATTTTAGGAATAAATCTTAGGCTTGGAACAAAAAAATCAGATTCGAACTACAAGGATTAGATTCGAACACCTCTCATTCGAATCTAATGGTTTAGATTCGAAGCTCATACAAAATAGATTCTAGGGAATAGATTTGACTAGGTTAAATTCGAATTAGTGAAATAGATTCAAGCCATCCATAGATTCGAACCATACATAGATTCGAAACCTACACACAATTCGAGTCTAGATGATTAGATTCGAAACATAGCCATTCGAATCTAAGAGTTTAGATTCGAAATTCAATCATTCGAGTCTAATGTTAGATTCGAATATATTTCGAGTTTAATTCCATTTCGAGTCTGTTCTAGGTATTTTCGAATCTGATCTTAACATTCTCGAATCTGTTCATATTTACAACTCTAAAACATGAATTTCTAAGGCATAAATCACAAATATGATCAATATTAAGCCTATGTTCGATTATATTATACTTATTCTAGTTAAACTTCATAAAAATAGCTTTAGATTTCATAAAACTAACAGATTCGAAAATACCGAAATATATATAAAATCGTAAAAATATAAATTCTTACCTCAAATTCGTATGAAATCTCGCAGGAGATAGTATATTCGTGTAGTATTCTCCGAGATCTTTCTAACGGTATATATATCTTGATAATCGGACGGTCGGTTTAGGAGATATTTTAGAGAGAAGGTAGAGAGAGAGTAGAGAGAGAAAGTTAGAGAGAGAGAGAGTAGAGAGAGAGAGAATCTGAATTTTTGAATATAAATCACGTTTATATACTTCATCTAGTTATATTTGCTAGCTAACCTACTTTCATTTTTGTATATTATATCTCTTTTATTTATTTCTCTTTAATAATTATTAATTCATAAATATAAATATTTATATAATTTAATTAAATATTTCATTACTTAATTAAATTATAATTCAACTAATGTAACATTATTACATTATCGGCTCAAAATATTACTGAATTTACGACTAGATCAAAAGTTGGGTTGTTACACAAAATCTATCAATCAATCCAATAATATACCAATTAATACATAGAATTCATCGTCCCAAGCGGGTGAACAAGAAAACTACTCACTAATCATACTAAAACGCAAAATTAAACTCAAATTAATAAAAACCATTATGAAATCAGAAAGTTTAAGGAACGAGGGTACCAAATCCGTAGCTATCCGTGCGAAATTTAACTCCAAAACTTGAACCGAATGCTTGTAAACTTGATGAATAATGAAACCCTAAACTAATCTATGATTAAATATATGAAAAGCTAAGAAAAATGCAAGTAAATTGCTCTGGAAATCGTCTGTAAATCGCTGCTCAGCTCTCTTCCTCGCTGCTGGCCGTATCTGCTCTGTTTATAGGAATTCTGCGCCGCCTACGACCGTATACCTTAAGTCCTACGGTCGTAGGCCTCTTTGACTTGGTCAAACCCGTGCCCTAGCCTCCTACGGTCGTAGGCTTCTCCTCCTACGGTCGTAGGCTCCAAAAATCACTATTTCGACTCTTTTCTTCTTGGAAAATTATTGAGAACTAGCCGTGGCTTCAAACTCGGTCGGATTTTCCTCGATGTTCGTTCCTTCGTCGATAAAACCTCTTTTGTCCTATGAATCACAAAAATGGATGAATTATATATCTTTTTTCACGTATTTCGAGAGGAAAACCGACCAAAATGCAAGGTAAATGATGCCAAAAATATGTATAAATATGAACATATCAAAATACCCCACACTTGAACTTTGATTGTCCTCAAGCAAACTTCTGCATAAATGTCTTTACTCAGGCCTCAATTCAAAATAAACTCTCTAGAAACATGCAAGACTCAATAGCATTAAAGATCCATAGACTATGAAATTGAAGCCAAAGCAAGAAACAATGAGACCACAAGATGCAAAAAGAATTACAATGTCAACAACTTCCCACCTCATTACATGACTTAGCACCTCACAGTTTTCACTCATCACTCAAGTGTATAAGCTCGTGTATTTTCCAAATTCCGCTCAATGCCAGACATGTTAAAAGAATATTAGCATATGCTTGAGAGCAAATCACACCGCCATCACTTAATGTTTGAAAATAAAGCACATAAAGGTCTTAATGGGCTGTAACGAGGCTAGGCTAAGGAAATGGGGAATATATGGCCAAAGTGGGGTTAAAAGATTGGGATCGAAGATCAAGCATCAAGTTATAGAAACGAGTAACCAGCATGAGACCAAACTGAGAAAATTACACCAATAAACTCACTTGATTTTCATCTAATAGCAGCTCAGAAGGACAACTTTCTTATTCCAATTCTTTTCTCTATTTCTTTTTCTTTTTTCTTTTTTTTTTTTTTTTTTTCTTTTTTTTTTTTTTTTATATAGCGCTGAATTTCCAAGCACCGACTATGTGCATTCTGTACCCAAAAAGAACTTTCTTAACCATACTAGCATTGCCGCGGTACAACACTAGAAAAGTCAGGAAGAACACAAAAGCATAGAATTACATATGACTCGAATGCTATCAAAACAAGGCATAATCGTCAAGGCTCACAGCTAAACTAACATACGAATGATCCCAGATAAATCCCTAAAGCTTGCTACTAAATCACGATCCCAATTCCGGTCAAACGATAGACAAAAGGATTATTTGGCTGATAATGTGGGTTGTCACCGAAATGAAAGGCTTAGGCTCAAACGGGGAAACTAAGGAAAATGATGTCGGTAAGGGTGTTATTGGGGAAAAAGGGTATCCTAACTGTGCCTTTATATAAGTGCTAGATTCTCAAACGATGTGATCTTGGCATGCATTTGACAAACAAGTTCTACCTTAATCCAATTAACACCGACAAATACACACCGAAAGAAATAAAGAGCATTAAATAGGAATGCTAGATAGGCTCAAATTCTCACGAAGCGAATGTACAGGGTTGTTTGTGCTTAATCATGCAATCTCAGTCAAGAAGAGTAACATGCACATCAAAAACATCCTGCTGTCACAGAGAAAATTTGAAAGTCATTTGCTCAGCTTCGCATGCAAAGAAGATAGAACAATACTGCTACGAGTCTCACATGCAAAAATAGAGAGAAAATTTTGAAAATCGGCCTATCTTTAGACAAACATGCATAAGCTTATGTTAAGAACATGCAAAATCCAAACTCAATATGTCTATCCCCCACCCCACACTTGTTATAGACAGTGCCCTCACTGTCATGAACAGTTCAAGATAACAAGCATCATGAAGACTAAATGGAACAGAAAAAAAAAACTCCCCTGATGCACGGCTTGGAGGGAGGGTCTGGACGATGAGGCTGAACTTAATGCCAGCGAGCATCTCTACCATGGCTCATCATAACAAAGACATCTATGAATCAAAAGCAAACCAGATATTAGCAATCACCAAAATATAGCATAGCATCTGTACACAAAAATCTATTATATGCAACTAATAAAGTAGCAAATAACAATAAAGAAAGAAAAGGCAGAGATGCTGAAATGGCATGGCTAGCGACTATGGCCTTTGCGGTGACGAACGTAGAACAGTGGCAAGACGGATGAAGTAGTAGGTCGTGGCATAGGCTGAGGGTCTGCCTGAGTTGATGTAGAGGGGTGTGATGCAGGCTGAGTGTCTTCTTGCTCTGTAGTAGGGGAGACCGAAGGAGTAGGACCTAAAGTAAAACGTTGGCGAGGGGTAGGGGTGCCTCTCGTAGAGCGTGACTCCTCATGAAGCTGTCGAATCTGTAATAACTGCTCCCCTAAAGCAAACGCATATGCTGGATGAGCGGTAGTAACGCCGAATGTAAAATGAGGGGGAATGAAGTCGCTGTCTAAGGCTGGTGCTCCATGAGGTGGGACTGTGGGTGGATTATCATGTGGTCTCTGAGATGCCCTTGGCTCAGTCGCTGGTCTCTGATCATCGCTTTGCTCTCTAGCTTCCTGTGGATTCGACTGAGGGTTTGGAGGTGCATGTGGGTCGACCGGGGGAGGCCGTAGGCGATAACGCCTATCCAAAATACCCATGCGTCTCAGAGATTCTGAGGTGATAGGTTGAACACCTTCTGCCGCAACTAGTGTAAGCCCCTCTAAGGCATCGTCTGTCAAAATGTTAAAGTAACGTGCTAGGCGTGTGACATAAGGTCCTCCACAGATCGGACTGGTGCTCCTAGCTCCTTCTCCGTGTCGAAGGTGATAGGCAAGAAGGTAGGCAAACTGAATGGGAAAAGAGGCATTCAAAAATAAGCTCATGATCTCGAGGTTGCGTAATGGAATCGTGCCAGCTCCTGCTCCTGTACCAGTCACTGACTCTGCCATGATCCGGTAGAATATCCTATGTAAGAAGGTTCGGAACTGTGTGGACTTTAGTGAGGGTGAGAAGTCCGTGAATGCAAGTTGTCTCCAGAACCCATGGTGAGTATAATCTGCAGCTAGCTCCCTTGTTGCCGTGCGAAAAGAGTCATGTGTAACCTCATCCTCTGTGTAAATGCCCATAGCCACTGCAAATTGTCCCAATGATAACTCTCTATAAATCCCGCCGAGATGAAATGTAATCATAGAGGGCATGGCATACTCCCTAGTAGACTCATCGAGGGTAATAGTAGAGAAAAATTCATGACATAACTCTCGATAAATTGGCTCATGTATGTCTAAGAGACGCTCAAAAGGTGATATCCTCGTTAAATCTTCCTGCCCGTGTCTCATTAACTGACGGAGTCCATCCTCAAATCCATAAGTCCTCATGTGTTCCCAATTGACGGAAGCGGATATGGAAAAAGTTTTCGGCCATAAAGCAACAAATCTGGCCGATTGAGTATCATTTAGGGGTTGAATCCATTGGTGTCTGTGCTCTGGTTCAGGGAGAGGAAGTGGTTGGGTCTCAATGTGTCGTCGCTTCGGCATATCTGGAAAATAATGAAAGTCAGTAGGTAACAAGATGACCTTTCTAACAAAATTGAACCCATCCATCTAAACCTGCACAATAGAACTCTAAAATAACATGACTGGTGAAAAGAACACGTAAAATGAATTATTTAGCCCTACTTGGTAACAGTGTAACAGAACCAGGATGATCAGAATGAAAGTGGACTCCAAATACTCGAAATGTTCAATCCAATATCATGTAACAAGCAAAGCAATGTCAGTTCCTTTGAAATCCCTTGGATCAATGAAATGCAATCAGACCAGTCCAAAGGGAATTCAACAGATAAAATCTAAGGGCCAAACCTGCATGGGCCACTTTTTTTTTTTTTTTAATAAAGAAAAAGAAAATAATAATAATAATAAATATAAAACAGAATAAAATAAAATAAAATAAATCAGACTGAAAACTAAGATTGAACTAAGGAAATAAACCAGCAGTCAATATAGCCATGCTTCTATCAAATTAAGCATTGAATTTGCAAACCAGAACACTTTCCAGCATAGTAACAGAAACCCAGATCAGAAGGGGTATAGGCATGGAATAACGCGTGATAGAAGCAGCCAACAATCAGAACCAGATTAAGCGTGTTGCGGCCTATTCAAGCATGAACAACAAAGTAACAATCAAAAGCACCAGAAGGATTGCATATGAGCATGTAAAGACCCACAGTCAACTAAAAAGCAACCAACAATCAGTCAAGAACTTTGTTGTAAACCGACCCAGACAAGAATATACGACGTGGTCGTGTGTGTGTGTGCTTATGCGGTCCTGTAGGCGTGCAGACAGAAATATGACAGCAGATGAGAACAAATGAAATTCCTACAGGCCTGGGCAGCAACATTCAATTCAGGAGTAATTCAAAACAACTCACATAATAGCTTAACCAATCCAAAGCAGGCCAAACCCAGATCCAGTGTTTGTGTGTGCGCAAATTCTATGGCTCGAGCAGGACCCCAAGGAAAATTGAAGTTAAAGCGAAAACAAGAGGGAATCATATATGTATACTAAGGAGCCTGTGAGTGAGGAAAAGAGAGTGAAGAATGCACTCAGTAGCCTAAACATGCGTAATAAAGATCATAATGATGATTGCCAGGCTATCTCGAAACACATCTACACATAAGACGAGGGCCAATAATGCTAACTAGATAACTTCTAGATGCAGAGAATCAGATGGTGAGAAACAATTCAGACAACTAATGTGTAGCATGAATGACCAAACAGTACCTCAAGTCTCGCACTTGGACTTATATTGTAAGCCAACACATGAATCATGAGTCAATAAAGTACTAACGCAAGTGTAGTTAGCAACAGGCGGAGCATATTCCCATCCCCACATGATTGATCAGAAGCAGATTATGCACAGCGAAGTACCAAACAATATGATGCTCAAATCAAAGGTAGGGGACAACACACAATTCAACCAAATAAACAAGAAAACCAATTAACAGTCAATTAAACTAAAAATGCCTGGCTTGAAGATTGTGACTGTGTGTGTGACCAGCCCCAAATCAAGAACAATCCTCAATCTTATAAAAACCCAACTAGAGCGGATAACACAAATCAAATGAACACGTGGAAGTAGATTATGCTCAGCAAGGTACCAATATATATATATATATATATATATATATATATATATATATATATATATATATATATATATATATATATATATATGCTGCTCGAACACAGGTAGGGGATAACACCAGAAGCACTAAATTCTAGTAAAGAAGTAAGAAAACCAATTATCAGTCAAAGAAAATAAAAATGCCTGGTCTGAGCAGCATTTGAAGAAAATCAAGTAATAACAATCCGCAACAATGCTAACTCAAACGAACAAGCAGCCCAACACGAATAAGAACTCAATTAACCAAGGGTCTAAGCATAACAGTCCGTGAAATTTTCCAAACCTGGTATGTGAAATCAATCCACTAAGAGTTGACCCAAATCAGAATAATGAGCTTATCACCAAGAAATTCCTCAATCAGGACGAAATATGTACTCAAAAAGTTACTAGGGTTCTATGAAATTGGAAATGCCACACAAACTGAACCCTATGTTGTAAAGTCGAACAGAACAGAGCATCAAGTTGTAAAAACTAACCGCAAATCGTGATAAAATCGGAAGAAATCAGCAAAGATGATGGCATCATGACCGGTGGTTTTGTGTGTGGGCTCAAGCGGGCGGATGGGGGCACATAGACAGTAGGTCAAGAAATCACAGTGGTGATGGTGGCAAAGTCGACTATGGGTTGGTGGATGGTGGTGAACACAATTGTGAGTGCCAACAACTAATGAAATTTCAAAATGTTCTTTGCGTGCTGATACTAACCAGTGCTGACCAATGCTGAAATTTCCAGGGGATCAAAGGTCTCAAAATCAACACCGAACACGTACTCAGCAGGGCACTAGGTTTCATGAAATTGGAAACGCCAGTCAAAACCACAACCCAGGTGCAAAATCAGAGAGATCAATTGAGGGTAAACGAACTAACAGCCCAACTATTTGCATGAATTAGGGCACAAAGAACTCACATTATAGCTTAACCATTCCAGAGCAAGCCAAACCCAAATCCAGTGATTGTGTGTGCGTGAATGCTCTGGTTCGAGCAGTATCTCAACACAAAGTGGAATTCAAGCAAGCAAAAGAGGGAATCATACATGTATACCAGGGGATTAGAGAAGGATTGAGAGAAGAAAGCACAAAATCGACAGACCATATAGGCAAAATCCAGGTGTGTGCGTGAATTTCTGCTCAGAATTGCACCACTTCCAGAAACTCATCAATAAACCCTAAAATGTGAGAAAAACAAAATGAGAGGGAATGAAGGTACCTGGACTCGATAAAATCAGCAAGAAATTGAAGTGGAGTGATTGTAAAATCGCACAAGAGATCAAGCTTGCTGAGTTCGTCTGAGAGGTTTGGGGGTTTTTGGTGCGTGGGTTGAAAAGAACCGCCCCCTGTACTTAGTCTTATGTTGAACTGCCTATGGTCGTAGGATCTAAGTCCTATGGTCGTAGACTAAGTGCAGATCAATTTTATTTCAAGATTGCATATGAGTCTGCCTTACAATTCATGCACTTGGCTTCAACCACTCCACACAAAAAGATAACACTCTTATTTAGCTCAGATAAGTTGGAAAACATATGCAAACTAATAAGGCTCAGTTACGTGAATAACTTTGAATTATTCAAGGAACAAGTGAAGGAGAACCTCACGCAGGTGCATGGGTGCTTGTACGCAGGTGTGCAATTACCTCTACAATGCATCAAACACCTCATCCCACACTTATATGCTTGAAAACTCCGAAATTATTCATATTAGAACAAGTGAAACAGAACACAAAAACAAAACTAAGCATGATGAAGTTGACTTTAAGAGTCAAACCGATGAAATTGTAGATATGCAATTAAAGCGATAATCAAAGCTCAAGTTTCGGCATAACATGGGATATGAAACTATGGAAAAACATAAATTAGGTGCTAAAGACGACACACACAAACTACTAATATCGAAACCACAAAAGAGTATGCAAATTCAAGGTTGTTGACTTATAAAAAGTCAAACTCAGAATGAGAGATAGCATTCCTACCCCACACTTGACTCAAAACTTGTGAACTTAAACATGAAACATGAAATGATAATAAAATCAAAACAAGCAACAAACAATAGAAAGCATTACGAGAAGCACACTAGATAAATTAGCAAAATCCACACAACTAAACACACTAAAGAAAATGCAAATAATAGGAAAAAAAAATCACACCAATATACAAGAGTGGCTTGAGTTATGAATGAGTCTCAAGCAAGACTCGCCACAGATAATTAAGCTGATAAGTCGGCCAACCGAAGATCGGCCTCACAAA
Source organism: Centrapalus pauciflorus (assembly GCA_020465985.1). Classification (NCBI taxonomy): domain Eukaryota; kingdom Viridiplantae; phylum Streptophyta; class Magnoliopsida; order Asterales; family Asteraceae; genus Centrapalus; species Centrapalus pauciflorus. The sequence continues at coordinate 6,938 of JAANYP010001447.1, read as the reverse complement.
CATTCAACTCAGCAGAAGCAGAATTATGATATAGCTTCAACCGATGCCCGTTTACCTTAAAGTTGCCATCAACCCCAACTAACTCAACTGTCCCATATGGGAATACGTCGGTAACAGTAAATGGGCCGGTCCAACGAGAAATAAGCTTACCTGGGAACAGCCTTAGGCGTGAATTGTAAAGTAGAACCTGATCACCGGCCTTAAAGTCCTTAGGCTGAATCTGCGCATCGTGCCTCTTCTTGGTCTTCTCCTTGTAAATCCGGGCACTCTCATATGCTTGATCTCTCAACTCGTCAAGCTCGTTCAACTGAAGTTTCCTGTGATCACCTGCAGATAACAAATCAAAGTTAGACCATTTAAGTGCCCAGTAAGCCTTATGTTCTAATTCCATCGGCAGATGACACGCTTTGCCATAAACCATCCTATAAGGAGTACAACCTATAGGAGTCTTATAAGCAGTGCGGAATGCCCAAAGCGCATCATCTAACTTATCCGACCAACCCTTCCTATGCTCTCCTACAGTTCTCTCGAGAATCCTCTTTAAACCCCGATTCGTAACCTCAGCTTGTCCATTGGTTTGCGGATGGTAGGCTGTAGCTAGCCGGTGAGTAACACCATACCGCTGGAGAATCTTATCGAACTGAGCATTACAGAAATGAGTACCCCGATCACTAATGATAGCTCTCGGTGAACCGAATCGAGTGAAAAGCTTCTTAAGGAAGGAACATACAACCCTAGCATCGTTGGTGGGTAAAGCCTGTGCCTCAACCCATTTAGAAACATAGTCAACAGCAACTAGGATGTATTTATGGCCACGAGAGGGAGGGAAAGGGCCCATAAAGTCGATGCCCCAAACGTCAAAGATCTCACACACCTGAAAGGTGTGTAGAGGCATCTCATTCCGATTTGATATGTTACCTTGACGCTGACATGCATCACATTTCTTAACCAGATCTTGGGCATCTTTGAATATAGTGGGCCAGAAGAAACCAGCATCGAACACTTTCTTGGCTGTGGCATTGGCCCCGTGATGACCACCTGTAGGACCTAGGTGGCACTCACATAAGATTTGGAATGCCTCATCGCCAAACACACACCGACGAATGATCTGATCGGCACATACCCGAAATAGATACGGGTCATCCCAGAAGTAGTTCTTAACATCTCGTAAGAACTTTTTCTTTTGTTGATGAGTTAATCCTTTAACCAACACGTTACTAGCCAAATAGTTTGCATAGTCAGCAAACCATGGGCAGTCATTTGTTTCCTGTACTGCACATAAGGACTCATCAGGGAATTTTTCTTTGAATTCAGACTCATTCAAAGGAGGTAAGTCTGAATTTTCTAATCTGCTCAAATGGTCTGCCGCCAGATTCTCAGCCCCTTTCTTGTCTTTAATCTCGATATCAAACTCCTGGAGCAGAAGAATCCATCGAATCAAACGTGGTTTCGCGTCCTGCTTCTGAAACAAGTATCTCAGAGCTGCATGATCAGTATAGACCACTGTTTTCGAGAGAACCAAGTATGATCGGAACTTCTCGAACGCATAAACCACAGCAAGAAGCTCTTTCTCTGTCGTAGTGTAGTTACGCTGAGGGTCTGTAAGAGTCTTACTTGCAAAGTATATGGCGTGGAACCGTTTATTCCGACGCTGACCTAACACTGCCCCAATAGCAAAATCGCTCGCGTCACACATCAACTCAAATGGCAACTCCCAGTCGGGTGCCACCATGATAGGGGCAGTGGTTAGCTTCTCTTTCAACGTCTTAAAGGACTGCAAACATTCATCATCGAAGACAAATGTTGCATCCTTCTCAAGGAGCTTAGTCATAGGGCGAGCAATGAGTGAGAAGTCTTTAATGAATCGCCGGTAAAAACCAGCGTGCCCTAGAAAGCTACGAATCGACTTAACAGACGTGGGAGGAGGCAGCTTAGATATAGTCTCAACCTTAGCCCTATCTACCTCAATTCCCTTACTCGAGATCTTGTGTCCTAATACTATACCCTCTCGGACCATGAAATGACACTTCTCCCAATTAAGGACCAAATTGGTCTCCTCACACCGGGTTAGCATCTTCTCCAAATTAGTCAGGCAGTCCGAGAAAGAGTTACCAAACAGATGGCTACCATACACCGCTGAAATGTCGCAGGTGCATTACACAGACCAAAAGGCATGCGCCTATATGCGAACGTCCCATAAGGGCAAGTGAATGTAGTCTTGTCCTGATCTTGGGGGCTGATCGGGATCTGAAAGTATCCTGAGAAACCATCCAGAAAACAATAGAACTCGTTTCCAGATAGTCGCTCAAGCATCTGATCGATAAAGGGCAAAGGGAAGTGATCCTTACGAGTTGCATCATTGAGTTTGCGGTAGTCTATGCAAACTCGCCAACCCGTGACTGTCCTTGAAGGAATTAACTCGTTCTTATCATTCTGAATGACAGTCATACCCCCCTTTTTAGGGACTACATGCACAGGACTTACCCACGGAGAGTCAGAAATAGGATATATCAACCCGGCATCAAGAAGCTTCAGTACTTCTTTCTTAATGACATCGTGAATCTTCGGGTTGACTCTCCTTTGGGACTGAATAACAGGCTTGATGTCATCCTCCATCAGAATCTTATGGGTGCAATAAGCAGGACTAATGCCTCGTATGTCGGTAATCTTCCATGCAATAGCCCGCTTATGCTCTTTCAGCACTCTCAAAAGTTGCGCCTTCTCTTTGCTAGAAAGATCCTTAGCAATAATAACAGGCAACTGAGATTGCCCCTCTAAATATGCGTACTCAAGATGAGAGGGCAACTCCTTAAGTTCGAGAGTCGGTGGATCTTCAATGGACAACTTAGATGTGACTGATTCCTCACGATCCATAGGTACAACCTCCTCAGTAGGCGGAGACGTATCAACGGCACACAGATCAACGGGATCGTCAGAGTGGACAACGAAATCAGAGTCTAAAGAGATTGGATACGAGGATAGATCATCATCAGAAATACAATCGTCTACATCCGGTGATGTAGATGTCTCATGTCCCGACATCAAAGACTTCAACAACTTCTCATTATCTTCTGGATAATGCTCTCTATCAGAGAAGTGTGAAGACTTAACAAAACAGATGGACTCGGCTGTGTCATTAGGCCTTTGCATTGCCTTATCAACATCAAAACTAACTTGCTCATTCCCGACCCGAAGCGTAAGCTTCTTATCAAATACATCAATGATAGCGCGGGACGTAGCTAGGAAAGGTCTCCCTAGAATGAGCGGCACAGTGCAGTCCTCGCTCATGTCCATGATCACAAAGTCGACCGGGAAAACAAACTTATCGACTTTTACCAGCATATTCTCAGCGATACCCTGTGGGAACTTAACTGATCTATCGGCTAGCTGAATACTCATGCGTGTAGGTTTAGGATCCCCTAACCCTAACCGAGCATATAACGAAGAAGGCATGAGATTTATGCTAGCTCCCAGATCAGCAAGAGCATTAGTAACGTGGAGGGGCCCTATATGACAGGGTATTGTGAAACTACCCGGATCATCCTGCTTGACTGGAAGCTTGTTCTGGAGGACAGCTGAACATTCAGCATTCATCTCAACTGTAGCTAGATCCTCAAGCTTCTGACGGTTAGAAAGGAGGTCTTTCAGGAACTTGGCATACCTAGGCATCTGTGTAATTGCATCAACAAATGGAATGTTGATCTGCAACTGTTTAAACAGGCCCAGAAACTTGCCATACTGCTTATCTTGCACCTCTTTCTTCAAGCGATTAGGGTATGGGACACGTGGTTGGTAGGGATTTGCTGTAGGGACTTTTGGAGATGGGACTTGTGCGGGACTCACTAATTCTGGTGGGTGCACCTCGTCCGTAGTGGTCTCCGGCCCTTTCTCAGCTGAGGGTGAAGAAAGAGGAGGTAGGGGGTTAGACGGTTCAGGTCCTTTGGTTGTCTTTCCACTTCTTGTCACAACCATCTTTGCTTCCCCCCTGGGATTTGGAATCGTATTACTAGGAAGCTCCCCTGACTGCCTCTCATTCAAGGTCTTAGCCATCTGGCCGAGCTGATTCTCAAGATTCCTCATTGCTGATTGTTGATTACGATTGATCACAGACTGCTCGGCCATGTACTTTGCCATCATTTCTTCCAAACTCGGCTTCTCTTGAGTAGGAATGTTTTGGTTCTGCCCCTGATATTGTTGCTGATGGCGAGGATTCTGAAGAATTTGAACATTTTGGTTTGGTACAAATCCTTGGCCACGAGGTTGGAACCTCTGACCTTGCCCCTGCTGAAAGCCTTGGTTATACCCCTGATTATACCCTCCCGAATTACCTTGATTGTAACCTCCTGAATTACCCTGAATGTAACCCGTGTGAGGGTTAAACTGTGGGCGAGGGTGAGAGAACCCTGGAGGTCGAGGACGAGGGGGGATAGAAAACCCCTGAGGTCTAAAGGTGTTCTGAGAGGAGTAATTCAAATTATTGTTGGGTCTTGGAAAACCTTCGGGTGTGTACTCATAATCTCCAGAAGAAAGGTAAACTTCCTCCTGTTGGTACTCAGCAGCATATGCAGCCTGACACTCATAACCAAAATGAGCTCCACCACAATGTTCACACCCTTGCTGTATGGCGTGCACAGGGTATGATGATGAAGCTTGTGATTGGTCATTTGACTGCTTAGTTAGAATGGCTATCTGAGCAGTGAGATTAGCAATGGCTTCAGCTTGCTTTGAATCATTCGCACCCCAACCAAAGTATTCACTCGGTGTCTGAGTTTGACTTAAGACCAGATCATCGATTATGTCAAAAGCCTCTTCAGGAGTCCTCTTATACACCGACCCGTTACAGGCTGAGTCGATTAGTGAGTGATACATGGGGTGAACATTCTCATAGAAAACCTTGACACGATGATTAAGTGTCATGTTATGATTAGGGCATTTCATGATAGATTCTTTATACCTCTCCCATGCATCATATAGAGACTCGTCAGGTTTCTGCTTAAATGAGAGAATGTCACTCATAAGCTTAGTGGTCCTAGACGGAGGGCAGAATTTAAGTAGAAATTTGGTTTCCATTTCGTCCCAAGTACGAATCGAGTTCGAGGGAAGGGACTCATACCACATCATGGCACGTTCGGAGAGAGAGTAAGGAAAGAGCATCAGTCGAATTACTTCCCTTGGAACTTGATTTGCCTTATACCAACCGCATGCTTTTCTGAATTTCTTCAGGTGGGAATACGGATCCTCAGAAGATAGACCGCAGAACTGTGCGTTATTCTGAACTAAAGCGATAAGGCTCGACTTTAGCTCAAAATTAACGGCATCGAATCCAGGAATAACTATTGCACCTTCCGAGTCATCGGTGACCGGTTGGTTAAGCTCAAGCATTGTCCTTCGGTCTCCCATAGTGAAAGATGAAGAGTCAGAAGAAGATGAAGAATCAGAAGATGATGAAGGCGAAGAAGGTGAAGAAGGTGAAGAAGGTGAAGGACTAGAAATTGGAGGTAACTGAACAAAGATGTCTACGTGATCTTCCTCCACCGGATGAGAAACAATATGGTCCGTAGAATCCGATAAACTTGACAGTCCCTCAACTAAAGGGTGCGATTGTTCACGACGACGGTTACGGAATGCTCGCTCAGGTTCGGAGTATGGGCTGACGATATTAGGATTTCGACGACTCATACACCGAACACCCCTTTTAAAGAAAAGTGAAATTAGACAGAAAATTTAACTTTTCAGGGGGATTGCCCCTAAAAAGGATCAACTAAACTACCGGCGTTGGTTGTTTCTTAAAGCTCGCACCGCTCCCCGGCAGCGGCGCCAAAAACTTGACGCGTGCAAAACACACCTCAGGTTTTAATATCTAAATGAACCCAAAGTATAAATTACACAACTGGCAGTGTACCAATCGTGTGCAATATAGCTTTCAGAATCACCCAGGATTTATCGAACTCAGGGAACGGAATAAAGATTGGAGACTCAAATACTACAACCTAAACCAATATTTAGCTATTTTTGACGTTTTGAGGAAGTTATCAACTAAAGACAATATTTAAATTTAACTAACAGGATAATTATAGCAAACTAAGTAACACAAGAATAAAAAGTTAAACTAATATTTTTGGATTTTAAAGATTAAAATAAAAACTAATTTTAGCAAACAAGAATTAAACTAAACGATTAAAGCAAGCAAGCAACGACAACTGAATCAAACTCTTATATTACGAAAACGTCACCCACTTGGAATTAGAAAACTATAATTAACTGGCGATGGATTGAATTGATTGACTAAAGACAAATCGGTTGATAACCAATTTTTTAATTCAATTAAGCCCGGATTTCAGTTTAATTCACCGATTATTTAATTACTTCAAGTTAAAATATTAAATCTTTATAACCACGTGATGAAAACAAAGCAACTCATCAAACTCCAATATTAACCAATTAATCTTATAATCGCAACACAATGCATAAAGATAATCGATTAACACTGAAATCCAACAAATTGACTTTGTCACTTTAAAAATCAAACTTTATGATTTGCCAATCCTATTATCGCAACACAATGCATAAGAACCAACAAACGCATAAAATTCTAGATTAACAATCAACTATCAAATCATTATCGCAACACAATGCCTAGAAGAGATAGTTGACCATTAATTTTTCATTTAAAACATCTTTCTTTTAAAAACGCAGATTTAATTAACACTTTATTATCGCAACAAAATGCTAAAAGATTAATAAAAATCTGATTTTTAACAAGAAAATATGAAATAATTAATAATCCAACAAATATAAACCAAATACTATCAATCAATCCAATAATATACCAATTAATACATAGAATTCATCGTCCCAAGCGGGTGAACAAGAAAACTACTCACTAATCATACTAAAACGCAAAATTAAACTCAAATTAATAAAAACCATTATGAAAT
>JAANYP010001446.1:18254-32255 GCA_020465985.1 Centrapalus pauciflorus | reverse complement strand
TTAATTACAAAAATGGTCCCTGTGGTTTACCCTAAATTTTGAATTTGGTCCCTGAACTTTCAATTTTGCAGAAACGGTCCTTATTTTCATAGTTTGTTTGCAATTTTGGTCCCTCAACCTATTAACTTTTCTAATATGATCAAATTACCCTTATTTTGATTCAAACTATAGGGATCATTTCTACAATGCCACAATGAGTTCTTAACCATTGTTGGGTTGAATTGAATGATTAAATATAAATTGAATGTCTAAGCATAGCCCAAATATGTTATTTATAGCAATGGAAGTAAATAGAAGCTAGTAGGAACTCAATTGGAGTTTTGAAGGCTTAGTTCGGGTTTTGGTCGTTTGGAACCCGTTTGGAGTTCGTATGAACTCCGTGAAGCAATAAAATGCTATGTTATGGTATAATGTGTTTGGAAAGTGTTCAATTGTGTTATTAAAGTGTTTACATGAGTTGGGAAACACAAAATATGTGCAAGAACTCAAAATGACGTTTTAAGGCTAAACCGCACGCCAAGTGTTCGGTGAAATGCCTCAATGAGTTTCAAAACATTTTGGGATTGTGTTTTTATGCTTAGATGTAATTTGAATGTCTAAATATGGTCCAAATATGTTTAATATGGCTATGGGATTGGTTGGAATTGAGTCCAAGCTCAATTGGAGCTCGGTGTCGTCGGTTTGAGTTTTCGGTCATTTTCGGACTCGTTCGGAGTCCGTATGAACTCCGTGGGATCATGGAATGTTATGAAATAGTCCTAATATGTTTAGAGATGTTTAAGGGACCTTAATATGCTAATTATGTGGTTGGTAAAGTCCATTTCAATTGTCGGAAGCATTTATGAGAGTTTTGGAGTGTTTTGGTGCATTTTTGGGCATTTAAGGTGCAGTCTGAGAGGGCAGGAGGTTGGTAGCGGCGCGACTAACATCATGGTCGCGCCATGATCATGTTCCTGTTCCAAAAAATGATTTTTCATGGTTGGGGGTCGATTCTTGGGTCTTATACGTTCATTACGCCTCTAAATTAAGTGTTTAAAGGGGTTTGAGGGCCTTTGATCCATTCCGGAACTTGTAGGGCCTCATTTGGACTTAGTACTTTCGGTTCGATGTCCCAATACTCTTAGGCCACTCTTAGGGGCTTATATTGTGTTCGGGGGCTTACGGGTGCGCGTTATGAATGCTTTTAGGTGAATCGAGTCGAAAGGAGCTTGATTGCAAGCTTTAACCATTCTTGGGGCTAATGTGACTTCGTTGGAAGGCTTGGGAATCCTATAAACCGATCACTGTGAGTTCTAGCATTAGTGTTATATAATGTTCATGTATATTGTTGTTTTGCCTCATTGAACATGTTGTTGAGCTAATTGTTGATACATTGATAATAGTAGTCTATTTGCTCTCAGTTCATACATGTTGATTCATTGGACATATGTGAGGCACCTTGGACCTCACCACACTTGATATGCTTTCATTTGATATCACCTAGAGTAGAGTTAATTGTTGATATTTGTGATAGAAGATGCATATGTACCCTCAATTCTCACATGAATGATTATTCGGGCATATGTGAGGCACGTTGGACCTCACCAGGCTGGATATGCTTTGTAGAACTATACATCACTGGACCCTATGTGGAGTTATTTGTTAATGCACTGATAGTGTTGCGTAATAGCCTTCATTTCTTTTATGAATGCTTTATTTGAGCATACGTGAGGCACCTTGGACCTCACCATACTCGATATGCTTTGAAGAGATATGACTCGTGGAATACTTTGTGGAGCCATTTGTTGACATATTAACAGTTGTGTATATTTGCTTTCATTACTTCTATGAATGATTTATCTGGGGCTTATGTGAGGCCCGTTGGGACTCACTATACTTGATATGCTATGTTAAACTAGAGGTGCACGAAAAATCCGGTTATCCGATTTTGATCCGAATCCGATCCGAAACCGGTTTCCTTGTAACCGGATTTTTTTGAAACCGGTTAAGCAGTTTATCAGAGGACCGGTTTTTTTACCGGATAATTAACCGGTTTTTTTGTAACCGGTTAAAAAACCGGTTTTTATCCGAAAAAAATCCGATTTTTATCCCATTCGAAAATATAGCCGTTTGAACTTTTATAGCCGTTTTTGGACCGTTTTTTTGACCGTTTTTTCTTCAAAAAATTACCATTTTGCCACCCAATGGTTTATAAATAGGTTAGAAATGTTTTTGGTTGATTACAATTGATTCAAAACACTCTCAATTGATATTTTCGGTATTCTCCAACTCTCTCGTTTGATATTTCGGTATTCTCCAACTTTCTCGTTTGATATTTTCGGTATTCTCCAACTCTCGTAATCCCGAAAATTCCAAGTAATCTTTTTCTTTCATCTCAAATGGCTTCTAACACTCCCGAAACGACCGGACAATCTTCCGTCGGTGTAAATCTTGAAGTTGTTCGGGTGCTCGAGAATAAACGTAACAAAGAAATTTGGGATCATTATGATTTGTGTGAAATGTCAAATGGTTCGAGAAAGGCTCGTTGCAAACTTTGTCAAAAGTTTTTTGCGGCCGAAGGAAACACGACGTTGAAAAATCATATTACAAAAGCATGCAAGGCACTTCGGATGAGAGCCGATCCTACTCAACCGAACGTTACCCCGCAAGGTGGCGTTTTTATTTACGATAATGATAAATTACGGGAAGCGTTTACAAAATTCGTGATTACGAAATCGTTGCCGTTTGATCACTTTGACGATAAAGCTTTCACGACGATGATTCAACAATTGATGCAACCACGCTATACGCAAGTAAGTCGTACTACCCTTCGTCGTGACGCTTTAAAAATGTGGAGTGTTGCGAGGGAAAAAATGATTTTGGGTTTTCTAGAAAGTTTATAGTGTTTCGTTAACTTGCGACGTTTGGAGCGCTCCTCACAACACCGGAAATTCTTTTTTAGCCGTTACGGCACATTGGTTAGATTCAAAAACTTGGCAAATGATGAAAAGAACAATCGCGTTTGATTTATTCGGCGAACCACATACCGGTGCAAATTTATTTGCACTTTTAAAACGTGTGATTTGCCTTTATAAATTAGAAGCAAAAGTATTTTCGATTTCTTTTGATAATGCGTCGAATAATACAAACGCGGTTCCTAGATTAAAATTGCTATTAAATCCTATTTTAGATGGCGCTTTTTTTCATACTCGTTGTGTTGCACATATTATTAATTTATCCGTGCAAGCCGGGTTGGAGGTTATTGAACCGATTAGATTAGAATTTAGAGCGATGATAAAATCGGTTCTTTGTAGTAATAGCCAAAGACTAAATGCGTATAGACGTTATTGTAAATCGGTTAATAAAAAAGCTTTAAGTGCGAATTTAGACGTTCCAACTCGTTGGAACTCGACATGGATGATGATGCACTCCGCGTTAAGGCAAAGGGAAACGTTGCAAGCGTTTCACAATCGCCTATACGAGAAGGGCCATGTTCCAAGTGTTTATCCGAGTTCGAGTTGGGAAATGATTGCGAAAATAACCGATTTGTTAAAAGTTTTTAAAGACGCAACAACTTTTTTATCCGGTGTATATTATCCTACTAGCCCTTTGGTTTTAAATCAAATTTATTTGTTAGCTTCCAAATTAAATGATTATAAATTTGAAGGCCAAGTATTTGACAATATTGGCAAAGCAATGAAAGAAAAACTTTTGAAATATTTTAAGGAAATCCCACCGGTTTTTACTTGTGCCGCCGCTTTAAACCCGACGGTAAATGTTGGTGGCGTTGAAACATTAATTGAAAGTATTGCATTTGCTTTTGGTTTACACGAAGATTTAACCGAGCTCAATTTTATTCAAAACCAAATAAACTATTTTAACAAATGTTTCCGGGAGTTATTCGATAAATATTTAACTAAATATGGTGCGAGTAATATAATACAAGAACAAATGAGGAGAGGAGAATCATCTAGTAGGGGAACCGGTATATCTCTTTTTAACACACTTTTAAATTCGCAATCGAAACGAGCACGTACTAATACCCCGACTAGCGAGTTAGGACACTATATTGCAAGTGATATTATTTCAACTATGACATATGATGAGTTTGAAAACCTTGATCTTTTGGCTTGGTGGAAAGAAAAGGAACCGGTATATCCGATTCTAGCCGCCATGGCCCGTGATTTACTAACCGTCCAAGCTTCCACGCTAGCTTCGGAATCCGCTTTTTCTGTTAGTGGCAGGGTTATATCGCAACGGAGGTCGAGACTAAGTCCGGAGTCGATAGAATGTTGTATATGTTTGAAGGATTATTTGGATGGAGCGGCTCGAGTGCAACACGTAACGACATTAGAAGATTCAATCGACGTCGAGTTGGAAACAAATATACACAACGAAGAAGTTGAACTTGGAATATCACCTCCAAACGAAGAAAACGAAGACGACGATGATATAGAACCCGAATACCAAAATTTGGGTGCATAGAAGAAAAGAAAAAAAAAGATTGTGAATTTTTAGTTGTCGTAGTTTGAAACTTTGAATTATAAGTTGTAGTTTGAATTATAAGTTGTCGTAGTTTGAATTGTAAGTTGTCGTAATTTGAATTTTTAAACTTCTTATGTATTTTATAATCAAATATAATATAAAAATATATTTGATTGGAGTAAAATATATGTGTTTAACTTAATTTATAAATTATAATTAATTATAAATTTGTTAATTTCTTAGATTTATAGAATTATAGCCCAAAAATTAAAAAATGATGGCCCAAAAAAAATACCAAAAAAAATGCCCAAAAAAGAAATGTTAGCCCATACAAAAGAGGAGCCCAACCGAAGCCCAAAAAAAAAAAAAATTTCTGAAAAAATCGGTTTTTTTGTAACCGGTTTTTTTGTAACCTAAACCGGTTGTACCGGTTCCACTTTATCCCCCTCAAAACCGGTTAGAATCCGGTCCGGTTTTTTAAATAACCGGTTTTTTTTTTTTGCAAAAAAACCGGTCCGGTTTTTATCCGAACCGGTTCGGTTACAAACCGGCTTTTGTGCATCTCTATGTTAAACTATACCCTGTTGAATACGTTGAGGAGCTATGTGTTGACATATTGATAATTGTTGCATACTTGATTTCTTTTCTTTTAAGAAAGATTTGTTTGGCCTTATGTGAGGCACATTGGACCTCACTATACTTGAGGTGCTTTGTGGAGCTATACTTCGTTCAACACCTTGTGAAGCTAACTGTTGACATGTTGATAGTTGTTGCATACTTGCTTTCATTCCTTTTGTAAATGATTTATTTGGGCTTGTGTGAGGCACGTTGGACCTCACCATGCTTGATATGCTCTCAAATGACCTCACCTGAATATCCATGGAAATGTTGGACTAGCTCTAAGTCTAAATTGAGCAATAATGTTGGACTAGCTTTAAGTCTAAATTGAGCAATAATGTTGGACTAGCTCTAAGTCTAAATTGAGCAAGACGTTGGACTAGCTCTAAGTCTAAATTGAGCAATATGTTGGGCTAGCTCTAAGCCTAAATTGAGCAATAATGTTGGGCCAGCTCTAAGCCTAAATTGAGCAATAATGTTGGGCCAGCTCTAAGCCTAAATTGAGCACTTGATCATATTGGTTATAGAAAATACTCGTTGCTTATCATTGCATGCTTGTATATTACGTATCCTTCTAATCTAGCAACTCACTCAACTTTGTTGACCCCTTTTAGTTGTTAAACCCCTTTCAGGTAAAGGAAAGCATCACACATGACCATCTTGGTAGTGGATTGGACCTTGACTAGCGGCTCCATTGTGTTCGCTTATCTTTGATAAAGCTTTGGGGCGGGGATTTAGTGGACTCCCGTTTTGGTATATGCTCGAGAATAAACTTAGCTTTTATGCATGGTTAGATAATCTGAATGTTTAACATTTGTAACCCCATCTGCTTCGATCCATGATACGCCACACTTTGCTCATTATTAGGTGACAAAGTGGGTAGTATCATGTTGATGACTTTTGAATATTGAAAATTTTAAATTTGACCACATTTCCGCAAGTATATTCTGATAATTATTGTTAATTGTTCGTGAAACATCTATTTTAGTTGGAAGGGTGTTTCACTTAGACCATTTGGAAGTTTTTTTTAACTCGGTCAAATTAAACGTTAAAGTTTTATTTATTTAAGTTCTTTAATAATTTTAACTTTAATTAAACCGTTGACTCATAAATAATTTTCATATAATTTATTAAAGTATTTTAACACTAAAATAAAGTAGAGTCGATTACATAAATGGTCTTTGTGTTTTGATCAACATAAATATTTTTTTATTATAAATGTATGAATCAACATAAATAATTATAGAGGAAAGTTTTCTTATTTATGAAACCTTTAAAAAACAATTCCTAACATAAATGATTTTTTTGATCATAATTTTTGAGAGGTTTACACTTTAATTAAGACTAAAAATATCTAAATCATTTTTGAACCAACATAAATAATTAAATAATTAAATTTTTTTTTTATAGTTTATTAAATTTAAGTAACACTAAAAAATAATTTATTTAATTAATAATAAAAATGTGTTAAAAAACTAATTGTAGAAATGGTTCCTATGGGTTGCATCAAATAAGGGTAATTTGGTCATATTAGAAAAGTTAATAGGTTGAGGGACTAAAATTGCAAACAAACTATAAAAATAAGGATCATTTCTGCAAAATTGAAAGTTCAGGGACCAAATCCAAATTTTAGGACAAACCTCAGGGACCATAATTGTAATTAACTCTATTATCTATACTTCTATACTATATATAATAAGAAAACCATTTGCAGTTTCTAGACCATTGGATGAAAAGAAATCAATGGTCCAGATTAATGACAACTCATAATTATTTATGAAATGTCTCTTATACCCTTAATTAAAATCAATAATTATACTCATGCCATTTTTTAATTCATTTTCCAAATTTACTACATTAACTTAATTGCATTAAATCTTGATTTTAATTTTTTCATTAATGAATTAATATTTACCTAAAATAAATATGTGTCATTATCATCCTTAATAATCATAGTTAAATTCAAATGTAAAAATTTGGATTTAAATGTAGAAGTGTAGTAAAAAAAGTTAAAATATTTTGTTAATTATTTTGCTAACAAGATTTAAAATTTAATTGATAAAACTTCAATTGTGAATATGATCAATTTTGATTGTTGATTTTCAGATATTTTATTTTTATATTTTATCATTTTCAAAATATACACACATTCACATAATTAAAATTTTTTGTTTCTTACATTGATATTTCATATTTGAAGTTAATAAAAATTAAAAGAAACCCTTTTTATAAACACATATCATCTGTTTTTAATAATACAATATAATAATTTTTTTTTATTTAATATCAAACAACTAAGTATTTTTTTAATCTTTATTTTAACTAGCTTTCAATTTTTATTTATTTTAATTATATATAAATTTTATATAATTTATTAAAATATAAAAAATATGTATTTTCTGAATCAACTCATGTAATACATCGGTTGAGTAACCTATGTATTATAATAAAACAAAACAATTTATGTCATATGTCACTTCTACAATACAAAAAAAAAATTATTTTTCCACCAAGTATTTTTATATCTTTAATTTAACTAGCTTTCAATTTTTTTTATTTTAATTATATATAAATCTAATAATAATTTATTAAAATATAAAAAATATGTATTTTCTAAATCAACCCATGTAATACATGAGTTGATTAACCTATGTATTATAATAAAACAAAACAATTCATGTCATATGTCACTTCTACAATACAAGAAAATTTTATTTTTCACCTCTTTTTCTAAATTTAACACCTTAACTTAATTGCATTAAATTTTGACTTTACTTTTTTTCATTAATTAATAAGTAATAAATTAGATTTTGTAACATTTAAATTCAATGTTTATTTAAAATAAATATCTATCATCATTATCCATAATAATCATAATGAGATCCAAATATAAAAATTTGAATTAGTTGTGAAAATTATTATTATTATGTATAATAAAGGAAAACATCAAATGTCACGTGTCACTTCTACGTTCACCAAAAAGATAATTACAACTTATAACAAATAAAAGATAAATACAATTTAATATTTTAAAAAAGATAAATATACTCTATTTTTTAATCTGTAAATAATAAAAAATAAACACAACTATTATTTTTGTATGTTTTTATTTTTACTCAATTACATTTTCTATAAAATAAATTTAATTAAAAATACCCACGTAATACGTGGGTTATAAACTAGTTAATATATCATTTATAGCAACAACCTTTTTAAGTATTAAACTTACAAAGCACAAACGACGTTTCTATTTATTATTATTTAGAGTAAATTACAGAAATGGTCTCTGCGATTTACATAAAACTTTGGATACGATCTCTGTAGTTTCAATTTTGCATAAACGGTCCTTATCTTCACTGTTTACTTGCAAAATTGGTCCCTCTGCTGTTAACTTTAACCATGAAATGGTTAAATATTTTATAATGACCATTTTACCCTCTACTTTAATAACATTTTGGTCCTTCAAGTTTGTTTGTCATTTTAGTTTTGGTCCTCAAGCAAATTTTTTTATTTAACTCTATTTTACTTATTATTATTATTATTATTATTATTATTATTATTATTATTATTATTATTATTATTATTATAACGATTATTATTATTATTTATTATTATTATTAATTTAACTTTTTACATATTAATTTATTTGTTTATTAACTTTTTTTATTTTAATTCATTTTTAATTATAATTACAAATTATTTATTTATTTTATTATAAACAATTGTATCAAAATAGAATTCATTTTATTTTTTCCAAATGAAAAAAATACAAACATTATATATTGTAGTTTTTCAAACCAAAAAATTTTGAACCTTAAACTTTTATTAGTTTTTTCAAACAAAAATATGTTACAAACCATTCTTGTTTTAAGTTCTTCATTTTCTAAACGTAAAAAATATGAAAACCAATCCGTTTTTTTTTTATTTTTTTTGCACCAAAACACATTCAAATTTTTTGTTTTGAGAAACGAAAAGAAATACAAACAATTCTATTATTACTTTTTGCAAATGAAAAAAAACTACGAATAATTCTAATTTTCAGTTTTTCCAAATAAAAAAAAAGCATTCTTTTTTTATAGTTTTTCGAATGAAACCAATCCCTCTTATTTTTTTCTCCGAACGAAAAAACTATGAACTATTATGTTTTTAAAGTTTTTCCTAAATACGAAATAGCGTGTAGTCTTTTTGTTCGGAAAAACTAAAAAAAACGGAATGGTTTGTATTTTTTACGATATGAAGTTAAAACTAAAGATTAATAAAAACTAATGGTTCGAAGTTTTTTGTTCGGAAAAAACTAAATAATAAAAGGGTTTGTTGTTTTTCATTAAAAAACTAAATAATGGAATGATTCATATTTTTTTTAGATTATTCTAGCCACTACGTTTTAAAATTTTTCTCATCGTAAAAAATACAAGTCATTCTATTTTTTAGATTTTCCGAACAAAAAGACTACACACTATTTCGTATTTAGGAAAAACTTTTAAAATGTAATAGTTCGTAGTTTTTTCATTTGGAGAAAAAAATAAAACGGAATGGTTTCGTTCGAAAAACTAGAAAAATAGAATGATTTTTTTGTTTGGAAAAACTGAAAATCAGAATTATTCGTAGTTTTTTTGTTTGCAAAAACTAATAACCAAATGGTTTGTATTTTTTTCGTTTTCCAAAACAAAAAATAAAAAATGGTTGAATTTTTTGTGCAAAAAAATAAAAAACGGATTGGTTTTCATATTTTTTACGTTTAGAAAATGAAAAAAGTTAAAACAATAATGGTTTGCAACTTTTTTTTCGTTTGAAAAAACTAATAAAAGTTTAAGGTTCAAATTTTTTTGGTTTGGTAAACTACAATATAAAATGTTTGTATTTTTTTCATTCAAAAAAACTAAAAAAGAAAATAGATTCTACTTCGATACAATTGTTTATAATAAAAGAAATAAATAAGCTTGTAATTTAAATTAAAAAATATATTAAAATAAAAAAAACTTAATAAACAAATAAATTAATATGTAAAAAGTTAAATTAATAAATAATAATAATAATAATAATAATAATAATAATAATAATAATAATAATAATAATAATAATAATAATAATAGTTTTAATAATGAACAACAAACTTGAGGGACCAAAATGTTATCAATGAAAAGGGTAAAATTGTCATTATAAAAGATTTAACCGTTTAATGGTTAAAGTTAACAGCAGAGGGACCAATTTTGCAAGTAAACAGTGAAGATAAGGACCGTTTATGCAAAATTGAAACCACAGGGACCGTATCCAAAGTTTTATGCAAACCACAGGGACCATTTATGTAATTTACTCTATTATTTATTTATTATTTATATTTATTTGGGTAAAGAAAATAGATCTCGTTCCGCTTCTCTTGATCGATCCTCTTCGTCGTTGGAGTTGATTCCAAATTCACCAGTGTTTATTTTTTCTTTCCAAATCCGCTTTTGATTCAGATGCTATATGCCCTTAAATACTGGAGTCACTCGAGTCTTAGTTAACTACCCAAACCCCTCCCCTGAATTAGGTCAATCAATTTCTATCAAACCTTTTATTTCCCTCTTGTTTTCTTATTTATACCCTTTATTCATCACAACCAATTTTCTATTCATCCACTTACTTTTCTGCTTTACATGCTCAAGTCTTAATCCTTCTTGTTAACTGCACTTGGTTTTACGTAAGTTTCTGTCCAACATTTGGATTAATCTTGTTGTATTTATTTATTATTATTATTTTATAATTTATCGAAAGTATGTGGTTTAATATCTTCTTGATCTTGATTTTGATTCAGGTTCTTTTCTGTTTTACATGTTGGAGTTTTAATCTACTAATTCCAACATCTGCGATTGGTTTCATCAAATTGTCATTTTCTATCGGTCGCTTGTGTTTTGATATTTTTACTGTGAGTATGACATTTGGAATTTTCTTGATTCTGATTCAGATGCTATATATCTGTACGTGTGGGAGTATTAAATCTACTAATTCAAATCGCTACTGCATGGGGTTCCATGAATCAGGTGAAAATTATTGAACAATGATGTTAATTTCAATGTTTAGATATACGTGATTTGGAGTTCTCTTGAATTTGATTGAAAAGAATCTTTATTGATGCATTCGTGTTGATTTTAGGCATCTAATGGCATCATCAGGCAAAAAAGGGCATACGATGGAAGACGAGGGAGAAGAAGAAGAAGAGGTACGGATGGCCTCAATCTTCACCTTTTCTTGCTTCCATCCTATTTTCTCTTTTTTCACAGCCGTGGTTTTACATTCCTCCACTCAGACCGGTGATTAACTTGGCCATTTTTCATCTCTAAAATTCTTGGTGATGATGCAGTTATTAGAAAGAAACATCAAGCCTTACAGAAAGTATCTGTTTGACATGCATATCAAAGCATAACTCATTTTTGAACAATTAAATTGGTTGTGGCTAAAGAAGAACATCATCTTATGTCAAACTGTCTGTTCAAATTTATGCTTTGTATTAGGTTTGTACGGAGTCTCTTCCCTTCACAAGAAGTTCACTGGCTACGATTTCATTTTTCTATGATATGGAATTACAAAAGAAGCCCTTTTTAATATTAATTCAGGCCAACCGCCAACGTACATGATCAACTAATTGTTTCATGGTCATTTATTACCATGCAGTTTGAACATTTTGATGACTTTACCCTAGCCTCTTCATGGGAAAGGTATTATATATCTCTGCTAATACTCTTAATGCATGTTCGTATACTACAGACTTTGCTAAGTACGTATGTTCTGGATCATTTGTCAATTTGAACTGAGTATTTTAATTTTGCGAAATCGTTTGTGTAGGTTCATATCTGAAATTGAGGCTGTTTGTCGACAATGGTTAGCAAGTGGTCCCAAAAACTTGTTGGTATGCTTGATGTAACAGGATACTCCAGTATGCTTATATGTTTTACTAATCCATGAAGACTTTATACAAATCGTATTCACTAAAAACTTCAATTGTTTGTTATTTTTCTTTTTCTCTTTGGAAATTTATTGATTAATTAAGCTACAGGGGATGGGAAACGTCAATTGCAGCATCTAAATTAGCTTGGAGTCTGACCAACTGATATACCTTTCGGGCTTTTGGCGTTAGGGTAGATATAAGTAGGGACAGATTTCTTCTGACCTTTCTGCCACTTACTGTCCTGTCCCGTCTGCTAATACGATATAATTGAATCTTTCTAATGATTAAGGAAACTATTTGTATGTGTTCCCTTGCCTTTATTTGTTGTCTCTTGTTTGTTTGGTTGTTGCCATGCTTTTCTATTGTTGTTGTTGTCGTTGGTCGTCTTCTTCTTCTTCTTCTTATTATTATCATCATCATCATCATCATCATCATCATCATCATTATTATTATTATTATTATTATTATTATTATTCATTCATTCATTCTGTTTGCTTTTGTTTTGTCTGCATGTTTGTTACTTTGTATAATTACCATAATTTCTTTGAGTTGTCTAGAAAGCTTAGCTTGGGTAATTTCATCCCGTATGCGTTATATATTAGTGGTAATGGGTCAAAGTGGTGAGATATAAAAAATTAGCTGAAAAAGCAACAGGTCAAATGATTTAATATGTGTTATATATCTCCATAATTGCTTCAATTTGGATCATTATTTTGATAATAGTTTGTAATCACATTAATATGTCAAGTATTCACAAAATTCTTTGAAAAGGAGAAAAAGTGTTGCCAAGCGAAACAGCCCAAACCAACTCATTTGACTTGCTTTAAGAACTTACCTCTTTTCACTTCTCAGCCGTATCTAGTACCAAACCCATCTGGTCTAACATTTGTCACTTAGTAAGAAATCTTACTGCTATAACACTAGGCATCCAAAGTTCTGGATATCTTTTGTTTCTACTTTTGATGGCTGAGTACATAGTGCAGATAGGTTTTGTGCCCTGATGATTTCTAAGCAAGAACTTATTATTGATCTAAACTTTCTGTAGGAAAAGGGAGCTGTTCCGTTGGGGGAGCCAAAGAACTTGTATAAAGTCAAATCGGAGCTGAAATATGCTATGAAAAACTATTCCATGGAGTACTACTTTGAAATTAGTAATGCTGGTATTTTTGAAACTCCTCTTCAGGTTTTGCTGTTTTGGTTTCAGTTTTAACAGGCACCCCTTTTTGCTAATGTTAACATATTGTTGGTGCATTATTTTGATCAGGAAAGGCTGTAGATTGGAATTCCACTTTACATGAACTGCAATTGTCTTTTGGTGTGAAAGAATTCATGGTATCTGTCAGTTCATCATCTTAGCTTTTTATATGTTACTGTCAAATAATTATATACGTGGGCACTTAAATTTCATGTGTTATAGGTGATTGCACCTCAAAGTGCCAGTGGTGTTATTCTCGACTCACCAGAGGCAAGCAAGCTCCTGAGTGCAGTTGCTATAGCCTTCTCAAATTGTTCCAGGTGGGGCTGTTATTCAGTATAGTTGTTTACTTCGTTCATTATGTTGAAAATATAATGTTTTTCTCTAAAAGGATCAGATGTTACATGATGAACTGAATTATTAAAGATTGAAAAACAGGAATTCACCTATTATCTTTTTGGGCGAACAAGGTTTTTATTTGGTAGTCAAATATATGGTTTCTGGGATGAGAAACATAATAATCTTACATTTGCATTCTGATTCTATCAATGCTTGCACAATTTAGTTTGTGGCCAGCATTTGTTCCCGTGCATGATCCTTCTCGGAAAGCTTACATTGGTATCCAAAATATGGGGACCGTCTTTACTAGAAGATTTGAGGCAGATCTTATTGCTAGCCAGGTTCCGGTAAAACTCATGCATTTGGAGGGACTATATGAGCTATTTGTTTCCAAGTTTGTAAGTTGAATTCTTTATCTCCTGTTAATTTGAAACATATCCTCTGTTTTTTATATTAGTCT
>JAANYP010001446.1:0-17076 GCA_020465985.1 Centrapalus pauciflorus | reverse complement strand
CCGCTCGTGTGGATAAATCCCTGACAGATCCGGATTGGATAGTTGCAATGCAAGAGGAACTCAACCAGTTTGAACAGCTAAGAGTATGGCGGTTAGTTCCCAAGCCAAAAGACCGTACAGTCATCGGAACGAAGTGGATCTTTAAGAACAAACGAGATGAGAACGACATTGTGATAAGGAACAAAGCAAGACTTGTTGCCAAAGGCTACCGACAACAAGAAGGGATAGATTATGACGAGACCTTCGCTCCAGTTGCACGGATCGAAGCAATCAGAATCTTCTTGGCGTATGCGGCACACAAAGACTTCAAAGTGTACCAAATGGACATCAAGACTGCCTTTCTAAACGGTGAACTTAACGAGGAAGTGTATGTTGAACAACCACAAGGCTTTGTTGATGCACATAAACCTGACCATGTTTATGTGCTAGATAAGGCCCTCTATGGTTTAAAACGAGCACCTCGAGCATGGTATGATAGTCTTTCGAATTTCCTTATTTCTGCCGTTTCTATAAAGGTGTGGTGGACACAACTCTGTTCACTAAAAGGGAAGACCCACATATAATGCTAGTACAGATTTATGTCGACGATATTATATTTGGATCTACTGACAGTAATTTTTGTAAGGATTTTTCAGCCCTAATGGAGTCTCGGTTTGAGATGAGTATGATGGGGGAAATGAACTTTTTCCTCGGATTACAAGTCAAACAAATTAAGGATGGGATTTTTGTGAACCAGTCGAAATATACTCTTGACATTCTCAAGAAGTATAAGTTAGACTCTTGCTCGAGTATTGCAATTCCCATGGCCTCCAACTGTAAGTTAGACGCCGATCCTTCCGGGAAAAGTGTCGATAATACAACTTACAGAGGGATGATAGGATCCTTACTGTACTTGACTGCCAGTAGGCCGGATATAGTGTTTTCAACGTGTCTTTGTGCTAGATTTCAGGCCGACCCAAAAGAATCACACCTAACTGCGGTAAAACGCATTTTTCGTTATCTTAAGGGTACACCCGAACTTGGTCTTTGGTATCCAAAGGGAACCGATTTTGATCTTACCGCGTTTTCAGATGCTGATTTTGCAGGTTGTAGAGTGGACAGAAAAAGCACATCGGGAGGAATACAGTTTTTAGGCGATAGACCGGTGAGTTGGTCTTCCAAAAAGCAGAATTGTGTATCCACATCCACAGCTGAGGCTGAGTATGTAGCAGCTGCAAGCTGTTGCTCACAAGTGCTATGGATGAGAACACAATTACGCGATTATGGGTTTTCACTCACCAATATCCCTATTTACTGTGATTCTCGAAGTGCAATTGTCATCTCCTGCAATCCCGTGCAGCACTCTCGAACAAAACACATAGATATCAGGTATCATTTTATTAAAGATCACGTTGAAAAGGGAACCATTGAGTTGTATTTTGTTGGCACGGAATACCAACTAGCGGATATATTTACTAAAGCGTTAGACGAACCTCGTTTTCGGTTTTTAGTATCTCATATCGGCATGTTGAATCCACCTTCCAATTAAATATCAGATATTGTCTTAAATAATTCTATTTCAATCTATCATGATTGAAATTCATTTATTTTAGAAAATAACTGTTATTTAAATTTAAGGATTATGTCACAAAATTGAAACTCATTATTTCCTTATCTGCGCATATTTTTAATAATTAATGATCCTGATAAATTGTTGTGTGAATTGTTCATCATGGAGTGGGATGCAAACAATATCCAGGTTTGTCTGTATTTGTAAGATTTAATAAGGGTTGTCGCGTGTAAAATCTGAAAAAGGAAAAAGAAAAAAGGACCGGTATTTATTTGAGGGGGAGTAGAGTTAGGATGTTTAAATTTTATAATTCTGTGTTTCTTTTTATTTTATAGTTAAATTTTTTAATTTTAGGATAGTATTAATTTTTAATTTAATTTTAAGTGTTAATTTAAGAGGTTAGAAAATCACAAAAAGATTTTAACTTTCAAATTTATCAAAAAGCCAAAAAGATTTTACTTTACTTCATTTCATTTTATTTTTAATTTTCAAAATTAACAAAAATACCAAAAATATTTTTCTTTGGACCAAAATTTCTTTTTGTGTTTTAATTAATTTTCTTAAAAGCCCAAAGCATTTCTTTTGTTGTTACTTGTGTTTGTTGAGTCCAAAAAAACCGGCGGCCCATTTAAATGATCCGCGCGGATCCCTCTGACCCGACCCATGACCCGCGCGAATATATATGGGTGGTCAAACGGTCCACTTTCTTCATCTTCAAGAAATATCTCCTCTCCTTTCTCTTTCTCTCTGTCGTCGATAGCCACCGCCCACTTCCACCATAACCACCGATTTGAAGCTTTTGGACTTCCATTTTTTTCGATTTTTCTTGCATTATTCATCATCTGCATCACCAGGTAACACTACTTTACATTTATTTCAGTCTTTAACTTAGTATATTACTTGTTTGATTCTCAATTTTTTTTTTTTTTTTTGGTTTTCAATTCGGTTTTTACTCTTTTTAGGTAGTTTAATGTGTTATTTTTTCTTAGTTGTAGTTAGATAAAATGTTCCTTAGGTTGTTTTAGTTTAGGATCTGTAATTTCATGCATTTTCAGTAAGATTCCAACTATTCACGTTTATATTTTGCATGAACATTAACTGCACTCATGCAGTTTCGGATGTCCGAATTCGGACCACCACCCGAATTCGGATGTCCGACTTAGAGTTGTTTCAAAAATTTTCAAAGTACAATACTCATTTCGGACCACTGTTGATCCGAATTTGGTTCACTATTGATCCGAATTCGGACCATCACATCAGGGTCAAAATTTTCAAAAATTGAAAAATTGTCTAAGTCTGTTCACCACTATGCATCCGAATTCGGATGATACTCGGATTCGGTCTTCATCCGAATTCCAGGTACCATCCGAAATTGGGACATTTCCATTTCATTGCATACATTTTCACAAGTCACCATCCGAATTCGGACCATGTTCACATCACATCCGAATTCGGACCACATTCAATCATTTCATGAATTACACTTCGGCCCGTCATCCGAATTCGGTCCCCATTTATCACCTCATCCGAATTCGGTCCCACTCACATCATTCATGCATTATTCCATTTCGGACTGATCCGAATTCGATGACACTGTTCATCCGAATTCGGACCATCCGAAATCCAATACTTAGGATTTTTTTTTTAAAATTTTCATTTTTCATGTTTTCCATTTCTGCATTTTCATATAAATTAAAAAATCACAAAAATAGCTCCATCCAAGTGCACCATTGATTAGAGTTAGGATCAGTGTTTGAGTGAAACGGTCTTATCTAACATCGGTCTCTTAACGATTGACTTTGGACTTTATTAGTGGAATTTTTTTTCTGCTAATAAAGACCCGATGTTAAACAGATCAGACAATTTCTATTTCACACTCATCTAGACTTCACATCAATGCATTATCATATCAAGTCTTATGATTCTAACTTTGTTGCACTTTGCAGGATAATGGATCCAGCAATCGTTCTTACCGTTCCTCATCCTCCTATCCCTAATAATAACGCTCAGCTACCCGAGGAAGCCATTCTGCCAAGCGCCGAGTTTGTCGAGTTTATCCCTCATAACTGGCAACTCGACGTCTCCATCCTCCCAAAAGAATCCCAAACCCTTGCATTTGACATCCTCACCCGCCATCCCATATACTATGCCCTTTCAACTGCCATAGTCGTTCCCCAGATTTACCTCCAACAATTCTGGAACAGGCTCCAATTCATAACCGACCCCGAACCTCACTTCACCTCCACCATTGACTGCGTTCCAGTCAAAATCACCACCTCAGCCATCCGTCACATCCTTCGTCTTCCCATACAAGACTATCTTCCCTTCATTGACTCATTCGATCCAAACCCATCCGTATCAGAAGCCCTCTCTGAAATTCAAACCCTAGGGTATGACGGCCCTCTTACCAAACCATCCGACTTTCGCACCAAAAACCTTCAGTCCCACTGGAGGATTCTCTTCGATGTGCTAAACAAGTGCCTAACAGCCAAGCATTCCGGTCACGACTCAGCGTTGGCCCAGGTATTAGCCATGTTCACCGGCTTTGCCTTCGACCGACACGTGGACTATGCGACTTTCTTTTTTGAAGAATTAAGAAGAGTCCACGTAGAAAGAAGCACCAAGAAAGGTCGCAAGTATGTCCCCTATCAAAGGTTCCTTCAACTCATTATTCAATGCGCAATGGATCAGGACGAAGACATACATGAGCGCCCGGAGGCTGATGTCTACCCCACCATGGCTATCCAAAAATTGACTTTGCCAAAGGGGGCCCTGACGGTACAGGTGATGAAAATTCCGTTATCTACTCTAACAAGGTCCAGGGGTACAGAGCGGGTAAGGGAATATATACGAGAGAATTATCCGGATGAGTCTCAGTCTGAATCGACTGAGACTAACCAGTCCGAAGGTGAGCAACAAGAGAGTGAGAACGAGGGAGAAAGGATGGATGTACTACAATCTATGGGTTTTGGTGAGAGGGAGGCTGAGATAGTGAGGGAGGGTGCTGTAGGTGAGACGGCAGAGACGACGGATTCTGAAAGAACCGTCTCTGTCGTAAGAGCGAGGGATATGCAATCTGAGGGTGAACCAAGCCCAATTAGCCGGACTCCCATTCAAAAGACAGTTAGTCCAGCGGTCGCAACAACCCCAACCATCCACTTGGTTTCCCCTCCACGGGGATCTTCCACACACTCCATCGCCCTCTCATTCGGAGAGCGGCGGTGTTGAAAGAGGTCACACTCCTCCCCACGTGACCGAACTTCCTTCGCCCACGATTCCATCCCTACATATACACACCGTGCACGATGCCTTTGTGGCATCCCCAAGAGCTGCCTCCGTGGCAGCTCCACAAACTTCCGGATCTGAGCATCCCGTAGTGGAGCCAGAGATGACGGAAGGAAGACCGGGAGTGGCTCAATCAACGCCGTCCACTTCCGGCCATCTCCCCATAAATTTGGAGATGTTAACGGCAGCATAACGTGCTGCCGGAGTTATCACCCGGGCTGACCTGGACGCCCAAAGGGAGGCAGCCGAGGAACGACACACCGCCCTTCTTTCTCTTATAAAGGGTAAGGGTGTCGCCTCCGAAGCCGGCCCCTCACCAGGATCCCATTCAGTCCAACTTCAAATAGCTGAGCTCTCGGACAAGATCGATGCTCTCAATCGCCTAATTCTTCAAGTCCAAGAGCAGCTCAATTCAAGGATGGATCGCCTTGAGTCGGCGGTTATAGATCTTCAGTGCCGTACTCAGGCCGAAGCCCCTAAATGAAAACATGACGACCAGGACGACCCTGATCGTCATGAGGGGGAGAAGCGCAGAAAAGTCCAATTTGAGGAGCCCATGCTGGGTATAGGGGGAGCAGAGACCGCCGAGGGGTCTGAATTTCAGGGGTCGGGGGAAAAGTCTCAGGAGGCTCAGGAGTACATGCTAATAGAAGACGAGCCGATGGTCGAGGGTCCAGCTCCACTGGATCCGATGACAGCCATGGTAGAATTTGAGGAGCCACACGAGAAGGTTGAAATCATATTAGTTTCTGATTCAGATTCTGATACCGAGGACACCCAACCCCTTTTAACTCCAAAGCCTGAGCCTGATTCTCCAACTAAAAAATCCTCATCCTCTTCTTTCGATTTCCTGAATTCACCACCCCGAGCCCATCAGGAAGATATACTCTCATCCATCCAAGCTCCCCTGTCATTAAAAGAATCCCACATTACTATCAGCCCTCCACGATCCCCAAGCCCACCTCCAGTCCAACAAACCCAACGTTCAGGTCCCTCCCCAACAAAAAGGGTCGATTGCTTCGACGAAACTCCGAAGGGCCCTGGCATATACAGAAAAGATGATTTATTTTGGGTAGATCACTACACAAAAGGCAAGGTTCATACACTGCCGCAGGAAGAAAAAGATCAAATGCGACAAGAACGGCGGGGGACTATTATAAAGCTTCTCGAAGCTAAAAAGGACGAAATCGAAGAACCCCCCGTTCAAGGCTTGAAAGAATTCCTGCAGAAATTCCCCCCGGAGCAGTTTCAGAACCCTTACCTTGAAGAAAGATTCAAAATGGTATTCAGAAAGAAGCCTGGATCCTTCAGCAGACGCCTACTCATGGAACTTACAAACGTTACCAAAGCTGAACAGGCAGAATACTACCAACTGATGCTCCGGGAAAGAAGGTCGAAAGTATCCAAATCGAAGATAAAGTCACTCATTTCTATCACCATGTGCAAAAGGGCAAAAGTATACTACCCCGCTTTTCTAGTAGAAAGAGAAGACGACACTATAGATGAGTTCTTCGAGAATGACTTAGACTTCATAAATGTGGACGATGTCGAATTTCTACACGAACGATTGAAAAATCGCATTAAAGTACATATGTCTCGCATGACTGCTTTGGGTGCCTTAGTTCGAAGTATGAATCGCCGATCAATCATTATGTGCCTCAGAGATTTCCAGATGGCGATTGAGAGTGCATTAGTCAAAGTGGGTCCAAAAGCTCCTGAACAAGATGTATTTTTGCTAAACCACTATCCGGCTTACAAAGTTTTGCTTCGAGGACAGCCAGGGGTTATCTTTTTGAATCAGAAAGGACATAAAAGATTTATGCGCTTTGAGGATCTTCCTTGTTACTCCGACGACACTATCAGATTGGTTCGAGCAGTGCTTACTCAGAAAGTTCAAGACTTTGACGCTCAACCAAATCCAGAACTTAGATGCTCGCCACGGGAGATACATGATACACTCAGCGGCATTGAATACCTGAACGAGAGGCTACATATAAGACAAGTAACCAGACGCTTCGACGTCATACTTGGTCTTCGAGAATCTACCGACCATGCCCGAGTTCCAGGACCTCCTAAGTGATCGAAAAGGGGGAGATTGTTAGATTTATTATTTTGATCCTAGGAGTTGTTTTGTAATATTTATTATCATTGTAATTTGTCTTGTATTTATTTCTATGTATTTCATGTTTAAGTAATAGTGTAGGGGCCAAAGTTGCCAAGTCTTGTAAGTTAATTAAAGGAGCCTATAAAGGCTCCTAGGGTTACTTTATGAAACACACGGTTGACCATTTTGAATATTCAATTCAGCCGCCACTGTTGAAGTTCTCTCATATTCATATTGTCTTCTTCTTTATCACAACACATTTATTGAGCTTGTTTCTTCATGTGTTTGATGAGAAAATCATTGAGGTGCTGAATATATACGGGATTTCATCATAACAAAATTTATCTGTTCTAAAATTGAATTTGGTAAATATAATTTTTGAGACTGAGTAGGTAATTCAGACAAATTCTTTTCAGATTAAGTTTGAATGTACTCTTCTTTAGTGTCAATTATATTATTTGTTTCATTTATTCTAGTATAATCACCAGAATTTTGCATTTTGTCTGATCGTGGCCTTTTGATTTCTTCACTGGATTCTACTTCTTCAGATGCTTTCATAAATGTCATTTTCAATCCTAAGTTTATGTATCTGACATCATATAGTGTTGGTGAACTAGATATCGCTTTTGTCAGATACTTAGGATTTTGCCAACCAATTCCAGATTTAGAGTTATAAAACTCTGTGTCTTTTGGTTGATTTAAATAAATTGTTTGATCTGTTTGCCCTCTTTTAATAAATTCAGCCTCCATCTTTTTTATTTTCTCATAAAGTTTAGTTCTTTCTTCAAATATGGCATGATATTTTACAGAAAAGTTTGAGGCTTCTAACTCAGCTATTCGCAGACTTTCTTGTAAATCAGATATTTTGTGATTCAGATTGAGTATATTGCTTTGAAGTTCTTTTTCCTTATCTTGTAAGTCTGAGACAGCTCGTAAAGCTAATGCTTTATCTTTGGAAAAGTCTAGAACTAAGTTGTGTTCATTTCGAAGTTTGTTTTCCAAAGAATGAACATTTTTCTTTTCTGCCTTTACAGATTTTTCAAACTTTTTAAGCATAAAGGCCATATTAGTTAGTTTTTCTTCTAAGATGCATGATTCATCAATATTAGAGTCTGAATTAGAATTTACCTCTGGTCTTTCTGAATCATCTGAGTTTTCAGACTCTGAATCTTCCTCATTTTCAGCTTCAGTTGCCATTAATGCAACTTCTTCTGTTGCTTCTTCTTCATCCGAATCAGATTCTCTCCTTTCTGCATCCTCTTCATCAGTCAGTCCAACCCACACCTCATCTTCAGCTATCATAGCTGATTCACTCAGTTCAGATTCATTGAAAATTTCTGACTTTAGACAAATATGAGCATCTTCATCCAAGATGTCATCGTCTTCTGATAACTGTAACCAATGATCATCCTCCGCCATAAGAGCTTTGCCTGATTCTTTCTCTTTGGCTAAGAGAGCCTTTCTTGTATAGTAGTTTGAATTTTTGACTACCGGAGATCTGCATTCCCGGGCATAGTGACCTGGTTTTCCACAGTTATAGCATTTCTGTTCCGACTCTTTCTTGGCTGATTTTTCTGACTTCTCAAATTTGTCAGTCTTCCGTGCACTACTCTCTCCAGATTTCTCATACTTATCTTTTTTCTCAACTTTCCTAGATCCTGTTTTGTAGCGCATCTTGTTGTTGGTTGGCTTTCTGTAAAATTTCTTCTGAAATGCTTTTGTAAGCAAAGCCATCTGCTTTTTCATCTCTTCAATTTCTGAATCAGCAGATGAATCTGAGGATTCTGATTCAGAAGATGTGCTGCTGATTACTGCTCTTTTCTCTTTTTTCATTTTGTATTTATACTTTTTCTCCGCCAGTAGAGCTAGTGGATCAACAGTTTCTTTTTCCGCTTTCTTCTTTCCAGATATTTTCCTCAATACAACTTCTTGATAGTTGTTGAGGTTTTCAAATAGCATATGAAAATCCATCTCCTCAATATCTTTTGTTTGTTGGATGATCATAGCATATTTTTCTCATTCTGGATTTAGAACATTTAAAAATTTGACATTGATGTCCAAGTTGGACTTTGTCACTCCGTTTCTTTTTACTTCACTTACCAGATTCACAAATCTGAGGTAAGTGTTTTCCAGAAGTTCACCTTCACGAGCTCTGAAGTTCTCAAATGTCATTAGGCTATTCCTAGCCCTATTTGTAGCAGCTCTGTCTGATCCCCTCATGATTTTGCATACTTCGTCCCAGATGGACTTAGCAGTCTTTGTATTTGTCAGACAAGTGTATATATCATTGGGGATTGATATCAACAATAAATTCTGGCAGTCTTGTCCCCTAACTTTCTCTTTTTCTGGGCCTCTGTTAGGTTTGTGACCTCAACAGTCCTTGGTGGTATTGGGGGATTGCCAGTTGGTACTCCTGGGATCGTTTCCATAAAAATTGCTGGTCCTTCAGTTAAAGATTTCAGCATTTCTTCAGACAAATCATGAAAACTGATAAATTCAAGAAATCGCTCCCGCCATTGAACATATTCTCCCCTGTATAAGATTGGGGGTTTGGTTTCTGATCCCATAGCCAGTGCGTCTTTAGACATGTTGATTGATCTTTGGGAAACTTGACCAAGATCTGATGAACTCCGAATGAGATTGAAAAATTTGATCACACCTTGAAACACAGATTAGTACTGAAATCTACAACACAATGACTTGTTAGTAGCAATAAGCAACTTAACTCAGACAGTGAATTGTGTTTTGATTAATGTGTGTGTCAAACTTGAATGATTCTTGTGTTATGAGTGAAACTTGAATGAATATAGTGTAAAACTCGATTGAGTTTATGGTAAAACTCGATTGATTCTTTTACCAAACTCGAATGAGTGTTTGATCAAACTCGAATGTGTGTTTGATCAAACTTGAATGTATTTTGATCAAACTCGAATGAGTATATTAGAAAACTCGAATGAGTCTTATACAAAACTCGAATGAGTCTTATACAAAACTCGAATGAGTCTTATACAAAACTCGAATGAGTCTTATACAAAACTCGAATGAGTCTTACATAAAACTCGAATCAGTCTTATATAAAACTCGAATGAGTCTTATATAAAACTCTATTGGTTTTGTTCTAAAACTCGATTGTGTTTGTTCTGAAATTTGAGTTTGTTAACAAAATGTTGTCAACTCGAATATCACAAGTTGTCAACTCGAATATTAGTTTCATACAACTCGAATAACTAAGGTAATCAACTCGAATTACACACAGGATGTGTATATTTCGAGTTTCTTAGTATTTTCAGCTTTTTCAAGTCTGAAATTCAGATTAAAACCAAATTTTACCCAATTTCACTCAAATTGTAATCGAAGGTAAGGTTTTTGAATACAAACACTTTTTGTTAAACACTTTTGTGCAAAAATGGATCTAAGTCTGAGTTTTTCAATCGAACAGTAACCGTTTTTACACTTTTCAAAATTTCAGAAAATTGCCTAGATCTTTTTCTGTGTTTTGAAAATCAAATCAAGTTTATATTCAATTGATTCGTCTTTGAATCCTTAACCTTCGATCCAATTATCACTGACAAGGATCAACAGAATCAAAACCCTTAGTGATTTTAGGGTTTTTCCGAAAAGAATGCTCAAGAACAGTAGCAGTTTCGAAAAAATTCAATCTCAAATCGAAAAAATTCACCCCTAGGTCTCTGATACCAATTGTGAAATGTAGTTTCTACCAATTCAATCAACAATATACAATTAATAAGAACAATAAACGAATCAACACTAACCGAATGCTTCTATTGATGATCTTGATGATTACAAAATGATCTTCGTGTACAGTACTGCTTTTCTGATTACAATGCGTACAAAAATGATATTCTCTGACAGATCTATCTAATTTTAAAAGTCAAAGAGGCTATTTATACCTATTTACAAACTATTAAGAAACTACACAAACAGCCCCTAGACTTTGTTTTTCATCAATTAAACATATTCTAACAGTTATGATAATTAATTATTTATGTGTCTATAACTTGTACATCGAGTTGTATTAGTTGAACTTTTTTTTAAATATCTTGATTATTGATTTATTTTAACTTATCATTATTTATACTTATTAACTTATTTTAGTTTACAATTTTTTAAAAATAATAATAACTATTAATGTTATGACATAAACTTTTATTATTTTGTAACATATATACAATTAAGTTAATAATAAGTATCAAATCTCAATATACTCTAAAATTTTTAAATTACTAAGATAGTAGTAAAACAGATACTTTTTATTTTATGTATATGGTAAATTAAAAATATTTTAATAAAATAAGAAAACATTTTATCTTTGATTTTGTACACAAAACATTTTAAATGAATATTTTTAAACAATTAGCATTTTTGAGATATAATTTGTTAATAATGAAACGTTAATCATGTATATCATATGTGATTTTGATTAATGTATAGTGAATTAGTGACAATCATGTCTAACAAAACTATGTAAAAGACATAGAAATAAATATGATATTTTTACGATTGTCATAAACATTATTTTAAAAACTATTAAAATACAAACAAATGCATATGTGGAAGTGCATAAGTGATTTAAAAGAAACATTTACGAAAATAAATATTATAAATAGTAAATACATTAGAAGTGAATTTTTAACTACCGACATGTTCATTGTGTTCCTTTCTTCGTCATCCTGAAAATATAAAAATTATGTCATAAAAATATTTTTCTAAAAAACAACACATACATCTATAAAAGTGTGTGATTGATGAAACACATGTGAAGTTGAAACAAATATATACTCCCTGAGCAAGAAAATGTTAGACGAATTCTCTTGTGCGAATACGTAGGACAATATCAAACACCGTCATGGTGATTTTTTTTTAACTCTCGTATTTCTTTATCATTCATTTATGCTAAGAGATACTACAAATGTAAGAATTTAAGCACAATATGTTTTAGGAATGATGTACTATGTTATTTATAATAACATATTAAATTGATTGTGTAAATGAGAAACAATTCAAGAGACACATAAGTTATGAATAAAATTAAATTGAAGCATTTGAAGAGTCATTATGTTATTGAATGACCCTCTTAAGTTAATCTAAATAATTATAGAATAGTGATAAATTAAATTAGTTAATAATAATAATATTGTTAATATATATAAGCATTTTATTTATATAATTGAATGAATAAATTTTTTTATAACCTTATAATTAGTTAACTACTTTATGAAATGGATAAAATGATAATAAAATAACTATTATAATGATATTTATATGTTGTTATGACTTGTACATCGAGCTTTGTTACTTGAACTTTTTCAAATTCAAGAATTTAGCATTAATATGTTGTATCCTATTATAAGTTGTAATTATATACATCATTTGTATTATATAGATATGATAAATGTTGTTGATATTTAATTAAAATTAGATGGACTAACTATTTTTAGATATTTAATGAAAATTAACAAAATACTTCCTACAGTTATTTAATAAAAAAATTTATTAGAATGAAATCTGTAAATATGAAATCCCGAATGTATTCAGCACCTTAACGTTTTTCTCATCAAACACATGAAGAAACCATGCTCAATAAATGTGTTTAATAAAGAAGAAGACAAGATGAATGTTTGAAGACTCTTGATAATGAATATTCAAATTGAAGGTCAACCGTGTGTTTCTCAAAAGTAACCCTAGGAGCCTTTTTATAGGCTCCTTTAATTAAGTTACAACACTTGGCAACAATGGCCCCTACACTTTTACATAGACATGAAATACATAGAAATAAATACAAGACAAATTACAATGAAAATAAATATTACAAAATAACTCCTAGGATCGAAATAATAAATCTAACAATCTCCCCCTTTTCGATCACTTAGGAGGTCCTGGAACTCTGGCATGGTCAGTCGATTCTCGGAGACCAAGTATGACGTCGAAGCGTCTGGTTACTTGCCTCAGATGTAGCCGTTCGTTCAGGAGTTCAATGCCGCTGAGGGTGTCCTGAATCTCTCTTGGTGAACACCTTTGTTGTGGATCTGGTTGAGCATCAAAGTCTTGAACTTTCTGTGTGAGCGCAGCTCGAACCAATCTGAGTGTACCATCGGAGTAACAGGGAAGATCCTCAAAGCGCATGAACCTTTTGTAGCCCCTTTGATTGACAAAAATGACACCTGGGCCTCCTCTGAAAATAACTCTGTAAGCCGGATGATGGGCTAGGAGGAAGCTATCCTGTTCCAGTGCCCGAAGACCCACCTTAACCATCGCGCTCTCGATTGCCATTTGGAAGTCTCTTAGGCACATTATGATCGAGCGGCGGTTCATGCTTCGTACCAGGGCACCCAAAGCAGTCATGCGAGACATATGTCCTTTAATGCGATTTTTCAATCGTTCGTGTAGAAATTCGACATCGTCCACATTTATGAAATCTAAGTCATTCTCGAAGAACTCATTTATAGTGCCGTCTTCTCATTCTACTAGAAAAGCGGGGTAGTATACTTTTGCCCTTTTGCACATGGTGATAGAAATGAGTGACTTTATCTTCGATTTGGATACTTTCGACCTTCTTTCCCGGAGCATCAGTTGGTAGTATTCTGCCTGTTCAGCTTTGGTAACGTTTGTAAGTTCCATGAGTAGGCGTCTGCTGAAGGATCCAGGCTTCTTTCTGAATACCATTTTGAATCTTTCTTCTAGGTAAGGGTTCTGAAACTGCTCCGGGGGGAATTTCTGCAGGAATTCTTTCAGGCCTTGAACGGGGGGTTCTTCGATTTCGTCCTTTTTAGCTTCAAGAAGCTTTATAATAGTCCCCCGCCGTTCTTGTCGCATTTGATCCTTTTCTTCCTGTGGCAGTGTTCGAACCTTGCCTTTTGTATAGGTGTCTACCCAGAATAAGTCATCTTCTCTATAAATACCAGGGCCTTCTGGAGTTTCATCAAAACAATCGACCCTTTTTGTTCGGGAATACTCTGGGGGTTGGGTTTGTTGGACTGGAGGAGGATTTGGGGATCTAGGAGGGTTCGTCGGAGATTCAGGTTCAGGCTTAGGGGTTAATAAGGGTTCGTTGACTTCGGTATCGGAATCTGAATCGGAGACCAAGATCATTTCAACTTTCTCGTGCGGCTCCTCGAATTCTACCATAGCGGTCATCGGATCCAGTGGAGCTGGACCCTCGACCATGGGCTCGTCTTCTATACTGAGGTATTCTTGAGGCTCCTTACTCTTTTCCCTTGACCCCTGATATTCTGACCCCTCAGCTGTCTCTGCTCCCGCTATATACATGACGGGGTCCTCAAACTGTAGAGGTTCATATTCTATCATCAGTGCTTCCGTGGCCTCATAAGTTTGATCCCCAGACCCAGACCCTTGAATATCTGTTGTTTCAGCCTCTGCTCCCCCTAGAATGATCATCGATCCTTCATGATGAACTTTCTGTCGTTTCTCCCCCTCATGACGATCAGGGTCGTCCTGGTCGTCATGCTTTATTTTAGGGGGCTCAGCTTGGGTGCGGCACTGAAGATCGATGACTGCCGATTCGAGGCGATCCATCCTTGAATTTAGCTGCTCCTGGACCTGAAGGATTAGGCGATTGAGTGCGTCCAGTTTGTCAGAGAGCTCCGCTATTTGTAGTTGGACTGAGTGGGATCCTGGTGAGGGGCCGGCTTCGGAGGCGACACCCTTACCCTTTATAAGAGAAAGAAGGGCGGTGTGTCGTTCCTCGGCTACCTCCCTTTGAGCGTCCAGGTCAGCCCGGGTGATAACGCCGGCAGCACGTAAGGCTGCCGTTAACATCTCCAAGTTGATGGGGAGATGGCCGGAAGTGGACGGCGTAGATTGAGCCACTCCCGGTCTTCCTTCCGTCATCTCTGGCTCCACTACGGGATGCTCAGATCTGGAAGTTTCCGGAGCTGCCACAGAGGCAGCTCTTGGGGATGCCACAGAGGCATCGTGCACGGTGTCTATTTGTGGGGATGGAATCGTGGGCGAAGGAAGTTCGGTCACGTGGGGAGGAGTGTGACCTCTTTCAACACCGCCACTCTCCGAATGAGAGGGCGATGGCGTATGTGGAAGATCCCCGTGGAATGAAGTGGTTTCCCTTTGAGGGGAAACCAAGTGGATGGTTGGGGTTGTGGCGACCGCTGGACTAACGGTCTTATGAAGTGGTGTCCGGCTGATAGGGCTTGGCTCACCCTCAGATAATATATCCCTCGGCCTTACGACAGAGACGGTTCGTTCAGAATCCGCCGTCTCTGCCATTTCACCTACGACTCCCTCCCTTACACTCTCAGCCTCCCTCTCACCATAACCCAGTGATTGTTGTACATCCATCCTTTCTCCCTCGTTCTCACTATCTTGCTGCTCACCTTCGGACTGGTTAGTCTCAGTCGATTCAGACTGAGACTCATCCGGATAATTTTCTCTCATATATTCCCTTACCCGATCTGTACCCCTCGACCTTGTCAGAGTCGATAATGGAATCTTCATTACCTGTACCGTCGGGGCCCCCTTTGGCAAAGTCAGTTTCTGGATAGCGACGGTTGGATAGACATCAGCTTCTGGACGCTCATGAATGTCTTCGTCCTGATCCATGGCGTATTGTATGATGAGTTGAAAGAACCGCTGATAGGGGACATACTTGCGACCTTTCTTTGTGCTCCTTTCCACGTGGACTCTTCTTAATTCTTCAAAGATGAAAGCTGCATAGTCCACGTGTCGGTCGAAGGCAAAGCCAGTGAACATGGCTAAAACCTGGGCCGATGCTGAGTCATGACCAGAATGTTTGGCTGTTAGGCACTTGTTGAGCACATCGAAGAGAATCCTCCAGTGGGACTGAAGGTTTTTGGTGCGAAAGTCGGATGGTTTGGTAAGGGGTCCGTCATACCCTAGGGTTTGAATTTCAGATAGGGCTTCTGAGACGGATGGGTTTGGATCGAACGAGTCAATGGAGGGAATATAGTCTTGGATGGGAAGACGAAGGATGTGACGGATGGCTGTGGTTGTGACTTTGACTGGAACGCAGTCAATGGTGGAGGTGAAGTGAGGTTCAGGGTCGGTTATGAATTATAGCCTGTTCCAGAATTGCTGTAGGTAAATCTGGGGAACGGCTATGGCTGTTGAAAGGGCATAGTATATGGGATGGCGGGTGAGAATGTCAAAGGCAAGGGTTTGGGATTCTTTCGGAAGGATAGAGACGTCGAGTTGCCAGTTGTGGGGGATAAACTCGACAAACTCGGCGCTCGGCAGGATGGCTTCCTCGGGTAACTGAGCGTTATTATTTGGGATAGGAGGGTGGGGAATGGTAAGAACAATTGCGGGATCCATTTTCCTGCAAAGTGCAACAAAGTTAGAATCATAAGACTTGACATGATAAAGCATTGATGTGAAGTCTAGATGAGTGTGAAATAGAAATTGTCTGATCTGTTTAACATCGGGTTTTTATTAGTAGAATAAAATTCTACTAACAAAGTCCAAAGTCAATCGTTAAGAGACCGATGTTAGATGAGACTGTTTCACTCAAACACTGATCCTTACTCTAATCAATGAGGCACTTGGATGGAACTATTTTTGTGATTTTTTTTTTAATTTTTTTTTTTAATTTTTATGAAAATGCAGAAATGGAAAACATGAAAAATGAAAATTTTAAAAAATCCTAAGTGTTGGATTTCGGATGGTCCGAATTCGGATGAACAGTGTCATCGAATTCGGATCAGTCCAAAATGAAATGATGCATGAATGAAGTAAGTGGGACCGAATTCGGATGGTGGGAAAGGGGACAGAAGTCGGATGATGGTCCGAAGTGGAATCAGAAAGGAATTGAAATGTGGTCCGAATTCGATGTGGTGTGAACATGGTCCGATTCGGATGGTGACTTGTGAAAATGCAAATGAAATGATATAGATATGTCCTAATTTCGGATGGGACAATGGATCGGAGGAAGGACCGAATCCGTATCATCCGAATTCGGATGCACAGTGGTGAACATACAGACAATTTTTGAAAATTTTTACCGCCTGATGTTGAATGGTTTGATGGTCCGAATTCGATCAACAGTGAACCGAATTCGGATCAACAGTGGGGCCGAAAGGAAAAAGTTTTGTACTTGAAAATTTTTGAAACAGGCTATCGATAGAAG
>JAANYP010001445.1:0-38945 GCA_020465985.1 Centrapalus pauciflorus | reverse complement strand
ATTGTGTAGCATGTCTTAAAGGTAAGCAACACAAAACTTCTCATAAGACCAAAGAAGTAAATTCAATTTCATCTGTTCTTCAGTTGCTACATATGGATCTATTTGGTCCAACATCTGTTTTGAGTTTGAATAAAAGGGCATACTGTTTAGTCATTGTTGATGATTTCACCAGATTTACTTGGGTATACTTTCTTAGGTCCAAAGATGAAACTGCTTAGCTAGTTAAGTCTTTTGTCCTTAAGATAGAAAACCAATCCAATTCCAAAGTTAAGGTGATAAGATCAGACAATGGAACTGAATTTAAAAATCACATTCTAAACAGTTTTTGTGAGTCCAAAGGCATTGCTAGACAATATAGTGCACCAAGAACACCACAGCAAAATGGTGTAGCTGAAAGAAAGAACAGAACATTAATTGAGGCTGCTAGAACAATGCTAGCTGATTCAAATCTGCCAATGACTTTCTGGGCAGAAGCTATTAATACAGCCTGTTATGTTCTAAATAGGGTTCAAGTAGTTCAATCACAAGGGAAAACTCCCTATGAGTTATTCCATAACAGAAGTCCCCTAATAGCTTTCTTCAAGCCCTTTGGATGCCCATGTACTATCCTTCACACTAAGACTCACTTAGGGAAGTTTGAAAGTAAGGCAGAAGAAGGATTCTTTGTAGGATACTCAACTCAAAGCAAAGCCTATAGAGTATACAACAGTGTGTCTAAAACAATTGAAGAAAGTGCCAATGTTGAGTTTAATGAAAATACTGCTAATATCAAAGGCACTGGTCCTGATTGGTTGTTTGATTTAGATTCACCAACAAATTCTCTGAGCTTTGTTGAGTATACTGCAGAAGCTGATGCATACAGGGTTGAAGCTGCTAACACGAATTCTCATGCTGCCAATACAATTTGTCATGCTGTTGGCACAAAGTTTCAGACTGCTGCAGATTCAACAAGTTGGGATGATTTCACCACTCTACCACTTCTGTCATGTGATCCTCTAGGGGTCCTGAATGCTCCACTAAATGCAAATCCAGACACTGAAGTGCCATTCCCATGTCCTGACAGTACAGCTCCAACACAAAAGGAAACAGTCCCAGATTCTAGGCTAGCAGTCCCAACAGCTTCTTAAGCTGTTAGCCTAGAAACTCATGCTGTTCCAGAAACTGAACCATTCACTGGTTCTGATGGAGATGATACAAACCTTGGAACTTCTTTTCAAACAGAGAGAGAGCCCATACTAAGAGTTCATAAGTATCACCCTCTCAATCAAATACTGGGTGATCCAAGCACTCCTGTTCAAACAAGGAAAATGGTACACAATGAGACTGCTGCTGCTGAACAAGCAGTTTCTGAATTCAGTCTAGCCGCTTTAGAACATGCCTGTTTTATGTCTCAACTAGAACCCAAAAAGGCATCAGAAGCACTAAAAGATTCATCCTGGATTGAAGCCATGCAAGAAGAGCTTTTACAGTTCAAAATTCAGAATGTATGGACTCTGGTGGATCTTCCTAAAGAAAAAAGAGCAATAGGTACAAGATGGGTGTTCAGAAACAAGAAGGATGAGAGAGGGATAGTCATCAAGAACAAAGCAAGACTAGTAGCACAAGGGTACACTCAAGAAGAGGGAATAGATTATGATGATGTCTTTGCTCCAGTAGCAAGAATTGAAGCCATCAGACTATTTCTAGCATATGCAAGTTTCAAAGGATTTAAAGTGTATCAAATGGATGTTAAGTCTGCTTTCCTGTATGGGACAATTGAAGAGGAAGTATATGTGTGTCAACCTCCTGGTTTTGAAGACTACAAGTATCCAGACAGGGTGTACAAGCTAGACAAAGCTCTCTATGGTCTTCACCAAGCCCCCAGAGCATGGTATGACACACTGTCATCATATCTTCTACAGAATGGATTCAAGAGAGGCACTCTGGACAAAACACTCTTCACTAAATCCATCAAAGCTGAGATTCTACTTGTCCAAATCTATGTTGATGACATCATCTTTGGCTCAACTAATGATAGTTTGTGCAAAGAATTTGAGGCCCTAATGCACAAAAAGTTTCAAATGAGTTCAATGGGGGAACTCACATTCTTTCTAGGGCTGCAAGTTAAACAGAAGCCTACTGGTCTATTCATAAGTCAATCAAAGTATGTCAAAGACATATTGGAAAAGTTTGGCTATCAAGACACAAAGGTTGCAAGCACTCCAATGGATCCTCATAAACAGCTCCATACAGACAAAGATGGCATAGATGTGGATATTCATCTATACAGATCCCTTATAGGATCTCTCATGTATCTAACATCTTCAAGACCTGATATTATGTTTGCTGTCTGTGTGTGTGCTAGGTTTCAATGCTCTCCAAAGGATTCTCACTTGGTTGCTGTTAAGAGAATCTTTAGATATCTTAAAGGCCAACCACATT
Source organism: Centrapalus pauciflorus (assembly GCA_020465985.1). NCBI lineage: Eukaryota > Viridiplantae > Streptophyta > Magnoliopsida > Asterales > Asteraceae > Centrapalus > Centrapalus pauciflorus. The sequence continues at coordinate 36,524 of JAANYP010001445.1, read as the reverse complement.
TAGGTCTATGGTATCCTAAAGACTCTCCTTTTGAACTAACTGCTTATTCTGACAGTGACTATGGTGGATGCAACATTGACAGAAAATCCACAACTGGTGGATGTCAATACTTAGGAGCAAGACTGGTCTCTTGGCAATGCAAAAAGCAAACAACTGTCTCCACATCATCCACTGAAGCAGAATACGTAGCAGCTGCAAGCTGCTGCTCCCAGGTAATGTGGATTCAAAATCAGCTAAGAGACTATGGTATGAATTTCTTGTCCACTCCTATTTATATTGACAATTCAAGTGCAATTAGCATTGTGCAAAACCCAGTGAAATTCCCAAAAACCAAGCATATAGAAATCAGGTTTCACTTCATCAGAGATTGTAATGAAAAGAAGTTAATCCAAGTTACCAAAATACATACAGATGATCAGCTAGCTGATCTATTTACAAAACCTTTTGATGTGGGAAGGTTCACTTTCTTAATATCAAATATTGGTATGGTAAACATGGATTAATTGGTTTTCCTTATTATCAACTCAGTATGCTAATTTAAGGGGGAGACACTGTTCCATTGAAAAGTTGCACAATTTTACACTAACAGCATGAGGATTTTCTCATGCTGCTAGTTCATTTTGTCGGACTGCTAGTTATTTTCACTTGATCTGTCAAAGTGTGCAGGGTATTTGGGTAATCTTCAAAATGTGTGCGCGGGACCCAACCTTTCAAAACCTTTAAAGGTCCCGGTTTCGTTCAGTTGTAACTACCAGTTACATATTCTTCTTCCACGGCCTTCTGCTTTCTCTCTGAACGAATCACACATTCTTCTTTCAAACCCTAAAACCATCGTTTGTTCATCCATGGAGTTCGTAAAAGAACACAACTGCCTCCCATACACTCTGAAACACGCTGAACTCCAACCGTTCCATGCAATAATGGATTTCCTCAGGCACTCCCATATCCATCATGCACTATCCATAAACCCTACTATATACATCTCCCATATAGAACAGTTTTGGAACCATGCATCTGTTCAAACCATCAATGGAGTGCCTACCCTCCTTTCCAAGATTGATGGAACTGATATCCATATCACTGAGGAATCCATCCGACATCACTTGCATCTTCAAGATGCCACAGGTATAACTGACCTAACCCTTGATGCTTTACATACAGGTCTTTTTAATATCGGTTATAGGGGTCCTGCTGATTCTTTTACTTTCTTAAAAGCCCATTTTTCTCCTAAATGGAAATTTCTTGTACATATCATTCAGCAGTGCATAAGCCTAAAAGAACTGATTGGTCTGAATTTTCATCTAACATTGCCACTGCCTTAGTGTGCTTTTCCACAGGCCAACGGTTCAATTTTTCCAACATGATTTTTCAGGGGATGTTAAGGCATCATTCCCTAAAGAGTGGGAAATTTTTGATGTATCCTAGATTTTTAGCAGAAATCATTGCACACACCTGCACATCTTCTCATACACATAAAAGGATACATGTTTCCCACAGGCACTCACTATCCTCTATTAAGAGACTTTTGAAACATAGTGCCAACTTTTTGAGTGTTGATGTTCCATTGCCTTCTGCAATGATGAACATTATTCCACAACACAGAGGAGAGGGTCCTGAGCAGGCTCAGCCTATCATCACTGCTACACCCCCAGGACCCCAACCCCCTCCTCCCGATACACAAACTCCCTCAGATCCTTTTGTACAGCCAACACGCCCACTCAGAAACATATACAAAAGAAAAAGGGGACCAGGAGCTCCTTCCTCCTCCTCCCATCAGCAAGAGCCATATATCCCTATGCAGGAGGATACTCCTGCACAGAATATCCAAAGGGAACCAGTTGAGGACACTCCCATTCTCTCTCAGGAGGTGAACATCTCTTCAGAGATGGTTCATTTGGGTTCTGTGGCTGGCACTACTGATGTCTCTGCACAAGAGGCACAGGACAGTGCCAACATAGCTAAGACCACGCCCATGGCAACAACAAGTGTGCAAACACAAGCTGGAAGTCCCCAGAACCAAGAAAAGAGGGGCCCAGAAGTTTCTACCTCTGGTCTTAATGTCAGTGATAGATCACAAGCACCTCCGGTGTTCTCTGATCTTGAGGCTAGTCTGTAACAAATGCTCTTAACGGATCCCAGACTCAAACCTGTTGTAGCTATGTTGGACCATCAAATGTCCATCATTGCTGCACAGGGGGCTCAAATTTTTGCTCTCAAGCAGGCAGATGGTGCTCAAAATAAGCGAATGGATTATCTTCACAGAGGCTTCACACTCTGTGGAAATAAAATTATGAAGTTAGAGCGGATGATTCAAACCCAAGGGGCAAAGGTTGTGGTTTCTTCTGACCAAACCAATGCATCCAAAAAGGGGGAGAATCAGGAGGTTCCCACATCAGTCCAAGCAGCTCCAACAACAACAGTCCAAGCAGCACCAACAGTTCCAGTTTCTAGGCTAGCAGTCCCAACAGCTTCTCAAGCTGTTAGCCTAGAAACTCAAGCTGTTCCTTCAAAAGCCACTGGAGTTGTGATCAGAGAAGGAATTCAAGCTTCATCAAGCACAGTCCAAGCTACAACATCTGCTACAAAAGACAAGTGCAAGGGCATTCTCATTGAGTCTCCAAAGCATAAATTTTCCTCAAAAGAAGCCCAAATTGCCTTTGATGCTGAAGTTGCCAGAAAAATAGCAGAAGAACAAGACAAAGAATTACAGCAGCAAGCCCAAACCCCAATGGATGATGATGAGACTTTAGGTGATTACTTAAAGGGGTTTGTGGTCAAGCAAGGAGCAAGGAAAAGAAAGATGCCAACAGGGCACTCCAAGGCTGAGCATAGAAGATTTCTTATCAATTTTGCCTTTGCAGCAGGTATTCCAAAGAAAATGGCTCAGTCCATGTCTACTGAAAGGCTGCAGGAGATTCATGATAAAGAGATGGACAAAAGACAGAGAACAACAGTCTCTCCAGAAGCTCAACCATCCCAAGAAGTCCAACCAACAACCCAATGAGTCCAAACTGAAGCTGGTGCCAGTGCACCTACTCCCACTGATCGAGCAGTTGTCCCTATTCCTTCATCGGTTAAGAGAGTGCTCTTTGAGCAACAACTACAAAAGGCTATGGAGATAGAGAAGCTGATTGATCAGCATGATTTTACAAAGCCTCAAATTAACTACTGGTTTGCTAAGTCACTGGATGACCGTGACTTGAGAATAAAGTTTGTAATCAGAAGAGAGTCCGGACCTGAAGAAGAGTATGACACTTTTTGGCAGATAGTACAGAAGCTGACCAGAGATGAATTGATAAAGATGTACAATATAGGGTCAGTTACACAAGTAAGGTCTGCTCTTCCACAAGTCAAGCAACTCATCAAAGATCTAAGTACAGTGGTTGATTCTGAGTTTGCAAGACAAGTGATAGAAGATGCTGAAAAGAAAGGGAAAAAGATCAAGCAGATTGATCTGTTTGTCAAATCAAAGACATTCAGAATCAAATTCACAGATGGGTCTGGTATTTTCTTCAATCTTGAGTATTTCAATTTTTCAAAAGATATGCTGCTGAAAATCAAATCAGCTTGAATATCTTGTGATAAAGAAGAGATGAAGAGAGAATTTTTGAAGGCTATAGATCATAAGCTTGCACAGTTGTGAGTTTTTGAAAGCCTTGGTTTGTAAATAACAGTTTACGTATTTATTTCCATGTTTTTATAGAACTTAAAGTCTTGTAAAGAATTTAAGTTAGGGGGAGATTGTTGGGAAATAGTTTAAGTACATTCAAGCTGTTAGTTTAGACTTCTCAGACTGTTAGTAGATTTTACATGTAAATACAAAGTTCATGCTGCTAGTTGAAGAAACTCGAGCTGCCAGTGTAAAAGTTCAAGCTGCCAGAGCAAAACAACTCAAGCTGCTCAGTTCATGCTGTCAAGAGATTCAAGCTGCTCAACAGTTTCAGAAACAGAAAGTGCTGATTTTCAGGAAACGATATCTACATGAAGTATCCAGCATATCTACTATCAGAGAAGTCATAGTTCGTCAAGGAAACATATCAAGAAGCAATATAAATACAGAGAATAGGTCGTTCTATTGTATAGGAGTTTCTGCATATTTTGAGTCTGTAATTGCTTTGTTGATTAAGTTTTCTTAAGCCTCTAAGGTTGTAAAACCCTAAGAACAGTCTGTGTTCTTCGTCTAATCAAACAAATTAGAGGTGATTGTAATTGATGAATTCAGCAATACAAACAGTCTTGATTAATTCCTGTGTGTTTATTTATTATTGATTCTGAAAGTTTTTGTTAAAATAATTAAGTGTTATTCCGCAAACTTCTTGATTAAACTTTGATTCAAAGCAAGATTATTGATTTATACTCTGATAAGCTCAAATCAGTTAGTCTTGGTAATTCATATTTTGGATCCTGTCATTTAAGAAGTGAAGGAAGCAAAACAAAGAACGCACGTATTATACGTATCTCTTTATAACGCGGGTTCGACACCGATACCCGACCCCGTTATTAAAATCCACTATTTTTATCATAATATCCCATTTATTCTCATTAATCCATGAATATAATTAATCCACTAAATTATACCTCGAATCCATGTAACACGTGTCCTGACACGTGTTAATTCCAGTAATCACAGTATCGTTGGCCCAACGCGATAATCATTATTATAATCGACCAATAAGTTAAATCCACGTACATATCTCAAGAACGGGATGTTACAAATCCTCCCCTCTTATAAAGATTCCGTCCCCGGAATCCAACTCTGACTCGCACGCAATTCCTCACTGAATAACCCTCGGAAACACTTCCTGACCACAAACTCTGCACAGATTCGCCAACACCCTGCATCGCACAGTAACAACACTTGATTATTCTTTTACACAACACCACTTACACTAGCACAATTGCACAACCCTGATCCAAGCTCAATCACAAAGGTTGACCATCTCTGGTTGTCTCGAATTGGATCTCAATATAATCATCAACAACTCTGTCGAATTCGTATTTGAGATCTGAATGTCACCATCATCACTAATACGCGTCTTCACTTTCATTTTCGAAGAATATCACTTCCATCAAAATCTTTGACTCAATTAGGCAATCCACTAATTACTCAATCAAATCCTCTAAAACTTGAAAAACACATAAACGCAACTAGTATATCCTATACTCCTCAAGTCTTCTCGTGGCGTCCTCTCATAGGCCACTCGGTTCATATACAGTCTCAATTATGGTTGCATCATCATATTACCCTGTAGAGATCATCCACTAACACAGTAGATATTCAAATCCACTCATAACAACGCACAGAAGAAATTAAATCCACTCCCAACACGTTTAACTCATCAATATCAAGTTGATAATTACTCAAAATTCAACTCTTTCGCAATAACTACCGGTGCTTTGTCGCTCTGTCTCACACACTCATTTTGTTCACAAATCTCAATTTTCACCATCTCATCTCACGGCTGCACTCGCAGTCTCAGAATCCGCATATACGGTCTATCCCTCGAACTCTGTAACTCGTCATTACTCGACCCTGAATAACACTAGCTCTGCCCCGGTGATCTCACACAGACCATCTCAGATGCATATTCTCAATCCCATACATTCTACGTCAAACTCTTACCCTGTAATCTCATACATCACGTCTCGAACTCTGAAATGGGTATCTCATACACGGTTACTCGCACTTTACCTTACTCTGTAAGCACACCTTTCACTGATTATCGCAATCACAACCTGACTAAACTCTAATCGGTATACCCTTCGCCTCAACTCGGTTAATATTCTGCAAATACTCTGGTCATAGTCTCAATTAAGAATGTTTACTCAATCATAATAATAACTCATTTACTCACATAGCTCTATACGGTCAACCCACTAAAACAGCACAATCCTCAACTCTCTAGTTCTCTTTCCTAGCGTCAATCACATACGTAAGGGAGGCGACACAACCTTTAATCACATATCTCTAAACTCTGATCATCCAGTTAATCTCTATCCCACCCGTTCTCTTTTTCCATACACTGTCACACTCTAGATGGACACGGCTCATTAGGGTAGTACTCCCGTCTACCCTCTCAACAATCCACATTATTAATAACACAGGTAGCATAATGGGGGTAACGGTAACACGAGCACAGAATGACACATACCCGTAACAACATCTGGGACATCACTGACCTCCTCCGCTGAAGCCTGGAACACATGGCCTCTGGCTCTCGGCGCCGTATCTCTACGGGTAGTGGAGGAAGAAGTCTCTGCTCTGGCCCCACTTGTGCTCGCCTCTGGTACTGCTGGTGCTGCCTCTGGACAGTCTCTCATCCAATGGGCCGGCTTCCCACATCGGAAACATAACGCGTCGGCGGCAGTGTAAGACGTCGTTATATGGCCAAACTGACCGCATCTGAAGCACCGGAACTGGTCACTCGCACAAGGCCCGACGTGCCTATTATGGCATCTCTGACAATCTCGCTCCTCCGACGAGCTTTGCCTCTATCCCTATCTCTCTCCATGCCTCTGTCTCTACGCGAACTCGAACTCTGTCCTTGGTAACGGTCCTACTTCGGCTGTCTCTCCCTCGACTCACGCCAGTAACTGGAGGACTGCTCGGATGTCCCCGTACACTGTCTAAGAGTGGGCGCTGCTTCGCAATCTCTCGTTCCCTCATGCAAGCTAACTCCAAGGCTCTGGCGAAAGAAGTGATCTCGTGTAGCCCCACGAACTATCAGATTTCCGACCTCAAACCATCCACAAAAGCATCGGCCTTTCGTCGCTCAGTATCCACATGCTGAGGCACAAACATTGAGTACTCGTTAAAACGATCCACATATTGATTCACATATAGCTCTCTCTGCTGTAAATGGGGGAATCGCCGCTCCATTTCCCTCTGCTCATCCCGCAGCGCATACTGAATCTCAAACACTGCCTTGAACTGCTCCCAAGTCACCGCGTATGCACGTGAAGCAGACTTCGACGACTCTATGGACTTCCACCACTGTGAAGCCCCACCCCTCAACTGATACGTGGCATACCCAACCATATCATTTGGCTCCACGTGAGCAACCCGAAAGGCGGCCTCAATCTTGCGTTTCCATGCTAGAGCCACCCCTGACTCGCCCCCACTTCTGAACTCTGGAGTCATCCCTGTCATAAAGTCCTTGCAATGAACCCCCTCACTGAGATGTAGAAGAAGAGGCACCCGCCCCGGTGTCAGCCCCTGTAACTTGAATACCCATGCCCGACCCGCCCCCGGCAACTGTTCCCACACCCTGGGATCTATAAAACTGTGTCAAAATCTCGATCAGCTCTGACTTGCGGACATACTCATCACCCAATGGTTTCTCTTTCCGTGCATCATTCCCCTCAGAATTCATACTGACAATTTGCACAGGTTAAACAATCGCATGAAATCACACACATAACACCTAGCGTTATACACTAAGCTAGGACAATTATATCCTCTAGTATCTGTCACCGGAATACTCCCCAAGGATCTGACCACGATCTAGGCTCAAGCATCCACTAATACTCAAAACTTGAACCTGGCTCTGATACCATCATGTAACACCCTCCAAGCCCACAAAAATTCCATATCATTTACAATACACATGCGGAATTAATGTAAGCAAAATCCATTACACAATGTCAAGGTTACACAAAATACTAAATACTTAAAACATTTCACATTATATAATCAACACTGTTTAACCCTTAACCCAATACAGAATTCCTAAAAACCCAGTACTACTGTCCATATACAAACCTGGACCCGGATCCAATATCCATGTACAGACCCGTCACAAATACCCAAAAGTTCCCCAGCAGATACATGCACGTACAGTCAGCAAAACATAGACTCCTTGGCGGCAATCCCAAAGCTCCTATCGCCGCTCAGAAGTTGGCGGCCCTATCTTCATTTCCCCTGATAGACACATGCAGACTCGAATACGTAAGCTTTTCAGCTCGTGAATACACAAGGGTTAGGCTCAGCCCTAATCACGTAAGCATATATCACATGTCACTTGGCAACATAATCATCACTATACTCTACACGAACTGGCATGCTCATGCCACACTAGCCTCTGCTCAGAGACATATGAGATCCAATGCACAATGAGATACTCATCTCAAATGGGGAAACTCCCCCCCCCCCCCCCTCCTGCAACCAAGCCATGCTCATGGGGCTAACAGGACTCATTAGGCTCAGGAGCGACCGGCCAATAAGCACCACCATATATATGGGGACCCTACTAAGGGTTGAACAGAGCTACTCAGCTCCCGTGATAATTCATCGCGATCAACGCATCATGGATGTCATACACAGTTTTATATTTCCACATATAAAGAAGGAAGGACCATACCTATGGGCATCTCGCAGTGCCTGAATCACAATCACAATAATATATATGCATATATTGACTCGATAAAAAGTAGGCCCTTTGAAAAGAACTCGCATACTCACCTGGATCGCTCAGTCGATTATCACCAACCCGCGGACCTAACGCAGTCTCGGCAAATTGCTGTACACATAATGAATCTTCCTAAATTAATCCCAACTCAACAGATAAGCCCCAAATGCCCCATAATCATTAATACAATTGATAAAACCCTCAAAAAGCAATCTAAATAGGTTCCTGGTCCAAAAACCCAATGTGGCCAAAACAGCCCTGATCGCTGGCCGCGCTTCTGATCCCTGGCGGCGCTCGCTGTCCAGGTTCAGCTTCTTCATTTTTCATCCTCTATTCATGGGGATTTCAATCCCAAAGTCGATCTTTACGACGAAAACTCATGATTTTGATATCAAAACACTTCTAATATATATACAAACAAATTCCCATAACATCATATCAATTAACACTACAAAACCCATTTAATTTAAAGGATTCTCACCTTGAAACTTCAAGAACACCAAATTGAAGCTTTAATCAACCTTTAGCAACTGAATTTACTTGTTATGGCTTCGATTCTTCTTCTGTTTCTGTCCTCCAGAACACAACAGCACACACTCACACTTTGGGATGTTTGAGAGGACGCAAAACAAAGAATGCACATATTATACGTATCTCTTTATAACGCGGGTTCGACACCGATACCCGACCCTGTTATTAAAATCCACTATTTATATCATTAAATCCCATTTATTCTCATTAATCCGTTAATATAATTAATCCACTAAATTATACCTCAAGTCCACGTAATACTCGTCCCGACACGTGTTAATTCCACTAATCACAATATCGTTGGCCCAATGCGATAATCATTATTATAAGCGACCAATAAGTTAAATCCACGTAATTATCTCAAGAACGGGATGTTACATTTAATCTGAACATCTACCTATCAAAAGTCCTCGGTAGCTCCATTGAAAACCTAATCCTTTAAGGAAGCAGAGGGACCCTCCTTATACCTCGTTTATAGTTTGTTCACTATGGGTGAGCCGATTTATCAATTGACTTACGATGTAATTAGATTTAAATGATATATATATATATATATATATATATATATATATATATATATATATATATATATATATATATATATATATATATATATATATACACATATATAATCAATAATACATATATAAATGTCTTTTAAATCTTAGCGTTTAATTTTAAACTTTTAAAATTAAGGGTTCTATTTTAAACATTCTAAAATACAGGGTATATTTTAAACAATTTATAAATTTAGGGTTTAAATTAATATTATATATATATATATATATATATATATATATATATATATATATATATATATATATATATATATATATATATATATATATATATATATATATATATATATATATATATATATATATATATTTGGTTTTAATAAATAGATTAAATATGAAACTTTTAATTATTAACTATATATATAAAATCCGAAACCTATATATATAACTATATAAATCCTTAAAATTTAAACCTAGGATGATACAAGTTTATCCTAATAAATTATAATTTTCTAAAACCTTTAGGATAACCACTTATTTAAATTAAGGCAACTTCTAGATAAATAGGATTTAGGATAAACCTAGAAAATCAAGCTTATCTCTAAGACATGTTTATCTAAAAACCTAAAAATCAAATCCTTACTTAAATTAAGAAAATCCTAAAATTTTAAATAATTATTTATTTAATATTTCGGAATTATCCTTTTAAAAATCGTATAAAAAATTCCGAAATATTTGAAAAACAAATTTTTTTTCGAAATTTAAATAATTAATTTAATATTAAAAACTGTTTTAAAATTAAACTAATTATCCAAAATTCTGAAAATTTATAAAACTTTCGGATAAATGTATTAAAATAATTTTGGGATATTATTTAAACTTTTAAATATTAATTTTTAAATTTAAACAATTTAATTTGAACAACAAAACTCAATTAAAATTAAATTAAAAAATCCAAAAATAATTAAATACAAATTTTCGAAATTATTAAACTAATTTTCAAAATTCATCTCTCAAAATTAGTGCAAGGCTCGTTAGGTTAACCGGCTCTGATACCACGGATGGGTTTTCTATACCTTTGCTAGGTTAATTTAAAACTTTGAGGAAAATTAAATAACCTACCAATCAAGAATGTAAAACCTTAAAGAATCGAACCAAACACGCTAAGCAACAAATTATAAAATAAAGAGATGAAAAATAAAACTAACCTTGAAAAAATTCGCAATTTTCTCCACAAAGAACGCTTCCACGAACAGCCTCTGAACCGGATGCCAAGCGTCTAAAGCAAGAACGCCTCTAGTTGTTCACACCCAATGAATGATAATTCTATAATTTATACGGTTTCTGAGTCATATTATGATCATATTAAGCACCGATACTTCGTAAAATCCATATTATTACTCCAAAGTTTTTATTTCATGGTCAAGATGATAAAAAGAAGCAATCCGAGAGAATTCAGAGCAAATCGGAATGAGGGGGCGCATGCCTGCGCTACCCTGCACTCCACACAGCGCCCAAACTATCCAGATACATTCCAGCACACGCCAGCTAAACCCTAGCCGCATCCGATAGCAGGCCTGCACTGGTGCGACGCCAATACGCGTTTTTCAACCCTGGAAACCCTAATCTCGATTCTCTATAAATAGGAGAGGAGGGGGAGCTTTGGAGGAGAGTCCCGACGTGTGTGCAAGTGTGCCGAAGCTCTGCCGGAGTGGATTTACGATACGAGAACGAAGACGGTGGTTTGCAAGCTATCCAATGGGTCAGATCCGTGATTGTGACGAGCATACGATGAGCGGCTAATCCCATTAGTCGTTTACGGAGGATCTATGGCTAAGTTTACTTTGCTTTAATTTCTTATGTTTTGATGTATTCGTATTGAGCTAGATCTATTATGTGTATGCAAATGATAAACATTTGGCTATGATACTGATTATGTGTTGCGATTGGTAAAAGCAAGATAGTTTATAGTAGTGTTATTATTCATGTCGAGTCCATTAGTTTAGGGATTAACACGAGTATTAATGTTGCATACGCTATGCCGAGAGTTATTGGTTAAAACATGTTTGATTATTTAGTCACGCAAGTGATTATGTCTATGTGATCATTGTATGAAATTATAGTGAGTAATACTTATGTCGTGGTGATTCCGTGATTGATTATTTGTCTCTTGATTGTTTATCTTCTTCGTTAGTTACTTCGTTCTTAATTTTAGTTACAAGCAATGGCAAATCATTACTCTAAACAACTCATTCAAATCCATAATTTCACAATTTAAATGCTTTCAATAAATCTATTCCTATAAGGCTAATAATCTAATCCTAATTACGACCACACTCCCTGTGGATTCGACCCTTACTTCTCTAGCTAATTAGTGGATTTAAGGATTAAATCGGCGGGTCACAACGACGGCCCTTCAGAATTTTGGCACCGTTGCCGGGGAGTGTAACGATAGTTTAGGTTTAAAGTTAGTTTGTTGACTTAGTTTTAAGTAATTAGGTTTAAGTTCCTTTCGTTGGTTACTTTTAGTCTTTATTTTATTTTATTATTAAAAATTAAATAATTTTTTTTAATTCAAAAAGGTAATTGTAGTTGTGAATTCATATTTCATGCAATTCACTCAACATTAACTACAATCATATCAACAATTATATCAAATCCATAAAACCGAATGCTTGATTAATGAGAGAAGAAATATTACATTGGTAGTTCTTGACTTGCACCACAATCCTCTCACTCCGAATCTTCTATTTTCTAACCGTTCATTAACAGTACAACTCACACATATTTATACTCATTTATAACTATTGAGTATTTGCAAATTAAACCTTGAACTTTTACAAATTAATTGTTTTCAACTCTATTATGAAGTGTACCCAACAATCTCCCCCTTAGAGATGAAACAATTTTTAATTAAACTTCTGTTCAGGTTGATTCTTTTCTTGAAACTTCTTCTTTTCTTTGATCTCTTCTGAGACTTCAAATCTATGTCTCTCTTCTCTTCAATATGTGAATCTTCAGATAAAATCTTCTTTATTTGTCTCTCTCTGATCTTCACATCTCTTCTTCTTTGATCTTCTCTTTTTTTGAAAGCACACTCCCCCTTGAATCATGAATAGCTCTCGATTCTTTCCCTTGATTAATTGTCTTGATATGATTTAGAAATTGTCTTCAGTTGTCTTCAAACTACTCAACCGTTGTCTCTGAACTCTAGCTTTTCTCCCACTCATGATGATCTTATGAATTATGAACATCTTGCAAAGTCTTTAGAGACTTAATGCATCGAATATATAGTAAAAGAAATACAACAACAATGACAATTCAGAAATAATATACATTGATTTTGTCCCCCTCAAACTGATATCCTCTCCCCCTAAACTAAACAAATCTATATCACTCCCCCTCAAAAAGTTCACTCCCCCTCGAATTGATACTATAACTTTTCAGAACAAAAACAAAGCTTTTCAACTTTGGGGAAAATGAAACATATTCATTTTGTGAAATAACGAGTCCAGGTCCACATAGGATTCCTGTTTGCAAAATAGACAAAATCTATGTGACCTACGTTCAGCGCTGGCGTGATGTTAACACTGGAAGGATTTCCAAATAGTCATCGTGAAATCCTTTGTCATAAAAAAATCACTCTTATTTGTTCTGGCTTAGTCACTTTGGACTTGCTGTTTATAGTCACGCAGACTGTCAGACTCGATGTGTCCTAAAAGTGTATATAATCAGCTCTAGACACAATGTGCATCAAACAAAGTTGGAGACCAGAGCAACTGTCTTCCTTGTTTCAATATTAATAATATCCAAATGATATATCGATAGAAATGTGTTATATCTCCGTGATTATTGAAACAGAATACTTTTGAGAGATAACTGAGTGGTTGGTTGGGTTAAGTGCATGCATCACTGGGTCCATGACGTCTTTTTCAATATCAAGTCGCCTAGGGATTGATAGATTATGTGGATTACCCAGCCGACACAGTTTAGGTAGGATTTTCTTTTCTTTTAATCCTTTCTCAACTCTCAGCACTCATCATTTTTCAACTAAGCTCCCTCCGGCTCACTTTTGAGAAATAAATTTAGTCAGCTTTATAGCAAAAGCATGATTAGATGCACCACCATCTCCTTTCAATATCAATATCCCTCTCATTTACATTTTAACTCTGCTTGATCCTGTGAGTATCCCGTGATAATTGACACTTCTCAACTAATAAACCTAAAGAACCTTCACCTGCACAATCTATAGATGGTTTGCTTCTTGGGTAGGTCTTCCGGTTCTGGTTGAAGCGATATTTATGCCTATCACTAAGATTGGTGACTAATCGGAGTCAGCAGAAAGACTTTCAGCTTTGAAGCTCAAGGGATATAGGAGAGATTATATTCAGATAATATGGGAGATATCAGAATGAAATAGAAAATCTGATATATGATATGAAAAGAACCAGATTTTCTTGAAAGAATTAGCACTTGGGAGATAACGGGAGAATCCAGTATAAATTGGAAGCATTGTAACAAAGAGAATCTCAGAAGAAATGAGATTATGAACATCAAAGAGTTTAGACCAATTAATCTCAAAGAGAGATTCAGAAAATCAGAAGATTCTGAAAATATTTTGCTTTTCAGCTCAAAAATGTTTTTATGTGTGCGTAAGATTTGTTCATGGATATTTCACACTATTTTTGAAAAAATGTCTTCATCAACGTTCGTCTGAAACTCCCCCTGGAAATAAGCACACTAAGTTAGTCAACTCAAAGAGAATTAATCAGGAGCAAAAAATTACAAAAATAAAAATCCCTCTATTTCAATGCAACATTGGTGTTGAATTCAGGGCAAGAATTCCAGAAAGATTTGTCTTTCAGACTCGGGTTCTAATCTGAAGTGATTAGAAGCCATTTGTAGTGGAAGCTCGGGTTCAGTCTGAAAGAACTGAAAGCCTTTAGCTTGGGTTCTGTACTGTAAAGAACAAAATCCAATTTCAGTGAAGATCGGGTTCTACTCTGATGTGAGTAGAAGCCTTTTGAGATGAAGTCCGGGTTCTAGTCTGATATGACTAAAAACCATATGATTGAACTGAAGAATGGATTCTAGTCTAGATTAACTAAAAACCATCTTTAGTTGAAGCACGGGTCTTGATCTGAAGTAATCAAGAGCCTATTAAAATGAAGAACGAGTCCTTATCTGAAATTATAAGAAACCTATAACCTGCAAAATTTAAGATGTCTTTGGTATCCAAACTGATTTGGATCCAGACTTGTTAGCGCTCTTGGGTACCCACTTAAAAACAGGTTTTGGTACTCACTTATACTTGGGTTTAGGTACCCATTGCAGATTTTATTATCAGCTTCTTTTTCAAAAGCAAAAAACAAATTTTTTTTGAGTATTTGAAAATTGAATATCTAAAATTATAAAGAAACTTGAATTCGAATGATCAAAATTTTGCGAACTCTTCTTTTTGAAAAATTGTCCGGTTCTTGCCTGTTTCTGATATTACTTGGTATTTTTCTGTGAAAATGTTTTCAGATTAGAATGACCAGTATTTTCAGAAACTTTAGGAAAATTTAACTTCGAAGATTCACCGGTGTAAATATTGACCGGAAGTTGTTCAACAATTTTATCTATGCCTCTGTGTATCTTTAACATATACTTAAGTTTAAGATCTGAAGAAGAATCAAATTTACAAAATTCAGTTGGATTCTTTTCACTTTCTGTAGATAAATCAGATTGATCGACTTTAGATTTTGAACAAACTGAAGGATCTTTAACCTCTGAATCTTTTGAAGAAGGAAATTCATTAAATTTTTTAGAAAGATGAAGTAATCTGATCTTCTAATCCTTTGATAATGACCAAATAAGAATTTCTGTCATTATCAAATGATTGGAAATCAGTTTTAAAATATTGTTCTTTTATTAAAATCATCTTTTTTTCATCTTCAAACAACTTAGATCTTGTTTTAAAATCTTGTTCTTTCAGTAAGAACGCATGTCTTTCCTTCTCAAGAGAATCTTTAGTTAAAGACAACTCTTTTTCAAGAGCAAAAAATTTTTCCCCATTTATTTAAAACACAATTTGATCAGTACGATTGTCTTGGAAAGTAATTCTTCAAGATCTTTAACTTTCTTGTAAAGATCAGATCTTTCAGGCAAAAGATATTTCTTGCATTCTGAAAATTTTCTTGTTTCAGTACATCAAGTTCTTTAAGTAATTAAGATATTTTCAATTGATGAGCACAACTCTCAGAGTTTTGTTTTTCTTTTAAGCTCTGAATTTCTTCATTCAGTATTCGTACGTCACGTAACACCAAATGTTTATTGGTATTTAACTGAACGAGAATGTCGTAATTGTTCTTACAAATGTTTTCAGATTCAGTAAGTTTGACTATCAGCTCAGACTTTGAAAATTGTTCATATGCCATTTTCAATTGCTTGAAATTGAATCTTCCAATATCCTTTATGGAAAAACTGAGTGAATTATGATAAATCTTTGAAAAACAATTTCAGTTAATGATAACTTGGGAAAAATCAGCTCTTAAATGACTTTTTGACGTTGAAATTTCAGCTTTTCTGTAGAAAATTGCCCATAACTTTTTTCTGGAGTGGATTTGGGCCTCGAAAATTTTTATGAACAGGCTTCGCATTTTCTATGAATCGTAGATCTTGGTTTAAGCTTTGATTTGACGTATGGTAGGCCTTCTAACGATGTTACAGTCAAAAGTTATGCCCAATTTAAGCAGCTAAGGTCAAATAGTCAAAACTCGAATGATATGGGATGAAACTCGAAATATAAAGCATAAAACTCGGTCAAAGAAGAAACAAACTCGAATGGTTAAGGCTTAAACTCAAATGATTAACAATAAAACTCGGTTGAAAAAGTTTGAAACTCGATTAAAGAAAGACGAAACTCGAATAAAACAAGTATGAAACTCGAATGACTCTATGTCAAACTCGGTTGACACTATTATCAAACTCGGGTATAACTTGATCAAACTCGATTCTTTCTTTATACAACTCGGTTAAAGCTATGAATTCAGTGTTGCCCGAGTTTGATCAGAAACTAATACAAATCAAGTTCAAAAACACAATTTTTCAACAAAAATTCACTAAATGCCCTCAATTTATGATCGAGTGTGCGTTTTTCACACAGAAACAACTTTGGGTAATTTTCAATTAAAAACCAAAAATCGATCAAAATACCTCAAGAACACACACTTTTTCTAAAAATAGGTAAAATCCAAATTAAATCTTGTGTGTTTGGAATTAAAATCTGATGCTTATCACAATAGATTCGACTTAAAATCCTCTACCTTCGATTCAATTTTCAGAACATTTCATCCACAAAATGAAAAACCATAATTTATTTTCTAATTTTGGAAAAAAATGGAATGTAACAGTGTTCGAAATTTTTTCAAAATCAGAATCACAATTCACTCAAATCTCTGCCATAATCTGGCTCTGATACCAATTCTGAATTCATATTTCATGCAATTCATTCAACTTTAACAACAATCATATCAACAATTATATCAAATCCATAAAAACCGAATGCTTGATTAATGAGAGAAGAAATATTATATTGGTAGTTCTTGACTTGCACAGCAATCCTCTCAATCTGAATCTTCTATTTTCTAACCGTCCATTAACAGTACAACTCACACATATTTTTACTCAATTATAACTATTGAGTATTTGCAAAAATAAACCCTGAACTTTTACAAATTAATTGTTTTCAACTCTATTATGAAGTGTACCCAACAGTAGTCCTCTACTTTGCCACCAAAAATATTAGTTTAATTAAGTTTTTAATCTTTAGTAATATTTTATTTAGTGTATGCGCACACGTCGACCGGCTAAAGGATTGCCGCTACAATTCGAACCCGAAATCAAAAAGTAGTGAGATCGAATCGAAAGACTGTCAGGTTCCAAAATCAACAATTAATTACGGAGAATTTAAACGCACAAGAGGAAGCAATTCCTGATTTTGAATTTCCCGATTCAGAGATTCCTAATTTAGAAAGCCCTCCGATTTCGCCACGAAATCGTGATCAAGAAGAACTCGAGCGCATAGTTTCTAGAATGGGTGAGCAACCGAGACGTACGGTTGAGACGAATTACCGCCCTGGTGATATGCCCGATCTGTCTCCAATTCGTTATCCCAAAAAACGAGAACGAACCCGAAGTTCGTCCTCAAAATCCAAATTCTTCCGATCTTTCGAGGGATGCCAAGTGAGGAACCCTATGAACATCTACCTGAGTTCACAACTATTTGTAAAGCAAACCATGTTCGAGGTATAACCACCGACGGTTTAAAACTTTGATTATTTCCTTTTTCGTTAAAAGAGAAAGCGAAGAATTGGTTTGTATCCATACCAACTAATAACATTGCAACATGGGATGAATTCCTTAATGAATATTACCCCATTAGTAAGACAACTAAGAAAAGAAAGGAAATTACCGTATTTAAACAAAAACCGGGCGAACAATTCTACGAAGCGTTCGATCGTATGAACGAATTACTGAGAGCTTGTCCACACCACGAGGTACCCAAATGGATGCTTATCAAAACATTCTTTGATGGTGTGAGTCAAGAAAGTCGTAATATGATCATAGCTGCCACATGAGGCACATTTTTAGGTCAAGAAGACGAAAAAGCTTGGGAGTTGCTTAATCAACTCGGCAAAGGTCTTAAAGTCCAAGCTGATTCTGAAAATAGTATAGGATTTCAAGTTATGGGTATAGATAATGCCTGGAAACGTGAGGTTAAAACTAAAATTTCAGAATTAGGAAAGAAAATGGATCAATTGGTGAAGGGTTTTTCAAACCCTAGTGTATTAATTAATTGTGTTACATGTGGAGATCCATCGCATCATTCAGAAGCATGTCCTCAAGTGCAATCCACTGAGGAATTTGCTAACGAAGTTTACGGATTTAGAGCTCATCAAGAGAGGGATAATCCATTCTCGGAAACATACAATCCGGGATGGAGAAACCATCCCAACTTTCGATGGAAAAATGATCAACCTACCGATCATCAATCCAAATCGAGATATGAACCACCAAAGAGAGAGTAATAATATGGTTCAACTTCAGCAGCTAAGGATGAGCGATATTATAAGTCAAATCATCGTGATCAACCACAATTCCAAGTAGAAACATATATGACTTCTGCGCAATTCGCAGAATTTGCTGAATTTATGAAACAATAATCAGCTAGCAGTAATAAAACCATGGAGATGTTAACACGCCAGATGGGTCAGATAAAACCATGGAGATGTTAACTCGCTAGATGGGTCAGAGCAACTTTCTTCCTTGTTTCAATATCAATAATATCCAAATGATATATCGAGAGAAATGTGTTATATCTCCGTGATTATTGAAACAGAAATCTTTTGAGAGATAACTGAGTCGTTGGTGGGGTTAAGTGCATGCGTCGTTGGGTCCATGACGTCTTTTTCAATATCAAGTCGCCTAGGGCTTAATAGATTATTTGGATTACCCAGCCGACACAGTTTAGGTAGGATTTTCTTTACTTTTAATCCTTTCTCAACTCTCAGCACTCAGCGTTTTTCAACTAAGCTCCCTCCGTCTCACTTTTGAGAAATAAATTCAGTCAGCTTTATAGCAAAAGCATGATCTGATGCTCCACCATCTCCTTTCAATATCAATATCCCTCTCATTTACATTTTATCTCTGCTTGACCCTGTCAGTATCCCGTGATAATTGACACTTCTCAACTAATAAACCTAAAGAACCCTCACCCGCACAATCTATAGATGGTTTGCTTCTTGGGTAGGTGTTCCGGTTCTGAATAGACCATAGAAGCGATATTTATGCCTATCACTCAGATTAGTGCATAATCGGAGTCAGCAGAAAGATTTTCAGCTTTGAAGCTCAAGGGATATCAGAGAGATTATATTCAGATAATATGGGAGATATCAGAATGAAACAGAAAATCTGATATATGATATGAAAAGAACCATATTTTCTTGAAAGAATTAGCACTTGGGATATAACGGAAGAATCCAGTATAAATTGGAATCATTGTAACAAAGAGAATCTAAGAAGAAATGAGATTATGAACATCAAAGAGTTTAGACCAATTAATCTAAATGAAAGATTCAGAGAATCAGAAGATTATGAAAATATTTTGCTTTTCAACTCAAAAATGTTTTTATGTGTGCATAAGATTTGTTCATGGAAATTTCACACAGTTTTTGAAAAAATGTCTTCATCAAAGTTCGTCTGAAACTCCCCCTGGAAATAAGCACACTAAGTTAGTCAACTCAAAGAGAATTAATCAGGAGCAAAAAATTACAAAAATAAAAATCCCTCTTATTCAATGCAACATTGGTGTTGAATTCAGGGCAGGAATTCCAGAAAGATTTGTCTTTCAGACTCGGGTTCTAATCTGAAGTGATTAGAAGCCATTTGTAGTGGAAGCTCGGGTTTCAGTCTGAAAGAACTGAAAGCCTTTAGCTTGGGTTCTGTACTGTAAAGAACAAAATCCAATTTCAGTGAAGATCGGGTTCTACTCTAATGTGAGTAGAAGCCTCTTGAGATGAAGTCCGGGTTCTAGTCTGATATGCCTAAAAACCATATGATTGAACTGAAGAATGGGTTTTAGTCTAGATTAACTAAAACCCATTTTTAGTTGAAGCACATGTCTTGATCTGAAGTAATCAAGAGCCTATTAAAATGAAGAACGGGTCCTTATCTGAAATGATAAGAAACCTATAACCTTCAAAATTTAAGATGTATTTGGTATCCAAACTGATTTGGATCCAGACTTGTTAGCGCTCTTGGGTACCCATTTAAAAACAGGTTTTGGTACCCACTTATACTTGGGTTTAGGTACCCATTGCAGATTTTATTATCAGCTTGTTTTTCAAAAGCAAAAAATTAATTTCTCTGAGTATTTGAAAATTGAATATCTGAAATTCTAAAGAAACTTGAATTTGAATTATCAGACTTTTGCGAACTCTTCTTTTTGAAAAACTGACCGGTTCTTGCCTGTTTCTGATAATGCGCCCGCCACATTTCAGCAATGTATGATGGCTATCTTTTCAGATATGGTGGGTGGGTCTCTTGAAATATTTATGGACGATTTCTCCATATTTGATAAAATATTTGAAGATTGTCAGGGACATTTAGAAAAAGTCTTAAAGAGATGCACTGAAACCAACTTAGTGTTAAGTTGGGAGAAAAGCCATTTTATGGTAAAGGAAGGGGTAGTCTTAGGTCACATTGTGTCCGAGAGAGGAATGGAGGTAGATAAAGCAAAAGTTCAATTAATTTCCTCACTTCCACCCCCTACCAACGTTAAAGGAATAAGATCATTCCTAGGTCATGCTGGTTTTTATCAGTGATTCATTAAAGATTTCAGTGAGATATCAAGGCCGTTACACAATCTTCTATCAAAAGATATCGATTTTAATTTTGATGATGCTTGTATGAAAGCATTTGAGAAGCTTAAATCAAAATTAGTGGAAGCGCCAATTCTGCAATCTCCGGATTGGTCTCAACCATTTGAGATCATGTGCGATGCAAGTGATTATGCAGTTGGTGCAGTTTTAGGACAAAGATTTGAGAAAAAGCCAGTGGTGATTTACTATGCAAGTAAAAAATTTAATGAAGCTCTAATCAATTACACCAAATACAGAAAAAGAGCTATTAGCTGTAGTGTTTGCCCTAGATAAATTCAGATCCTATATTTGGGGGGCAAAAGTAATTGTATACTCTAACCACAGTGCTTTAAGACATTTGTTGGCAAAGAAGGATGCCAAGCCAAGATTGATTCGGTGGATCCTTCTATTACAGGAGTTTGATTTAGAAATTAAAGATAAGAAAGGCACAGAAAATGTTGTTGCCGATCATTTATCAAGGCATCAATTAATCCCAACAAACTCAACTGATCAAATTAGGGACTCTATCCCTGATGAACAATTATTA
Organism: Centrapalus pauciflorus; assembly: GCA_020465985.1. NCBI lineage: Eukaryota > Viridiplantae > Streptophyta > Magnoliopsida > Asterales > Asteraceae > Centrapalus > Centrapalus pauciflorus. The sequence goes on along the minus strand of JAANYP010001445.1, from coordinate 15,118 downwards.
TCTATATCCAAAATTCCCTAGTTTGCGAATCTAGTTAGTTATTTCGAAATAGGAAGATTGCCTGGAACTCACAATAGAGAAAATATTACTATGCTCAAGCAAGGCAATACATTTGGGATGAGCCTGATCTATTTAAAATAGGAGCAGATCAAATTATAAAAAGATGTGTCCCGAACTCGGAACACGAAGATATTCTTAAACACTGCCATGCATATGCATGCGGTGGCCATTTAAGCGCAAAGAGAACTGGCCACCGAATATTGCAGTGTGGGTTTTTCTGGCCAACAATATTTAAGGATGCCTACGAGTTTGTTAAGGGATGCACAAGATGCCAGCAAACTGGTGGCATCGCGAAAAGAAATGAAATGCCTATGACCCCGATATTAAATGTCGAAATATTTGATGTATGGGGCATTGATTTTATGGGACCATTCCCTAAATCATTTGGATATGTCTACATCTTAGTGGCAGTAGATTATGTTTCCAAATGGGTGGAAGCAGAAGCTACACCAATTAATGATAACCGGGTTGTGTGTAAATTTGTTAAAAGAAATATTTTAGCACGACACGGTATTCCAAGGGATATTATCAGTGACGGAGGATCACATTTTAATAATCAGCATTTTTCTAGACTCCTTAAACAATATGAAGTTAATCATAGAATAGCAACGCCTTATCATCCGCAAACAAGCGGAATAGTCGAGATCTCTAATAGAGAGATCAAGAAAATCCTTGAAAAGACTGTCAGACCTGATCGTAAAGATTGGTCACAAAAATTAGAGGATGCTCTATGGGCATACAGAACCTCATTTAAAATACCAATCGGTATGTCCCCATATAGACTTGTATATGGTAAGCTTTGCCATCTCCCAGAGGAATTAGAACACCGAGCTCTATTGGCAATCAAAAACACTAATTTTAATTTACATGATTCCGGCGTTGATAGGAAATTCCAATTAAATGAACTGGAAGAAATTCGTAGAAAAGCCTACGAAAGCGCTAGAATTTATAAAGAGAAAACTAAGGTTTTCCATGATAGAATGATTAAAAATAAAATATTTACCAAAGGAAATAAATTTTGGTTATTTAACGCAAGACTTAGATTATTTCTTGGTAAATTAAAAAGTAAATGGACAAGTCCATTTATTGTAACGAATACCTACCCACACGGTGCGGTAGAAAAAAACAGGACCTGAAAGGTGGTGAGCCATTTAAAGTATACGGACATAGACTTAAATTATATGTTGAATGGGCCACCAATGATATGCTAGTATCTGAGATCATCAGACTACAAGATCCTAAGGTTAATTAATTAGTTTAGGAGCAGTACGTCTGGCTGAAGACGTAAAACTTAGCGCTTTCTGGGAGGCAACCCAGAGTAATTTGATTAGTTGAACTTTATTATTTTTAAGTGTGTTTATATGCTTATTTGTGTTACTTGTGTGTACCCAATTAACTTGGGGAGGATTCATCCTCCTGAACTTGGTTGTGTTTAGAAAATAGGATTTAAATTAAATAATAAAACCCCGCATCAAAAAATAAAAATTTAAGCACGTAACAGAATTATTTTAACCCGATAATACGAGCGTAAGTTGGGGAGAATACCCGTAAAAAGTAAAAAATTAGTGTTCCAAGACCAGTGCACAGCCCAGATCGCAAATCCAGAGGCCCGGGCGCAGGGGGGGCGCAGGCCTGCGCTTGCCCTGCGTCCCGACGCGCTCAAAATCTTATAAAAATGGCAGTGATCATTCCCATATGTCCAAAACCCTATTTCCAGTTCCAGAAGACGGCGAATTCGATTTTCTAAGCCTAAAAACATCAAAAATTCATCTTTTCTACGTCAATTCTTTGATCCAACGCTTGTTTATCGCTAAGGTTAGCAAGCTATACTCATTAGAATCCCTTAAACTTCATTCTACATCAATTTCACTACGTTTTATCACGCATGCATGATTGAGTTTTTGGGAATTATATGGTTTTTATAGAAAAAAGGTTATTAATAATTTTCAAATGTTCATTTAATTAATATAAAATTATTTTTGCAAAACGTTTGTAAAAAATTATGCATTTTTCCGTATTTTTTATCAATTATAAATTTTTTTGTCGTAAATGTGATATTTTTATTGATTATTTAAAGTTCATGTATTTGATAGGGTTAGATTGAACTCACATTGTTGGTGAGACTTAGGATTAGTTAATTATTATTGAAAAATGGTGTTAAAATTATCATGCTTTATTTATATAAAAACACTACATTTTTAATCCTTTGTTTTGCATTATTTTTAGATGTCAACCCAATATAATGCAAACGGTAATCGTCCTGGAACCTCCCAAAAACCTAGAATGAGAACCCATGACCCTATGGATGTCCGTTTTGAAAAACCACTTAATGTGGAATTCACCGAAATTCCACCAAACACTAACAATGGTAAACCCCCTAGGTTTCTCATAGAGCGTACCCTAAAAGAGTGTGATTTTGACAATTTTGAAAGTTTTGGAGTGTTTTGAGAGGCTAGGATGGGCTAAGGCTATACAATGGGAACTTCCATATATCCACACTAGTTTGATCCAACAGTGGTTCGCTACTGTTCGGAAAACAGAAGAGGAAGAAGAAAATGACTTTGAGCTCACAGGATTAGTAGGAAACAAAAAAGTGTCAGTATCTAGGAAAATCCTTTGTGAGGAATTTGGTATAAACGCAGATAATCCAAGGCCTAGGGAATTTTGGTCATCTTTTGATCTTCAGGGGGTAGAGCGACGCAAATTGGTGGATGGTCTAAGAAATGGGATGGGATGTTAGCCACGGTATTTGGAATGTCAATATGGGAGGCGAAAGGGTATGTCCACTATAATAGAGGTGATTTATGTCCGCTAGCTAAAGTGCTATGGAAGTTTGCTACTCACAACTTGCTTCCTAGAAGTCAAGACACCATTGTTGTTAGATCCCAAGAGATACTGCTAGTGCTTGCGTTAATGACTGGATACCCGACCATATCTTTAGGATACATAATAATGGAAAATCTTTGGGAGAGTAGCTTCCCAGGGCAAAGGATGAATTATCCACACCGCCGTATGCTAGCTGAGCTATTCATTATTAGAAAAGCGGTATTGAAGCAATTGCCAATTAAATACCTCAACCCAAATGAGATTTGGTTCACTAGAGTCACGATGTTAGCGCTAGTTTTTGAGAAAAACCATTTCGGCTATCAAATCCGTTGTCCAAAGACCTCTAAAGTAACACAAATCCCCTTCACTGCATCCGACAACTCAGAAGAACAAAACGATAGAGAGGATGAAAGATCATGGGAAAAAGTAACAATCGAAGACTTGATGAGATCTCAAATCAACATTCTGAAGGACGTCATGGGCAGCATACTAAATGCAAACAAAGAATTGGTAAAGAATACTGAAAAGCTGTAAGAGGAGCAAAACAAGCATGCGAAGCTGTTCCAAAGTCACTCAGACTAGCTCACCAACGTTCAGATCACTGTCGGAGAATTGGAAGACACCGTCACATCTCAGACCGAATGATGAATTTTATAATTATTCAAATATTTATTTTAATTTCGTATGCTAAACCATTAAGTATGGTTTGTATTTTAATTTTTCGGATGTGGTGGTTGGTTTGTTTATATATGTTATTTGGATTGTAATAGTACTTTATTTTTATTTTAAAGTGTGATCTTTATTTAAGTTGAATTATAAAAATTGAATTTGTTTGTTTTATTATTTGTTTGTTTAATTTTAATTATTATGAATAAGGAATACGTACCGATCTATAATTCTATGTTCTTAACCGATAAATCAATCGTCATGTGACGAGGACATCACAAAAGTCTAAGTTTTAGAAAAAATTAATTAATTAATTTAGGTCTCACAAAAAAAAATTTAGACTACATTCCATATAAAAAATTAGAAAGATTTACAGCCCCGCATACCAAAACAGTAAAAAATTGAAAATTTAACAGAGTTGGGTGCGGGGGGGGGGGGGGGGGGGGGGGGGGGGCGCAGGCCTGCGCTGGTCCTGCGTCCCATCGGGTTTAAAATCATTTTTGAGCCCGATTCACCATTTTCAAAACCCTAGAACAAGAAACCACGGTTGGGTGTGCGGCTTCTCCCAAAAACATCATTTGTGTTCCCAAAATTTACAAATTTAAGCTTCAAAACACCAACAATTTCACAAATATCAAAGATCTAGGCTAGAAATCACCTCTTTGTGGGTAGTTTCATCTATTTTTGAAGACTTTTGGGTTGAGGAAGTGTGGAAGAAAAAGGCTAGATTTGTATCAAGTAAAGCTTCCAATCACCAAGGTTAGTGTTTTTATTGAGTTAATGCAACTTATTTTATAATTTTTTGAGCAAAAAATGAAAGCTTGAGCTTCATGGTCATCCATGGAGTTTTCATGGTGATTTTGACTTTTTAGAGTCAAAGTATGTGAAATTGCATGATTTTGATGATAACCTTGATGTATGTTTCATAAGATATGTGCTTATGTGTTAAGTTTGTTAATTTGTCATGATTAAGTTCTAGAAATTAATTTGAAGTTATTAAGCTGGTTGCCTAAATGTGCATATATTGTTAAAATTATGGAACTTAGATGGCTAACTTAAAAATAAACTTTATGTGCTAAATGTTTTATTTAAATATGATAAATGTTTAGTGCCTAAAATAATGGCAATTTATACACTATATATATAGGATGCAAAATGTGAGCATAATAGAGTATATATATATATATATATATATATATATATATATATATATATATATATATATATATATATATATATATATATATATATATATATATATATATATATTAAGTGAGCGTAATTGTGTAAATCGCAATTATAAGTTACATTCTTGGATTTATCTCATGCATATTATGGTTGGACACCCCGAACACATTAGAACACATTTGTTTTTATATAAGACATATTCAAATAAAGTGTTGACTGAAAAAAGGGTTAAGAGGTGTGATTTTGAGGATTACGGGATCCCATATGTTTTTGACTATTTGGGGTGGGAAGGTGTGTTTGAGTGGGGTGGTAATGATTTTTATCAATTCGATGTAGTCGAGTGGATGTCTACCCTATGATGGGAGACGGGTCGTTCAGCGAGCGACTTTAGATTGATAGGCATTGTCCATTGTAGGGACGTGGCGATGGATGCACAAATGATTCGCCAATTATTTAATTTAGATACTGCGGTAGGCTCCGAAGGGTCTGACCAGCAGGGGTACGAATATATGAATGAGGCCCAATTGGCCGTTACTGATATGACTTGGTCAGGGAAGTGGACGGAGTAGGTTAATATAGTCTTTATCCCATCCATTTTGGAGTCTTAGTCCTCCACTTCCTACAGCCGAAAGGATTTATCGTTGAGGTGCAAGGTTCTTCACAAGATTCTTGTGAATAACATCTTACCTCATGATAGTGACCTTACCAAAGCCAGGCATAGGGATATCACTGACCTTCACGCGCTTCTTAAGGGTAAGCCCAGATTGTCCTTTGCATGGACAGTTATGAATGATTTATGGGCTATGTACGACACGAGAGAGAGGACGATCATCCCCCATGCTTGGTTGATCTCCAAGTTCCTTGAGAGGACGGGCTCACTTTCGCCTGATTCCCTGCTATCCCCCATTTCGGCGACGTTCATTACGGCCGCCATGTTCCCTACCTTGATTTTTAGGGAAGTTAACGAAGGGTTCGAGATATTCGACAAAGAGACAAATAAGTCGTATATCGAGGACTATACTGAGGATGAGAGGAGAAGGCCGCCAATGAGGCGGAAGTTCGGCATTCTGAGCCGAACCTAGGTGCGTCTACCTCGCGCAGTCGAGGTGATGACAGTTTTGATTTTGACCACATGATGAGGCGGATTGAGGATATAACCGTGGGTCAGGGTGAGTTCCGAGAGGATGTGACCCAGAGGCTAGATGAGATGAATGGGCGTATGACCCATATTTATGATAGGGTCGATCACTTAGCGGGTCGGGTAGATCAGTTAAAGGATGGGAAGAGAGCCCTGGCATATCAAAATGCCTACTACCAGCACCATGATTGGACATATTGGGAGGGAGTCCGACACCACGAGGACTCCGTGGCCGATATGCCATATCAGTCTTACGAGGATTACACGATGCCCGACTACCAGGCCTATAACCCTGCCGTAGATACTTATCAGCGCTATCCGGCGCATGGCAGGCAGGACCTCCCAGACTCGATGCCTCCTCATTTGGTTCCGCCGACTGCACAGTTCACCCATGGCCAGAACTCGTATACCGACTTCTTCAATAGCGTCTTCGGTCCTCCTCCGCCGTCTCCTCCATTTGAGTGATCGGGTACTACCTTTCCTTATTCTTTACTTTTTTTTTTCTTTTCTTTTATTTTATTTTAGTGTGTTATGCATTTAATTTCTTTATCGTAATTTCATTTTTAGTTCTTAGCCGAGTCCTATTTAAAGTTTTTAATGTTTATAAATTCTGTCATTTATTCCCCATTTGAGTCTTGTTTGCCGATCAGGCCGTGGAATATGATGATACTTAGAAAATGCATGTGCGAGGGAATTGGATAGTGTTGACAGGATATTTTATAATTAAGGAAAAGAGTCATGGTAATAATTAAAATTTCTGCATGTAAAATGAATTCAAGCACGTTAAAATTTATTTGGGCTTAAATATAAGTAATGTGTCAAAAGATTTTGGAAACCCATGCAATAAGGGAGAGAACTTAATCATGTTTTAGCCTCAAAAGTAATTAAATTGTAGTCTAGATGGTTCGGGAAATTAAGTCCGTAGGGGTACCACTCATGCCTAATCCCCTATAACCATTTGGTTTGGGAGCGGTTGACCGAAATCTCGCTACATGGACCATGTAGCTAATATATTGTAAAGAAAATAGATAGAAGCATGGTATTTAAAAGAAAATTTGTTGTAAACATGCAAAGAGGAAAAAGATGGTTGGAAGACCAACATGTTTTATGTATTGTAACCTTGAGCTAAAAGGGTATTTTCAAAAGTGAGATACATTATATAAATTATAAGAGAAGTATATTTTAACTGAAAACGTCTTCAATTTACATGTTAAGAATTTTAATGCATTAGTACGAAGGCTAGCTTGACATAAAATTCCTAGACTCATTGCCAATTCTTGCTCATTACTTAGTTTAGATTCCAAAAGCTTGTTCGGGGACGACCAAGAGTTAAGTTGGGGAGATTTGACAAGTCTATAATTTATATGGTTTCTGAGTCATACTATGATCATTTTAAGCACCGATACTTCGTAAAATCCATATTATTACTCCAAGTTTGTATTTCAGGGCCAAGATGATAAAAAGAAGCAATCCGAGAGAATTCAGAGCAAATCGAACTGAGGGGGGCGCAGGCCTGCGCTCCACACAGCGCCCAAACTGTTCAAATACGTTCCAGCACACGCCAGCAAAACCCTAGCCGCATACGAGCACTGGGGGGCGCAGGCCTGCGCTGGTTCGGCGCCAGTACGCATTTTTCAACCCTGGAAACTCTAATCTCGATTCTCTATAAATAGGAGAGGAGGGGCAACTTTGGATGAGAGTCCCGACGTGTGTGCAAGTGTGCCAAAGCTCTACTGGAGTGGATTTACGATACGAGAACGAAGACGGTGGTTCGCAAGCTATCCAATGGCTCAGATCTGTGATTGTGACGAGCATACGATGAGCGGCTAATCCCATTAGCCGTTTATGGAGGATCTACAACTAAGTTTACTTTGCTTTCATTTCTTATGTTTTGATGTATTCATATTGAGCTAGATCTATTATGTGTATGCAAATGATAAACATTTGGCTATGTTATGATTATGTGTTGCGATTGGTAAAAGCAAGATAGTTTACAGTAGTGTTATTATTCGTGCCGAGTCCATTAGTTTAGGGATTAAGACGAGTATTAATGTTGCATACGCTATGCCGAGAGTTATTGGTTAAAACATGTTTGATTAATTTAGTCACGCAACTGATTATGTCTATGATATCATTGTATGAAATTATAGTGAGTAATACTTATGCCGTGGTGATTCCGTGAATTGTTATTCGTCTCTTGATTGTTTATCTTCTTCGTTAGTTACTTCGTTCTTAATTTTAGTTACAAGCAATAGAAAATCATTACTCTAAACAACTCATACAAATCCACAATTTCACAATTTAAATGCTTTTGATAAATCTATTCCTATAAGGCTAATAACCTAAACCGAATTACGACCACACTCTTTGTGGATTCGACCCTTACTTCTCTAGCTAATTAGTGGATTTAAGGATTAAATCGGTGGGTCACAACGACGGCCCGTTAATGAACAAAAGAGAAAATAACTATAACTTTTCTAAACTCAAATCTCAAAGTCCAAAAAACTAGTATCCCTTGTGATCGTCAAATAACTTAGAATTGAATGAGCGAGTAATGAAGAAGGCAGGGGCTCCCTATTTATAGGGTTTGAGAAACCCTTAAAATTCACCCCCAAACCTATGTGGGATGGGTTTAAGGGCCAGCCCCCATAACTAGGGCTAAGGGGTGCCCAGTTGAATAGCAACTAATTGCAGTTTGGCCCCTGTACATCCTCAATTAATTATATTAGTTTCCTGTTAATTTATTAATTATTAATAAATTAACAAACTAACCCATCAATTATTTAGTTTCCGATTAATTTATTAAACATAATAAATTAACAAACTAATTAACATTATATCTTTAAGTTAATTATCTTCTCTTTACTATTTATTGCATGCACCCAAAAAGGATCCAGCCTGATGACAATATATTTACAAATTAGTTGTGACTTGGACACTAATTCCCGACCATATCTTTAAGGTACATCATAATGTAAAATTTGTGGGAGTGTAGTGTTGTGGGTCAAGGGATGAACTATCCACACAGCCGTATGTTGACTGAGTTGTTTATCATTGAGAAAGCGGTGTCGGAGCAACTACCGAGTAAACAGCTTAACCCCAATGAGATTTGGTTCACCAGATTTACTATGTTAGGGTTAGTATCTGAGAGAACCGATTTATGTTTCCAAATCTGGTGCCCGAAAACCTCAAGAGGACTTAATCCCATTCGTTGCACCCGAGTACCCGGAAGAGAAGCGGAACAATAAAGGAAAAGCTAGAATGGAGGTGGACGATGAAGACGAAAGGCCGTGGAAAAAGATGTCAATCATGCATTTGATGAGGTCACAGATCGATATCTTGAAGGACGTCATGGGAAGTATACTCAATGCAAACAAAGACGTGGTAAGAGATATCGAGAAACTGCAAGAGGAACAAAAGAAACACGAGCAGATGTTCCAAGTGCATTCGGATTGGCTCACAAATATCCAATTAACGGTGGGAGAGTTAGAAGAATCTGTTGTTCCTCCAAAGAGTTTTAATTAATTATTTGAATTTATTGGTTTGGTAGTTGAGTGAGGAAAATTTAAGTTGTTATTTGGTTTGTTTAATTTCAGTTATGGCGTGATTTCCGGATGTAACCGTACTTTATTTTCTGTTTGCTTGCTTATTTTTATATATTTTAGTATGGTGTGATAGTTTCATAAATGAAAAAGTTTGAATTTAATTTTATTTGAGTTAATGGCAATTTATTTTTGAGCAAGGAATGTGTACCAAATTAGTTCTCATTGTTAAGTGATTATAGTGCTCAAATGTGACAAGGACGTCACAAAGGTATAATTTGGGGAGGGTAGTGTTCTGAAAATAATTAATTAATTAACCCCCACAAAAAAATTTTAGACCACATTTTTAATCACAAATAAGAAGGATATACTGCCCGGCGTATCAAAAACCAGTAAATATTTTGACCACATTTTTAGACCATCTTCTTCACTTTTCACAAACCCTAGAACTCATTCCCCTATGGTTCAAGTGCGGCCATACCCTCTTTGTGCTATTTTTGAGCTAAAATTTTCAAATCTAAGCTTCAAAACACCTACATTATCATACACAACAAAGATCTAGGCTAGGAAACTCTTCCTTGTGGGTATTAATATCCACTTTGAAGGTTTTTGGGTGATGAAGTGGGTGAAACAAAAAGCTAGATTTTTACCGTTTTAAGTCTCCAATCTTCAAGGTTAGTATCTGTATTGAGTAAATGCAACTTATTTTACTTTTTGAGAAAAATGAAAGCTTGAAATTTATGGTCATCCATGGAGTTTTCATAGTGATTTTGACTTTGTAGAGTCAAAGTATGTGAAATTGCATGATTTTGATGATAACCTTGATATATGTTTAATGAGATATATTTTTAGTTGCTGATATAGTTAATTTTCCATGATTGATTTCTAAGAGATAATTTGGATTTATAAAGTTGGTTGCCTAAAAATGCATATAATGTATGAATTATAAAGTTGGGTAATTAGCTAGTAAAGGTTATTTATGTGCTAAATGGATTTTATTGATATATGCTATACGTCTAAGCAGTTGAAATAATGGCAAATTATAAACTATAATTAATAGTGGTGCAAAATTTTAGCGTAAAAGTGTGTGTGTATATATATATATATATATATATATATATATATATATATATATATATATATATATATATATATATATATATATATATATATATATGCATCTTGAAAAATTGAGCGTAATTGTGCAAATGTAATTATAGGTTAGATTATTTAACTTATCTCATACATATTTGATTGGTTGATAAAATTGTAGAAGGCACGAAGAACATGCCAACGATCTCATCCCGTAAATGTACCTATAGATTGGACCCCTAACCTCTTACTGTCCCAACACCCTGAAGAAGTTAGGACACACCTATTTTTATATAAGAAATATTCCAATAAGGTTTTAGTTGAGAAGAGAGTTAGAAGGGAAGACTTTGAGGATTATGGGATTCCATACCTCTTTGACTTTTTGGGATGGGAGAGTATGTTTGATTTGGGCGGCCCACTAATCCATCAGGTCTGTAGTGGAATGGATGTCTACCCTACGGAGGGAGACGTGAAGTTCAAATAATAATTTGAGACTTATAGGCACTATCTACGGTAGGGACATGGCAATGGATGCACGAATCCTTCGCCAAATTTTTAATGTAGATACGGAGGTAGGCAACGAAGGGTCTACCCAATGTGGGTACGAGTACAGATCTGAGGCCCAGTTGGCCTTTCCTAACATGACTAGTTAGGAGACTGGATGGAGCAAGTGAGTAAAGTTTTTATCCCATCTTTTCTGGAAACAGAATCCTCCACCTCTTATAGCCGAAGGGCATTGACCCCGAGGTGCAAGGTGCTTCACAAAATTACTGTGAATAACATCTTGCCACATGATAGTGACCTGTCTAAGGTGACACATAGGGATATTACGATCCTGTATGCTCTTCTGAAGTCGAAGCCCGTACTGTCCTTCGCATGGACAGTTATGAACGATATTTGGGCAATGTACGATACGCGAGAGAGGATGATCTCTAAATTTGTCGAGAGGATGGGTGCGCTTTCACCCGAGTCCCTTACATCTGCAGTTTCGGCGACGTACATTATGGCTTCCAAGTTCCTTACCTTGATTTTTTGGGAAGTCGATGACGATTTTCAGATTTACGACAAAGAGACAAATCAGTCGTATATTGAGAGCTACACATAGGATGAGAGGAGAGAGAGCAAAAGGCCTCTAATGAAGCGGAGGTTGGCACGAAGAGCCGAATAGAGGGGCGTTTACCTCGCATAGTCGAGGTAATGACGATGTTGATTTTGGCCGCGTTATAAGGCGGTTAGATGACTTAGTGGTGGGTCAAGGTGAGTTCCTAGAGGACGTGACCCAGAGGCTAGATGAGATGAATGGGCGAATGACCCATATTTACGATAGGGTCGATTATTTACACGAGCGAGTAGATAGGTTCCAGGATGGACAGAGGGCGCTGACATATCAAAATGCCTACTATCAGCACAAGAACTGGGCATAATGGGAGGGAGTCTGACATCATGAGGATTTTGTTGCCGGTATGGCATATCAGTCATACTTTGATTCTACCATGCCAAACTACAAGTCCTATGACCCTATCGTAGATACTTATCAGCGCTATCCAACGCATGGAAGGCAGGATTTGCCAGACCAGATCCCTATCCACCTATTTCTGCCTCCACCACAAGATCCTGCAGATCACGATCCTTATGAAGACTTCTTCAGCAGCGTCTTCGGCCCTCCTCCTCCTCCATTCTAATTATCGGGTACCATCCTTCCTTCCTTGTTCCTTGTTTTATTTTCTGCACTTTTATTTAGTTATTTTAGTTTTGTGTGCATTGTATTTCTTTTAGTAATGTTTATTAGCCGAGTCCTTATTTAGTTTTGTAATGTTTATAAAGTCTGTCTTATCTTGTGAAGACCACCCCTTACGGGGCAGTTGTCAAGAGTCTAGGTCCCACACCATGCAATACGATATCAATCAAACTAAGATAGAGTAATTAATTGCGGAATTATAATTACAGTACAAGGTATTAAGATTAAGTTTAATACAGTTTAGGGTTTTTAAATTAAACTTATAAAGTGTACTATCTAATCTAGTTCATGTCATCACATATTCAAGATAAATCTACCCAGAACACCACAATATCATCATCCAATCTGTACCAAAATGGTTTGCTGAGTAGAGATCTATGAAAACTTCACTTGATTCTCGTATGACCTAAGTACTAGGTCCGGCAGGTGACTTTCCTTTGTCTTTTCCTGTAAAAATGTTAGTGTAGCAACCGTAAGCAAAGCTTAGTGAGTAAATATATTTTCAAATTAAACATGCATTGTCAAGCGGATCATTATAAGTCTAGCGTGATATGTCAAGGCTGCCGCTACAGGCACTCATGATTGAGACATAGAAGTCATAGAGTCGGATGATGCTCAAGCCACGCTCACGCTTAAATCGTGGGGATCAGCCACATACTGGGCTAGCTACCAGTAAATCAACGTGGCGGAACATCGGAGGTCATTACCAAGTTCAATTGAACTGGTGAAATAGCCAGGTCTAGAACAATAGACCGATAAGGCTAATCAAGCTGAAAAAATGTGTCAAGTTATAAGCAATGATGAAGCATACGTAATCAAGTCATGATAGCAATAATCTCAAAGCAATGTTAGAAATGAACTGAAAATGCAATATCATATGAAATGATAAGTCAAATAGCTATCATGATCCACTGGGCAACACCGAACCATGGTGTGCACAGGTCACAATCCAGCTGATGATATGAATGTCAATTTAATCTAACATCAACAATATATCTCAACCGGAAATCAAGCATGTCAAATTTGAATATCTAAAACTCACAGTGTTGGGTCTTTATCAAACAGATGTAAAAATCTGCCACCTGAGTTATCTCAGGATTTTATCTCAATCTGTTCTCTGTCAAATCAAATCTTTGATCCACTTTATAAATCTTTAAATCTTTTGTTCAGAATTTCACTGAACCTGTCCAAAATTATCTTATCAATATCATATCAATTCTTTTGTCAATATCAACGTCTTTTATCTTTAAATTCTTCATTTTATCTGATTCTGATAACTTGTTTATTCATAAATCATCTTTCATTAATATTCTTTGTTTCATAAATTCTCAATGATCAATATATATATATATATATATATATATATATATATATATATATATATATATATATATATATATATATATATATATAATATATATATATATATAATTATTTTGCTAATTACCTTGACAATTTATGAGTTGTCCATGTATTTTATTCAATATATTCGAATTTAAGGAGTGGGTTTCGAATTTATATAATTAAATTCGAACAACATATATATAAATTTGAAGGCTTATTTGTAATTAAATTCAAACATGGTTAAATTCAATGCATAAATTTTGAATATGTATGTATGCTAAATTCGAGACTTCAATTCAAATATATACATGTATGTCAAATTCGAATAGTATATTAAATTCAAATGAAGGCTTTGACTTTATGAATAAATTCAAGAACCATTCAATTTTAATAGGTTAAATTCGAATAGTGCATTAATTTCATAATGTAATTATATTGGAATGTATTAAATGATAATCTCATTTCGACTTTCGAGTTAAGTTCGAACCCATATGATTAAATTCGAAGATAACTTTCTAATTTGGTGATTAAATTCGAATATATTTTCGAATTTAGCTCAAATTCGAGTTTGTTCTATGCATTTCGATTTTGTTCTTGGTATCTCGAATTTGTTCATATTTTACATCTTAAAAACATATATTTCTACATCTAAAATCACGAATATGATAAATATTAAACCTAGGTTCGTTTATAATATACATACTCTAGTTAAAATTTCATCAAAATAGCTTTAAATTTCATAAAAATGATAAATTCGAATTTATTGTTCAAAACCGAAAAATATAAAAACTTAAGAAATCAATTTTTTTACCTCAAATTCGTACGAAATCATGTATGAGATAGCAGATTCGGATAGAACTCTTCAAGATCTTTTCAATGACGTATAAAACTTGATAATCGGCCGGTCGGTTTGAGAGATAATTTAGAGAGAGAGTACAGAGAGAAAGTTAGAGAGAGAGTAGAGAGAGAGTCTGATTTTTGGAATGAATAAAAATAATCTTAATTACGTTTATATACTTCATCTAGTTATATTTGCTAGTTAGCCCACTTTCATTTTTGTATATTATATCTCTTTTATTTAATTATCTTTAATAATTTATTAATTCATAATATATATATTTATATAATTTAATTAAATACTTCATAACTTAATTAAATTATAATTCAAATAATGTAACATAATTACATTATCGGTTCAAAATACTGAATTTATGACTGGGTCAAAAGTTAGGTTGTTACAGAATGGGCTCCACCACGCACAAACTTCGTCCCCGAAGTTAGCTATGTTCGAACAGATTGGGATAAGCAGCTTTCATAACATCTTCAGATTCTCAAGACGGATGCGAACCTTTGTGTTGTTTCCACTGGACGAGCACCATCTGTATATCTTTATTTCTATGCTTCTTGGTCTTCGAGTCCAAAATACATTCTGGCTCTTCAACCACTCTAAGCTTCTCATCATTTTGCAAGTTAACATGTGGTATTTGAACTTCTCTTTCGTCAGCTAAGCTCTTTCTCAGATGA
>JAANYP010001444.1:0-12057 GCA_020465985.1 Centrapalus pauciflorus | reverse complement strand
AACACCCAACAAAATATAACCCAAAATCCCAAGCTGAACCCAACTCCTAAAACCCTCGAACCGACCCGAAACCCCGAAACAATCTCAACCGGAAGCCTCGAAAACCCGACTCACAATAATCTCAAACGAAACACGACTCAATAAATCACATAACCCAAACACATCTACCATGAACCAACACGACTCAAATACAGCCCCAAACAAACAACCGATGCTCGAAATTCGGCCGAAACAACCCTGTCCTCGATCTCGCCCGCGCCCCTGGAGTCTCGGCCGCGCCGCGCATCGCGGTCGCGCCCTCACCCATCGCGGCCGCGCTCGGAGTCTGTTCTTCTTCTTCCCTGCTTCGATTTCCATGGCAGAAACCAGGGGGATAACACCCCAAACTCGATTTTCAACTCACAGAAACATATATAACACACATATATTAACTTCCAGAAGCATAAAACCATCTTACACAACCCTTAACAAATCATACGAATTTAAGCTATCAATTCTAAACTCCTTACCTCAAGAACTCAAAGGAAGAAGATGGAGATCAATTCCAACAATCATTCATCAATTATAAAGCTTCCTTGCTGCTGGAGCTTCATACACACACACAAGATACACACACTTTCACACACTCTCTACACGCTTCTATTTGAGGAAAGGAAGGAAAAGGACGTACATATATATTTTTCACCTTTTAACGGGTTCCGACCCCATAACCCGAACCCGATACCCCTTTTTCTCAATTAAAATCCACTTAACCCATTTAAATCCACGAACCCAAATATATAATCAATCCACTAAATTTATGACCCGGAGACACGTAACTCGCAAACCCGACACGTATATATCCACTAATCGGGTTCTCATTGGACCCACGCAATAATAATATATTAATTATCCACTAAAATAATTACACATAATTATCTCAAAAACGGGATGTTACATATATATCATATATTAACTTTCTTTGTGCTTCTACTTGCAAACAGTTTCAGGAACTAGTGTAGTTTACTACTGGATTGAGATTTTGAAGAACAATTGATGTCTTTGAAAAAATATACATATCAGATGTCAATGAACACACAAAATAAATGTTAAAAAATCTAAACATATGTTTGCTCTTATGAATGATTTAAAAAACTTCACTGTTATAATTGATTAAAAAAGAGTTGATATCATGACTGATAAAGTCATAAAATTATGTTTTGTTGGTTTAACTTGCATGCTTTTGGATCAAATTTTAAACCAATCATACATAAACCATGCTCATTAATGTTTGCTAATAGGATCGTACGTAATTCCTACTATCTTTATTGTGATCTTGCTATATGCTAGATAACATTGGAAGATGTTATAATAATGATTATCTCTTGCCTCACACAAATGAGGAGGCAATATAAATAATATACAAAAAATTTACATTAACCACCCTTATACATATATAACTTGTACATATTAAGTATGACTGATATTCTCTCGCAAGCGAAATGGGGGAGGACCTAAACGAAGCATACTTTGGAAAAACTCAAATCGGTGTCTCGGTAGACTTTTGGTAAAGATGTCCGCCACTTGAAGCTAGGGGTGTTCAAAACCGGATATCCGAATTTCGGATATCCGAATTTTCGGATATCCGAAATTTCGGATAGTAGATTTTGCTATCCGAATCCGAATCCGAAATTTCGGATATCCGATTGGATTCGGATATCGGATTATCCGAATATCCGAAAAAATATCCGAAATTCATATTTTTTTAAAAATTAAATCAAATATTTAAATATCTAAAATACAAATTCATATATCCAAATAGATATTAAAAATAAATATATTACAAACTAAATGTATCCGGAATTATTTTACTCAAAACGACTAAAAAATATAAAAAAACTAAAATTTATAAAAATATTAGTTAATAAATCTATAATACTAAGATAAAACTCAAAAATATACATTAGAATAATAATAAACACTCAATATTATGTAAATAATCAATACTAAAAATATTTAAAATATTTATTTTTTTTTGGATTTTCGGATATCGGATTATCCGAATATCCGAAAATTTGAAATTTTACTATCCGAATCCGAATCCGAAATTTCGGATATCCGATTTTCGGATATCCGAAAATCCGGATATCCGAAATTTCGGATAGTTTCGGATCGGATTTTTGGATTTTTGTTTCGGATGCTCGGATTCGGATATTTTTGAACACCCCTGCTTGAAGCTTGGTCGTAATGAACATTGTATGCAGCTTATCACTCGCAACTAGTATCCTAACAAAGTGATAGTCAATCTCAATGTGTCGATCTGCCTTGCTTATGTGATGCCGGATTTTGAGTAAGAAATAAAGCACTTTGATTGTCACACAGAAGAGTCGAACGCCCGTTAGGGAAGGCATGAGTTCCCGTAATAGATGGGTGATCCATACAGTTTTTGTAGTTGTATTCGCCATGGCTTGATATTCGGACTCACAGCTTGAGCGAGCACAATAGGTTGCTTGTTACTTGTTAGTGCTCCATGATATAAGGTTCCCCACATGAATATCGAGTATCCATAGGTCATAGGTGGAACGGTGTGTATCGATACACCGAGCCCAACAGGCATCAGAATATCCAACCAATGTGTTCGAAGAAGGCCTTCAGAATGTCAAACCAAAGGTGAGATTCCCTTTAATATATTGTAGGATGCACTTTACAGCAAGATAATGATCTTCCGTTGGAGCGTGAAGAAATTGACTCACTTGATTAACAACATAAGATATATCTGGACGAGTTATGGTCAAGTATTGAAGAGCACCAACCAACGAACGATACTTGATGGAATCAAAGAGAGGCACCCCGTCAATGGAGGCAATACATTTATATACAAAATATTTACATGAACTACCCTTATACATATATAACTTGTACATATTAAGTATGACTAATAGAAGACACCTGAAAACCCTAAACAATATTAGAAGCCACGAGAGACACACCATACACAAACACAAAACTAACTAACTAACTAACAAAATAAGCAGACCACCGAAGAAATTAATTGTCTTTGGGTAATTAGACGCTAAAAAAACATAGCAGCTCCAAAATAAGAACATGTATATGGTGGTTTTCAACTTAATTAATTATAAACTTTATATTTACATCTAAATGGTAATTAAATATACATTTAACGTTTTCATTCGTATCATGAATCGTAGCTCCAATTCTCATTCATATGCACGGTACCATGCTGATGCCTAACACATGAACACAATGATTTGTATATGTTTTATTCATATTTAAAAGTATAGACTAAACGTAAGGTTTCTAATTTTATATTTTTAAGTGTGAATTTTCTTTTTACACATTTATATGAAAGAACAAATATTTTACCCTTACAACTCCATAAATGACACAGAAGCCAAAACTTAGGAAGATGATTTCATCAGTTGTGACATGTAGTGTGCAATAATTAATAAATTAAATGATACAAACTTATGGTATTTCCACTTCCTACCTACTCAAACTAATCTTTTCTTCAGCCCTCTCTTGTATAAACAATGATCGATACCGCAACGAGGATATATATATACATAATATATCAATCATACAGTTCATCGATTCTAATCATTCTACCACGATAATACCAAACATGGAGAAAGGTCTCATCAAGATATGCTTCCTATTCCTATTATGTGTGTCTGCATCAGCAGGTTGGAAACCATGTTTAGTACTTTAAAAACTTAATTTTTTAGAATCTCTTACTCATGTTGTTTAATTACAAATGGTTAGGTTTTTCGGGCATTTCAAATACGCGTATATATGATGTATCGAAGCCAAAGGGCGTCCCGGTTCCTCCAAGTGGGCCCTCTATTCATGGCTACCCATGTCAAACTGTTGATCAATGTAAAAGAGGGTGTAAAGGTTGTAGTTTCCCGGATCAACGTTGTACAAATAATATTTGTTTGTGTCTTGACAGCTATTGCTAAAAATGAGTCAATACATGTATTTAGAGATTGCTAACTAAGCAATCATTAAGTCGACATAAATAAATATAAGGCTAAATTACAAATTTTGTTCTTATAGTTATATGTAAATTATCGATTTCGTCTCTCAACTTCATTAATTATACTAGTGGTATCGATCTTAACTTCTTTGATCAACCTTAACTTTTCAAAAATGTTAAAAGATTTTAGTCGATCTTTATGATTTATAAATAATTTCTTTTATATATGATCTTTTATGAAATTATTCTAGTTTGTTATTTAATAATTTGAAATATTTATTATATGGTATTTAATTTTAATTTACTTGTATGTCTTCTTTTAGTCCTTTTCTATTTTAGTTCTAGTTTTATAAATTAATGTTTAATCTTTAATCTTATTTATATTATTTTCTATATTATTAATTTAGTATTATAACTTTTAATCATAACCATATTTTTAATGAAATTAACTTTAATATTATTATGTTATTAGAGTTCTTACAAGTGTTTTTGACGATCCAAAAAGAAACACATCAAAAGCGTTAAAAGCCATTAGATACAATTATTTTAAGGGTATATTATGAAAAAAAACCAACATGTTTTCGCATTTTTTGCGTTTTCGTCCCTCCATGTTATTTTTTTTCATAAAAAACCTCAAGTTATTCTTTTCTTATTGGTTTAGTGAAATTTGGACATTAGAACCCGGTTTTTTTAAGTTTTTAAAACCCGGTTCACAAATTATAACCGGGGTCTAATGTCCAAAATTTCACTAAACCAATAAAAAAAGAGTAACTTGAGGTTTTTTATGGAAAAAAATAACATTGAGGGACGAAAACGCAAAAAAACATGAAAACATGTTGGTTTTTTTCATAATAAGCCCTTTTTTTAATTGTAATTGAACTCGTTAAATTAAATATTTAATATTTTCAATATGTTAAAATTCATTAGATAAACCAAATATTATATAATCTAATTTTCGATCATAAGCATTTTGAATTGTTTTATTGCTTTTGACCACCCGATTCTTACCATCACTATAGTAAAAGATAAGTACATTTGTCTTATCGTTCATAAAACAATAAATTGTTTCACTTGTTAATTGGTTTAATTAAATTAACATAATAGTGTTTTGAGATATGTGTTAATATTTTAATATTATACATTTATTAAACATATACTATCGAATATTTACAGAGATAAATAAACGAACAAGACCAATACATATATTTTTGTCATTTAATTAAATAAAGAAAAAATATTATTTATTTAGGTTCATTTAATAAATAAATGAATGAGACCTTTAATTTTTATATAACAAGTATAATTAATATTAAAAATAGAAAAGAGTAAAAAATTAATATATAATAAGTTCATGACAAGAATTAAAAAAAAATTAAAAAGGGATTAAAAAAGTAACCCAAATAAGTTAATATTAGTATTAAGTTATCATATAATAGATGAAGTGATGAACAACTCAATAAACTAATTGATTAAAATATA
Organism: Centrapalus pauciflorus; assembly: GCA_020465985.1. Taxonomy (NCBI): domain Eukaryota; kingdom Viridiplantae; phylum Streptophyta; class Magnoliopsida; order Asterales; family Asteraceae; genus Centrapalus; species Centrapalus pauciflorus. The sequence goes on along the minus strand of JAANYP010001444.1, from coordinate 6,602 downwards.
AAAATTCATAACATAATTTAAAAGCATAAGGACTAAAAAGGATAAAATTGTTAACTTTATAAAAATTAGGACTGGTCAAACGGTCAAAGGATCATTAGTGTAACAAGTTTTCAAAATAGGAACATTTTATGTAATCAATGAAGTTAAGAGACGAAATCTATAATTTCTATATAACCATAGGGACAAAATTTGTAATTTACCCCAATTCTTATATAATATGATAACTAGTTGTTAGCCCACGAATTACGTGGATGTTTTATAAATTAATTGTTTGCTAAAAATCTGTAAATTACATATTAAAATGTTTATTTTTCTACCAAAAAAGTTACAAAAACACTATTATTTTTCGTTATGAACATAATTTATTTTTTTTATTGTAGTATGAATAGTACTAATATGTGTTATCGTTATAAAACTCTTTATTTTTTGATTTATTTATATTTAACTAATAAAAATTCAAAAAATAATTGGTTTTATTATAAGAATTTATAAAACATTTCATTAGCAATACTAAATCATTTAACTTTTAAATGTACAAAATAATGTCTAGTTAGCTAAATTAGAACTTAGATATGGAAGATATTAAAATCATTTAAAAAAATCATTTTTTATTTATAGGAGTTAAATTAGGTACTACTTGATTGTAGTTTTACTTAGTATTTAAATATAAATTACATAATTAACTAAGGGATGATTATATATAAAAATTAAGCGGGAAAATGAAATTTTGATCAGATGAGGAAACGACACGTGTCGCTAGTTGTTTTCTTTTATTAATATATACTAGCTTACTAGTTTATTACCCGCGTATTACGCGGATATTTTTAATATATAAAAAATATAATAAATTAAAAGGTAAATATATAAATATATTTTTTAACAAAAATATATAGATTGATATTATTATTTAAAATGACCTATTAATTATATATAATTCTAAATATATATGAATAGTATTTTTTTAATATTATACTATGATTAATAAGTTAGTAGATTATTAGATTTTGTTTAATTTCATTTGAATTTATAAGTAGATTATATTATATTTGAATAGATATAATTTTAATTTCTTTATTATATTTAAAAGTTATAAATATCACATATCGATTCGTGGTGATGACATGCGGCTTCACATGAAATAAGTATAGTTACTCTTATTAGTATTTATAGATTGGAAAAAACAAATTCTAAAAACAAACTAATAGAAAATTGTGAAGTACACATGACAATCCCTTGTTAAGCCAAGTGACGCTCTATCTAGGTGTCATGTGGCATCTAATTACTCTTATAATAGAATAGATAGATTTACCCATGTAAACATGGGTATTCTTAATAAATATTTATGTTTTTAAAAAGTTTAATATATTATGGATTTATTATGAAAAAAATCAATGTGTTTTAATTTTTTAGTGTTTTCGTCCCTTGATATTATTTTTTTCAGAAAAATACTCAATTTAATTTTTTTCGTTTAGTGAAATTTTGACTATGAAAACTCGATTTTTCAGTCTTTAAAAATTCAGCCTACCAATTATAACCTGACTCTAATAGACAAATTTCACAAAATTAAAAAGAAAATCAACTTGAAGATTTTTTGAAAAAAAAATAACATGGAGATACTAAAACACAAAAACCGTAAAAACATGTTGATTTTTTTCGTAATAAACCCTAAAATTAAATATAAATTTACTTATAAATAAATATTTCTACTAAAAATAATTTTAAAATTAATATTGAAATATTCAATATTAAATGTCCTTTATTGCAATTCATGAATTAAATAGGAAAGAATTCAAAATAGATTTTTCTTTTATTAATAATAGATAAATTAGTAAATGAGATATTTAATTATGGAAAAAAGGCGAGAAAATGAAAGTTTGATGCGATGAGGAAGCGACACGTGTCCTGAATTGTTTTCTTTTATTAATATATATATATATATATATATATATATAGATTGATTACTGACATTTTAGTATTCACTTAATGTTGTTGAGATAATGAATTTGCTAGCTATTAGTTTTAATCAACTGTTATTTATTAAAATTGTTAAAAGGCATGTAATTTAATCTACTTGTTTTAATTAAGGTAACCTTCTGTTACTCAATTTATCAAAAATACATAAGTATATCACAAAAATTATACTCAATTTTCTGATTAATTCCGGACATGGTTGGTTTGTGACATATATTTATGTCGTTTTGAGTAATATTAATAGAAATGAAGGTGTAAAGGAATAGGTGAGGCATTGTTATTGATCAGTTACCAATTGTTAAAATACAGATTTGAAATAGTTTTTAAATATACAAAAGATCGATAACACTAGCTGTCTATATCGAGTGTCTAATATATAGTTTAGATTTATTTAGTTGGAACAAGTGTAAATAAGACTCAGGAAGTTTAATCATAATTTAAAATATAGACATTAATTTTTATTTGTGGAGTTCATGATTTTTTTATTATTATAAATATTCCAGGATTCTCCATCGTTTTTTTTTATTTGAGAATGACACAACAATTTATAATATATCTATAATAATAATTATTAAACAAGTAAAAATTATCTACTTAGCATCATCTTACAATGTCACATGTCTTCATATCTAATTGTCATTTGTAATTTTCAATATTTAAACTAAAAATTATATAAATATATTGTCGATGGAGCAGAAAAAAATATAACATATCATCATCTTGACTGTCAAATTAAGTCAACTTTTAATATCAACCGTTCAAAATGATAAGGGTGATAAATGTGATCCTAAGGTTGAGTATTGTGGACAAATGTATAAGTAGGATTAGAAAGGTGTCTTGTTGATGCTTATCTCATGAGTTTTGATTTTCGATTAACTAATTTTAACGTTTGCTTAAATAGCTTGATCTTAATACAATCAAATATAATGTTTTGTTTTTCATTTACATACGTCCTATAAGTTAGTATATATTAAAATATTACAAAAAAAATTAAGTATTGTTTTTTATTCAATTATATAACGTTTCAAAACTAAATATTTAAATATTTCATTATTCATTTATATTACAAAAAATAAATATTAAAAAATAGTAACTTATTTTTGATGGGGTTGTTTTATAAATTTAAACCTTTCTTGAATTAAATAATTAATTATTAAAACACTACTTTGATAATCATGTTAACTAATTAATTACCATTTATATTAGTTAAAATTTAATATGTCATTTAAAATATTTTAGAACAATTTATGACAATTAAACATCTTCAATATTTATTGAATTATTAGTATTATTTATTTTAATTTGAGTATATAATTTAATTAAATCAATGATAAAGTTTATTACTTTGTGTTGTTGTTATTGTTATTCTTATTATTATTATTTCAATAAAGTAAAATAACATAAAAGAAAATAATCAAAACAATAATAAATATGTAATATAATCGTATAATAAAATATATGAATAAATAATAAAATTCATCTTTAACTTTATAGACACAGATTTATAATAAATATAGTAAATTTTTATAAATAATTAATTAAAAAAGGTATTAAATTATAAAATAGAACATTTCAAAACTTTAATTGTTAATCGCTAGTTACTACAATTAACTGACTATTTAAGACATTTTAAATATTATTATCTTTTTACACCATGACAAACGTAAGTTATACGTAATGATCAAAGTAATCATTTAGAATTATCAAATTTGATTATATTAATAAAAATTAAGAAGTTATAAATATCCATTGTTTTCGTCGAAGAGCAAATTTAGTTGTCAGATAATAGCTCTACGATAAAAAGAACTACATAAAGTTTTTGAAAACATACATTCTATTATTATAAAGAACTACAAAAGAATTATAAAGTTTTTAAACTATTTTAACCCAGACAACGCATGAGTAAAATACTAGTTTATATTATCAAAAATGATGTGAACGTACACTTACGTAAATTTGCATATTTGTAAACATACATTAATTTAATGCATGATTTCATGCACTTATAATGTGTGAATGTGCGTGAAATTTATATATCATCTATGTAATATTAATTAAAACATGTTTATAATATTTTTTTTCAAAAAAATTAGTTTTAAGCATTCTGGTGCGTTGCATAATAAGTGGTAGTCACTTGTATGTATACACACACATATGTGTGTGTGTGTGTTGAACTTTATGCTTTTTCCCAACTAGTATATATGTAACTTGAAGTAAAATGTTAATATATGATTTTTCCAAACATATTTAACTTTCCTAAAACAACCGACGCTAGATATAATTTTTTTAGGTAGTATAATAACTAGGAAAAATCTTTATATATATTCATGAACAAATAACCCGGCCTGGATCAATCCATAAAACAGTTATCCAATGTTAGTTCTACCGCATTACATATGACAAAGCTTGAACTTAACCTTAAAAACAAATATTTCATGAATGATGATGATCAGTAATAAGTTTTAATCGGATTCAGCATATGTGTGTGCGCGCGCGCACGGATATATAGCATGCATATGGGAAATCTAGTAATTAAGGAGAAAGTTGTGATTGTTTGAAGAGAGATTACCTTAGGAGAATTCAAAGAAGTTCTGCAAAATTCACTGCCGGAAATGATAGTGGCTCACACAATCTCTTGTTTTTGGGTTAATTTTATGGATTTCAATAGAAAGGTAAAGGCAAAGTGCTAGCTATCCATTGTGCTCATTCATTGATTGCATCCATCTGTACCAAGGTGTGTTAGCAGTGCACCGCTTTATCGATGTTGCCACGTGTCATGCGGAGGTTTAACCAAACACGTGCAACTTCATCTGATGTGGGGATCGAGTCTACACACGTCCGTCACTTGAATCGTTAATGGATATCTGTTATAAATATATACATATATGTATATATAAGGTGTTCAAAATTAATGACACAAATGCTTTTGTTGGTTTCTACTGCTTTTAGCAACATAAAGTTCATCATAAATTTAATATGAGTGATACTTCATACACCATACTCTACAACAACCAATCTTTAGGCCAATTAACCTACATCACTTTCAATGAAAAAGATGAACCATACACTCAATCATAAACAACAATTTAGTTAAATTATAGGTCAAAATTATAGGGTATGATGTATGAAAAGTTAGGCTATGGTGTACAAAGAAAAAGCCATTTAATATATAGCTGAAGATTTTGTTGGACCTTTTAACATACAAAATTAATTATACTATGTAAGATTGTAATTACTAGAAAAGTAAGGGACCGTATTAGTTAATTATAGGCATTTTTAATACCCAACCGTTGTGACTGTTTGCAACAGTCATGACATTGTTATAACACCGGTTGGATTAGATTAAATAGGTTTTGGAAATTGGCATATGTATGTGTGTATTATTAGTGTGGTATTGATAAATAAAGTTTAGTTAAATACTCTCCGTTTTCTTGTCTTATTGTTCTTCACCATTCTGTTAATATGAAAACTGAATACTACTGAGAGAAAGATTCATTAGTCCTTGATGAATCAAAGATGCCTGTGACTTATGAAGTTGGTGAATCAAGCACTAAGAAATACATATATATATATATATATATATATATATATATATATATATATATATATATATATATATATATATATATATATATATATATAGGTTTCCTTGTGATATTCTCATGCATCAGTTTTTAATTCCATTTTCACATCTGCTGTACTATGAGGGGATTATTTTTTATTCGACTTAAATCTTATAGATCGACCGCATGATTGATCTTTCAAATATATATGTTCTCATTGCATTGAAGTTTAAAACAAGGAATATATAGAAGCTTATATAGCAGTAATCAATGTGAGAAAATCAAATAAGATTTTAAAAAAGTAGGCACATGTTACAATTGTTGGACCTTTTTTAACAACATAAATTAAGTATGTTATGTATATATGTAATTAGTATAATTATTAAGTAAATTAATTAGATAAATTATGGTTGCAAACGTTGTGACTTTTAGGAACAAACATGACAGTTAGGAAGAGTCAGAACCGCCTCTTCCAACAGTCACAACCCTCTGAATTGCACCGATTAGAAGCCTATATATATATGTACTGTTATTTGTAAAATTCGTGTGTGTATATTTCAGTGTGATATCAATAAAGTTATTAGTTTAGTAATCTTGTTTTCATTTGCATCATACTGTTATGACTTCCAAATTATCCCGAGGGAAAGAAAAATATGTTAATGATGGATCAAAGAGGACTGTTGCATTCGAAATTGGAGAGTCAAGCAATTGGAATCGTCATAGAACTGAAGCAAAGATGATCTGTAAGGGATATATGGGATCAGGAGCTAGCCGAATTAATTGCACCAACTTAACCAACCTAAATGCTTGAGAAGAAATTACTCTAATCATTCTGTAGACACCTGTTTGTATGTACGGAATGATGTTTCTGATTGAAGAAGGGTATAAGTTATGAAATGTTAAGAATTTAAATTCAATTACAAATAACTACGATTAACGAAGTCCTTCAACAGTTCAACTACAGATAGATATTGATAAAATTTCAACAAATCTTAATCGACTGTTTCTGTAATATATCCAATTTCTGAACACACTATACATAAGTGAGTTTCAATTAATTCTTTTATT
>JAANYP010001442.1:37500-77390 GCA_020465985.1 Centrapalus pauciflorus | reverse complement strand
GTGACGGTTTCATCTTCGTATGATCCGACAAATTGACCAGATCCATACTTCCGGATAGTACCCCTGAGGTTGCCCTTAGATTGTTGAAAGTATTCCAATCTTCAGGGTAAAATGTCCAGAAATTTGATTCACCACCAGGTGTAAGAGCTGTCTTGGTGATCCCAACAACACAGAAAACTTTGAAGATCATTCACTAAGCCAGTAAACTGGTGTAAGGTTGCACAGGGAGGCCTCCTTAGTGGTGTGTTTAGCAAGAGATGGTGTACCAATCGGTCTAACAAGAAATTGTTAATCCGTTGTCCAGTGGGATTGTGGGTACATCTATACGGACACAAAAGTATCCCCCATCTCCGTTGCTGAAGCCTTGCATTTTCTCAACCGCTTGAACAACATCGCAGGGAGAGAAATGACCAGGGGTTGTCTGGCTATTGCATCCAGAGCCACCAATCTCTCTGTTCTTCATACAGACCAATGAGGCCTTTGGCGTTCGCAGGTCCCTATTTCAGAAGAGCAGCTGCCTCAAACCGCTGGAGTTTGGGTAGTAACGAAGTTTGCATAGGACCTCGCACAACTATCTCTGCATGTGTGACATCAGATGTCTTAAATAGAGCAGCTCATTTCTGCAACTTTCTCCAACCAGAGAAGTTTTGATATTAAATTTTGGGAGGTGTTTGCCCATAGATGGCCATTTGTTCATGTAAGAAGGAATTTAGCAAGGCAACTGTTGTCCATGGAAGATGAAATATGGGAAATGAGATACAAAATGACACAAAACACCTAAACTGGCTACTGATACCATTGTAAGTCGGCAGGGAGAGTTCCCAAAGGTTATAATACTGTATACAATAAGCGTAGAGTAGAGGGGGGGGTGAGAATACAGCAATTTAAAACACACACACTCGTTCGCTTTTTCTCAAGTGTTGTATGTTAGATCAACAATTTGTTAATTAGAACAACGAAGCTTGAAATCGGAATGTTGCAAGCTGAGATTGACAGATACAACTAAAGGTTCACTAGTCTAAAGACAAACAACGTCTGAAACTAATACCTGATACACTCACTAAGAATCACTCACTGTTATACAAGCAGCTTAATGGACAGCTTATGTAAAACAAGCAGAACAACAACGTGCTGGTTGACACAGAAGGCTTGTCAATGCATGAAAACCAACTGCACGTTGCAACTGCCTGTGGTTGCAGGCACTTAAGCTTCTCACACTATCTTAAAACCTGACCTTAGAAGCTTTCCTTTATACGCACTATTAGAGGAATGCTAAGAAAAACACTTCCAAATTGAGACGGGAACTGAAAAACGGAGGAAGTCTATGTTGAAACAAACCAACCTATCGGCCTTTTCATGACTAGTGTCTGGCGGGGGACATTCCTACACCGGCAGCAATAGGCTTGTCTTCAGCATTGCACAGAACTTTATGTCTTTTTACTTTGGTCTCCTGTATCATTGACCCTTTAAAAACAATTTTATGACATGTTCAAACTTTTGCGTCTGGTTCTTGCTTCACTTGTAAAACGGAACAAGGCGCTATTTATGCTCTAAATAAAACAGATTCAGTGGTACCCTTTTTCAAATACCTTTTGTCTTCATGTTACAGAAACAACTAGCTTGGGACGACAGGCTGGGGGAGCAGTTCTGTTTTCCCACTTTGTTAACTGCCCGGCCTTTGTACGGAATCTTGTAAGTCAAAACAATACATGAGGACATTTGGGAAACAAATTCCAATAAAGTGTTGTTAGCCGGGTTTTCAGGAACAGAGGGAAAAAAGGAGGGGAAAGAACAGGTTCTGTTCACAAAGAACAGAACACTTTAAAAATGCCCAAGCTGCTCAACAGTGTAGAGCAGCGTAGACAGTTTATGTCCAGCCTGTTCAGCAGACAGAGCAGCTTGGACAAACGGTCTTAGTTGCAACACATGCAACATATAGAACAGCTTTAGACTGATATTGCAAATCATTTTCAGGTTTCAAAAAGGCATATAACAGGCCTTAAATTCAACCTTCAAATGCATCAACAGGTTTGATTATAAATCTCCCCCTCAGATGTAGAACAGGTTTGACTGAGGCCTTTTTGTGCCTAACAGTATGCGGTATGCATCTGAACCCAACAAAAAAATAAAAAAAGTTATGAATAAGCAAACCAAACTCAAGTGTTAACCCCATACATACATGCTTAATTTATAATTTATTAGACAAAACATAATAGGTGTTGTTTTAAGTTCGAAACAACTTGCAAGTTGACTTTCAGTTTTGAACCAAACCAAACAAAACAAACATAGCAGGTTTTAGGTTCAAAACCCGGGACCTCTTTAACAGCCCACATAAAATAAATTCAGGCCCACAATAAAAATTGTTGAGATTAATCATATTTGCACTTCGACGTAAAAAATAATAATTATAATTTCTTAAATTTGCCAGTGTATTCAAATTTGATAATTAAACTTGCTAAAAAATTATTTTAATCATTGTGTATAGCTTGCGTTTGTTATGGTGTAAAAAACTAATTACATTTAGGAATGTTTTAAAAATACTTCTTTTCAACACTGCAAAAATTTAAGAAAGAAAAAGCCATCAACCTTCACATTTCTCCATGTTACACCAAGACATGTTCCCACCAGGGGTATTCGGTATGCATTTGAACCCAACAAAAAATTAAAAAAAGTTATGAATAAGGAAACCAAACTCAAGTGTTAACCCCATACATACATGCTTAATTTATAATTTATTAGATAAAACATAATAGGTGTTGTTTTAAGTTCGAAACAATTTGCACGTTGACTTTCAGTTTTGAACCAAACCAAATAAACTGATGTTACTGACAACCAAAACAAACATAGCAGGTTTTAGGTTCAAGACCCGGGACCTCTTTAACAGCCCACATAAAAAAAATTGAGGCCCTCAATAAAAATTGTTGAGATTAATCATATTTGCTCTTCGACGTAAACAATAATGATTATAATTTCTTAAATTTGTCAGTGTATTCAAATTTGATAATTAAACTTGCTAAAAAATTATTTTAATCATTGTGTATAGCTTGCATTTGTTATGGTGTAAAAAGCAAATAACATTTAGGAATGTTTTAAAAATACTTCTTTTCAACACTGCATAAATTAAAGAAAGAAAAAGCCATCAACCTTCACATGTCTCCATGTTACACCAAGACATGTTCCCACGAGGGGTATGCGGTATGCATCTGAACCCAACAAAAAATTAAAAAAAGTTATGAATAAGCAAACCAAACTCAAGTGCTAACCCCATACATACATGCTTAATTTATAATTTATTAGATAAAACATAATAGGTGTTGTTTTAAGTTCGAAATAATTTGCAGGTTGACTTTCAGTTTTGAACCAAACCAAATAAAGTGATGTTACTGACAACCAAAACAAACATAGCAGTTTTTAGGTTCAAGACCCGGGACCTCTTTAACAGGCCACATAAAAAAAAATTCAGGCCCTCAATAAAAATTGTTGAGATTAATCATATTTGCTCTTCGACGTAAACAATAATAATTATAGTTTCATAAATTTGTCAGTGTATACAAATTTGATAATTAAACTTGCTAAAAAATTATTTTAATCATTGTGTATAGCTTGCGTTTGTTATGGTGTAAAAAGCTAATTACATTTAGGAATGTTTTAAAAATACTTCTTTTCAACACTGCATAAATTAAAGAAAGAAAAAGCCATCGACCTTCACATGTCTCCATGTTACACCAAGACATGTTCCCACCAGGGGTATTCGGTATGCGTTTGAACCCAACAAAAAATTAAAAAAAAAGTTATGAATAAGCAAACCAAACTCAAGTGTTAACCCCATACATACATGCTTAATTTATAATTTATTAGATAAAACATAATAGGTGTTGTTTTAAGTTCGAAACAATTTGCAGGTTGACTTTCAGTTTTGAACCAAACCAAATAAACTGATGTTACTGACAACCAAAACAAACATAGCAGGTTTTAGGTTCAAGACCCGGGACCTCTTTAACAGCCCACATAAAAAAAATTCAGGCCCTCAATAAAAATTGTTGAGATTAATCATATTTGCTCTTCGACGTAAACAATAATAACTAGTATTTTTACCCGTGCGGTGCCCGAGTCATGCCGTTTTAAAGGATTATAAAATTATTATAATAACATAATGTGTGATTATAAGTACTTAATATATTAGTTTGTTTAAGAACAAAATATATAACTATCAAAATATAACTATATACCATATTGTTTATATAGAGATTGAATGCAAAAGTTTTTCATATGTTGTTTCTCAATTTGATATTTTTACGAATTGTGTAAATGTAAAACTAAACATAAGCAATAGACATTGCATTGAACAAAATACTCATAAATTTATTGGTACCTAGTAAAGTTTCATAGCAAACAAATTTAGAAACGTTAACACAAAGAAAAAATGATTTCAAAACTTGTATAAGAAACATTAAAAAATAAAACAAATATAATTCAAATGTAAAAATATTCTGAAAAGTAGCATCACAATTATAAGTGTACTTATTTACAATCCACGTACATAGTAAAGCAATTCAACAGACAACTGAAGCTAGCAACTCTGTTTGTTTCAAATTGAAAACAAATGTTAGAATGAAATTCATTATATGAAAAGTTTAACTCACCTTCGTCTATTTCTTTGTAACCCCATAGTTCATGTTTTACAACACGGAGATCGATGATCTGGTTAAGAAAATGTATGTTAGTAGCGTGTTTCTAATCAGAAACTGATTGTTCATTAATCTAACTGACTAAAAAAGAAAATGAAAAGAAGAAAACAAAGCTGATTAGTAATGAGAATTGAAATTAATAATAATCTATAAATACAATAGAAGAACATGAAGAGAACCTGTCGATTTTTACAGGTTTTGAAAGAGCTTCGTGAAAAAAATGAATCCAAATGATGGAGTGAGAGATATTTCTGATAAAGATTTATTATTGACATTATAATTATATGATTGAAATCTCTAACTTACCCTTGTTTTTTTCTAATTATTTTATATTTTAGTGCTTTTAGCATAGGGGTAATAAAGTCTTTTAACTTGGAAGTGGGGTGAGTAGGGGTGTAAATAAAACTGTATTTTAGCTTTTTTTTTTCAAAATAACCATCAAATTAATAAAATAAAAAGTGACGGTTTTTTTATATTGAGTGAGTAGTTTATGTGGGTGAGTAGTGGGTGAGTGGGTAGTTGTATGATTGTGGTAATTGTACGATTATGCCCTTTTAGTTGCAACTATCATGGTTTTTGAACAGTTTTTTTGAAGGGCATTAACGTAACTATCTAATTAAATGTTTATCAACGACCCAGAATCAATAGATCAAGATCCAACGGTTGATAATTGTTGGTGGCCTTAAGCACCGCCAGCAATAGATAGTTATAATTATAATTTCTTACATTTGTCAGTGTATTCAAATTTGATAATTAAACTTGCTAAAAAATTATTTTAATCATTGTGTATAGCTTGCATTTGTTATGGTGTAAAAAGCAAATAACATTTAGGAATGTTTTAAAAATACTTCTTTTCAACACTGCATAAATTAAAGAAAGAAAAAGCCATCAACCTTCACATGTCTCCATGTTACACCAAGACATGTTCCCACCAGGGGTATGCGGTATGCATCTGAACCCAACAAAAAAATAAAAAAAGTTATGAATAAGCAAACCAAACTCAAGTGTTAACCCCATACATACATGCTTAATTTATAATTTATTAGATAAAACATAATAGGTGTTGTTTTAAGTTCGAAATAATTTGCTTACTGACAACCAAAACAAACATAGCAGGTTTTAGGTTCAAGACCCGGGACCTCTTTTACAGGCCACATAAAAAAAATTCAGGCCCTCAATAAAAATTGTTGAGATTAATCATATTTGCTCTTCGACGTAAACAATAATAATTATAATTTCTTAAATTTGTCAGTGTATTCAAATTTGATAATTAAACTTGCTAAAAAATTATTTTAATCATTGTGTATAGCTTGCATTTTGTTATGGTGTAAAAAGCTAATAACATTTAGGAATGTTTAAAAATACTTCTTTTCAACACTGCATAAATTAAAGAAAGAAAAAGCCATCAACCTTCACATGTCTCCATGTTACACCAAGACATGTTCCCACCTGGGGTATGCGGTATGCATCTGAACCTAACAAAAAATTAAAAAAAGTTATGAATAAGCAAACCAAACTCTAGTGTTAACCCCATACATACATGCTTAATTTATAATTTATTAGATAAAACATAATAGGTGTTGTTTTAAGTTCGAAGCAATTTGCAGATTGACTTTCAGTTTTGAACCAAACCAAATAAACTGATGTTACTGACAACCAAAACAAACTTAGCAGGTTATAGGTTCAAGACCCGGGACCTCTTTAACAGTCCACATAAAAAAAATTCAGGCCCTCAATAAAAATTGTTGAGATTAATCATATTTGCTCTTCGACGTAAACAATAATAATTATAATTTCTTAAATTTGTTAGTGTATTCAAATTTGATAATTAAACTTGCTAAAAAATTATTTTAATCATTGTGTATAGCTTGCATTTGTTATGGTGTAAAAAGCTAATAACATTTAGGAATGTTTTAAAAACACTTCTTTTCAAAAATACTTCTTTTCAACACTGCGTAAATTAAAGAAAGAAAAAGCCATCAACCTTCACATGTCTCCATGTTACACCAAGACATGTTCCCACCTGGTATGCGGTATGCATCTTAACCCAACAAAAAATTAAAAAAAGTTATGAATAAGCAAACCAAACTCAAGTGTTAACCCCATACATACATGCTTAATTTATAATTTATTAGATAAAACATAATAGGTGTGGTTTTAAGTTCGAAATAATTTGCAGGTTGACTTTCAGTTTTGAACCAAACCAAATAAACTGATGTTTAGGTTCAAGACCCGGGACCTCTTTAACAGCCCACATAAAAAAAATTCAAGCCCTCAATAAAAATTGTTGAGATTAATCATATTTTCTCTTCGACGTAAACAATAATAATTATAATTTCTTAAATTTGTCGGTGTATTCAAATTTGATAATTAAACTTGCTAAAAAATTATTTTAATCATTGTGTATAGCTTGCATTTGTTATGGTGTAAAAAGCTAATAACATTTAGGAATGTTTTAAAAATACTTCTTTTCAACACTACATAAATTAAAGAAAGAAAAAGTCATCAACCTTCACATGTCTCCATGTTACACCAAGACATGTTCCCACCAGGGGTATGCGGTATGCATGTGAACCCAACAAAAAAATAAAAAAAGTTATGAATAAGCAAACCAAACTCAAGTGTTAACCCCATACATACATGCTTAATTTATAATTTATTAGACAAAACATAATAGGTGTTGTTTTAAGTTCGAAACAATTTCCAGGTTGACTTTCAGTTTTCAACCAAACCAAACAAAACAAACATAGCAGGTTTTAGGTTCAAGACCCGGGACCTCTTTAACTCTCACATAAAAAAAATTCAGGCCCACAATAAAAATTGTTGAGATTAATCATATTTGCACTTCGACGTAAACAATAATAATTATAATTTCTTAAATTTGCCAGTGTATTCAAATTTGATAATTAAACTTGCTAAAAAATTATTTTAATCATTGTGTATAACTTGCGTTTGTTATGGTGTAAAAAGCTAATAACATTTAGGAATGTTTTAAAAATACTTCTTTTCAACACTGCATAAATTAAAGAAAGAAAAAGCCATCAACCTTCACATGTCTCCATGTTACACCAAGACATGTTCCCACCAGGGGTATGCGGTATGCATCTGAACCTAACAAAAAAGTAAAAAAAGTTATGAATAAGCAAACCAAAATATAGTGTTAACCCCATACATACATGCTTAATTTATAATTTATTAGATAAAACATAATAGGTGTTGTTTTAAGTTCGAAACAATTTGCAGATTGACTTTCAGTTTTGAACCAAACAAAATAAACTGATGTTACTGACAACCAAAACAAACATAGCAGGTTTTAGGTTCAAGACCCGGGACCTCTTTAACAGGCCACATCAAAAAAATTCAGGCCCTCAATAAAAATTGTTGAGATTAATCATATTTGCTCTTCGACGTAAACAATAATAATTATAATTTCTAATTTGTCAGTGTATTCAAATTTGATAATTAAACTTGCTAAAAAAATTATTTTAATCATTGTGTATAGCTTGCATTTGTTATGGTGTAAAAAGCTAATAACATTTAGGAATGTTTAAAAATACTTCTTTTCAACACTGCATAAATTAAAGAAAGAAAAAGCCATCAACCTTCACATGTCTCCATGTCACATGTCTCCATGTTACACCAAGACATGTTCCCACCAGGGTATGCGGTATGCATCTGAACCTAACAAAAAATTAAAAAAAGTTATGAATAAGCAAACCAAACTCTAGTGTTAACCCCATACATACATGCTTAATTTATAATTTATTAGATAAAACATAATAGGTGTTGTTTTAAGTTCGAAACAATTTGCAGGTTGACTTTCAGTTTTGAACCAAACCAAATAAACTGATGTTACTGACAACCAAAACAAACATAGCAGGTTATAGGTTCAAGACCCGGGACCTCTTTAACAGTCCACATAAAAAAAATTCAGGCCCTCAATAAAAATTGTTGAGATTAATCATATTTGCTCTTCGACGTAAACAATAAAAATTATAGTTTCATAAATTTGTCAGTGTATTCAAATTTGATAATTAAACTTGCTAAATATTATTTTAATCATTGTGTATAGCTTGCATTTGTTATGGTGTAAAAAGCTAATAACATTTAGGAATGTTTTAAAAATACTTCTTTTCAACACTGCATAAATTAAAGAAAGAAAAAGCCATCAACCTTCACATGTCTCCATGTTACACCAAGACATGTTCCCACCAGGGGTATGCGGTATGCATCTGAACCTAACAAAAAACTAAGAAAAGTTATGAATGAGCAAACCAAACTCAAGTGTTAACCCCATACATACATGCTTAATTTATAATTTATTAGATAAAACATAATAGGTGTTGTTTTAAGTTCGAAACAATTTGCAGGTTGACTTTCAGTTTTGAACCAAACCAAATAAACTGATGTTACTGACAACCAAAACAAACATAGCATGTTATAGGTTCAAGACCCGGGACCTCTTTAACAGTCCACATAAAAAAAATTCAGGCCCTCAATAAAAATTGTTGAGATTAATCATATTTGCTCTTCGACGTAAACAATAATAATTATAGTTTCATAAATTTGTCAGTGTATTCAAATTTGATAATTAAACTTGCTAAATATTATTTTAATCATTGTGTATAGCTTGCATTTGTTATGGTGTAAAAAGCTAATAACATTTAGGAATGTTTTAAAAATACTTCTTTTCAACACTGCATAAATTAAAGAAAGAAAAAACCATTAACCTTCACATGTCTCCATGTTACACCAAGACATGTTCCCACCAGGGGTATGCGGTATGCATCTGAACCTAACAAAAAACTAAAAAAAGTTATGAATAAGCAAACCAAACTCAAGTGTTAACCCCATACATACATGCTTAATTTATAATTTATTAGATAAAAGATAATAGGTGTTGTTTTAAGTTCGAAACAATTTGCAGGTTGACTTTCAGTTTTGAACCAAACCAAATAAACTGATGTTACTGATAACCAAAACAAACATAGCAGGTTTTAGGTTCAAGACCCGGGACCTCTTTAACAGCCCACATAAAAAAAATTCAGGCCCTCAATAAAAATTGTTGAGATTAATCATATTTGCTCTTCGACGTAAACAATAATAATTATAATTTCTTAAATTTGTCAGTGTATTCAAATTTGATAATTAAACTTGCTAAAAAATTATTTTAATCATTGTGTATAGCTTGCATTTGTTATGGTGTAAAAAGCTAATAACATTTAGGAATGTTTTAAAAATACTTCTTTTCAACACTACATAAATTAAAGAAAGAAAAAGTCATCAACCTTCACATGTCTCCATGTTACACCAAGACATGTTCCCACCAGGGGTATGCGGTATGCATGTGAACCCAACAAAAAAATAAAAAAAGTTATGAATAAGCAAACCAAACTCAAGTGTTAACCCCATACATACATGCTTAATTTATAATTTATTAGACAAAACATAATAGGTGTTGTTTTAAGTTCGAAACAATTTCCAGGTTGACTTTCAGTTTTCAACCAAACCAAACAAAACAAACATAGCAGGTTTTAGGTTCAAGACCCGGGACCTCTTTAACTCTCACATAAAAAAAATTCAGGCCCACAATAAAAATTGTTGAGATTAATCATATTTGCACTTCGACGTAAACAATAATAATTATAATTTCTTAAATTTGCCAGTGTATTCAAATTTGATAATTAAACTTGCTAAAAAATTATTTTAATCATTGTGTATAACTTGCGTTTGTTATGGTGTAAAAAGCTAATAACATTTAGGAATGTTTTAAAAATACTTCTTTTCAACACTGCATAAATTAAAGAAAGAAAAAGCCATCAACCTTCACATGTCTCCATGTTACACCAAGACATGTTCCCACCAGGGGTATGCGGTATGCATCTGAACCTAACAAAAAAGTAAAAAAAGTTATGAATAAGCAAACCAAAATATAGTGTTAACCCCATACATACATGCTTAATTTATAATTTATTAGATAAAACATAATAGGTGTTGTTTTAAGTTCGAAACAATTTGCAGATTGACTTTCAGTTTTGAACCAAACAAAATAAACTGATGTTACTGACAACCAAAACAAACATAGCAGGTTTTAGGTTCAAGACCCGGGACCTCTTTAACAGGCCACATCAAAAAAATTCAGGCCCTCAATAAAAATTGTTGAGATTAATCATATTTGCTCTTCGACGTAAACAATAATAATTATAATTTCTAATTTGTCAGTGTATTCAAATTTGATAATTAAACTTGCTAAAAAAATTATTTTAATCATTGTGTATAGCTTGCATTTGTTATGGTGTAAAAAGCTAATAACATTTAGGAATGTTTAAAAATACTTCTTTTCAACACTGCATAAATTAAAGAAAGAAAAAGCCATCAACCTTCACATGTCTCCATGTCACATGTCTCCATGTTACACCAAGACATGTTCCCACCAGGGTATGCGGTATGCATCTGAACCTAACAAAAAATTAAAAAAAGTTATGAATAAGCAAACCAAACTCTAGTGTTAACCCCATACATACATGCTTAATTTATAATTTATTAGATAAAACATAATAGGTGTTGTTTTAAGTTCGAAACAATTTGCAGGTTGACTTTCAGTTTTGAACCAAACCAAATAAACTGATGTTACTGACAACCAAAACAAACATAGCAGGTTATAGGTTCAAGACCCGGGACCTCTTTAACAGTCCACATAAAAAAAATTCAGGCCCTCAATAAAAATTGTTGAGATTAATCATATTTGCTCTTCGACGTAAACAATAAAAATTATAGTTTCATAAATTTGTCAGTGTATTCAAATTTGATAATTAAACTTGCTAAATATTATTTTAATCATTGTGTATAGCTTGCATTTGTTATGGTGTAAAAAGCTAATAACATTTAGGAATGTTTTAAAAATACTTCTTTTCAACACTGCATAAATTAAAGAAAGAAAAAGCCATCAACCTTCACATGTCTCCATGTTACACCAAGACATGTTCCCACTAGGGGTATGCGGTATGCATCTGAACCTAACAAAAAACTAAGAAAAGTTATGAATGAGCAAACCAAACTCAAGTGTTAACCCCATACATACATGCTTAATTTATAATTTATTAGATAAAACATAATAGGTGTTGTTTTAAGTTCGAAACAATTTGCAGGTTGACTTTCAGTTTTGAACCAAACCAAATAAACTGATGTTACTGACAACCAAAACAAACATAGCATGTTATAGGTTCAAGACCCGGGACCTCTTTAACAGTCCACATAAAAAAAATTCAGGCCCTCAATAAAAATTGTTGAGATTAATCATATTTGCTCTTCGACGTAAACAATAATAATTATAGTTTCATAAATTTGTCAGTGTATTCAAATTTGATAATTAAACTTGCTAAATATTATTTTAATCATTGTGTATAGCTTGCATTTGTTATGGTGTAAAAAGCTAATAACATTTAGGAATGTTTTAAAAATACTTCTTTTCAACACTGCATAAATTAAAGAAAGAAAAAACCATCAACCTTCACATGTCTCCATGTTACACCAAGACATGTTCCCACCAGGGGTATGCGGTATGCATCTGAACCTAACAAAAAACTAAAAAAAGTTATGAATAAGCAAACCAAACTCAAGTGTTAACCCCATACATACATGCTTAATTTATAATTTATTAGATAAAAGATAATAGGTGTTGTTTTAAGTTCGAAACAATTTGCAGGTTGACTTTCAGTTTTGAACCAAACCAAATAAACTGATGTTACTGATAACCAAAACAAACATAGCAGGTTTTAGGTTCAAGACCCGGGACCTCTTTAACAGCCCACATAAAAAAAATTCAGGCCCTCAATAAAAATTGTTGAGATTAATCATATTTGCTCTTCGACGTAAACAATAATAATTATAATTTCTTAAATTTGTCAGTGTATTCAAATTTGATAATTAAACTTGCTAAAAAATTATTTTAATCATTGTGTATAGCTTGCATTTGTTATGGTGTAAAAAGCTAATAACATTTAGGAATGTTTTAAAAATACTTCTTTTCAACACTGCATAAATTAAAGAAAGAAAAAGCCATCAACCTTCACATGTCTCCATGTTACACCAAGACATGTTCCCACCAGGGGTATGCGGTATGCATCTGAACCCAACAAAAAATAAAAAAAAATTATGAATAAGCAAACCAAACTCAAGTGTTAACCCCATACATACATGCTTAATTTATAATTTATTAGATAAAACATAATAGGTGTTGTTTTAAGTTCGAAATAATTTGCAGGTTGACTTTCAGTTTTGAACCAAACCAAACAAAACAAACATAGCAGGTTTTAGGTTCAAGACCCGGGACCTCTTTAACTCTCACATAAAAAAAATTCAGGCCCACAATAAAAATTGTTGAGATTAATCATATTTGCACTTCGACGTAAACAATAATAATTATAATTTCTTAAATTTGCCAGTGTATTCAAATTTGATAATTAAACTTGCTAAAAAATTATTTTAATCATTGTGTATAACTTGCGTTTGTTATGGTGTAAAAAGCTAATAACATTTAGGAATGTTTTAAAAATACTTCTTTTCAACACTGCATAAATTAAAGAAAGAAAAAGCCATCAACCTTCACATGTCTCCATGTTACACCAAGACATGTTCCCACCAGGGGTATGCGGTATGCATCTGAACCTAACAAAAAAGTAAAAAAAGTTATGAATAAGCAAACCAAAATATAGTGTTAACCCCATACATACATGCTTAATTTATAATTTATTAGATAAAACATAATAGGTGTTGTTTTAAGTTCGAAACAATTTGCAGATTGACTTTCAGTTTTGAACCAAACAAAATAAACTGATGTTACTGACAACCAAAACAAACATAGCAGGTTTTAGGTTCAAGACCCGGGACCTCTTTAACAGGCCACATCAAAAAAATTCAGGCCCTCAATAAAAATTGTTGAGATTAATCATATTTGCTCTTCGACGTAAACAATAATAATTATAATTTCTAATTTGTCAGTGTATTCAAATTTGATAATTAAACTTGCTAAAAAAATTATTTTAATCATTGTGTATAGCTTGCATTTGTTATGGTGTAAAAAGCTAATAACATTTAGGAATGTTTAAAAATACTTCTTTTCAACACTGCATAAATTAAAGAAAGAAAAAGCCATCAACCTTCACATGTCTCCATGTCACATGTCTCCATGTTACACCAAGACATGTTCCCACCAGGGTATGCGGTATGCATCTGAACCTAACAAAAAATTAAAAAAAGTTATGAATAAGCAAACCAAACTCTAGTGTTAACCCCATACATACATGCTTAATTTATAATTTATTAGATAAAACATAATAGGTGTTGTTTTAAGTTCGAAACAATTTGCAGGTTGACTTTCAGTTTTGAACCAAACCAAATAAACTGATGTTACTGACAACCAAAACAAACATAGCAGGTTATAGGTTCAAGACCCGGGACCTCTTTAACAGTCCACATAAAAAAAATTCAGGCCCTCAATAAAAATTGTTGAGATTAATCATATTTGCTCTTCGACGTAAACAATAAAAATTATAGTTTCATAAATTTGTCAGTGTATTCAAATTTGATAATTAAACTTGCTAAATATTATTTTAATCATTGTGTATAGCTTGCATTTGTTATGGTGTAAAAAGCTAATAACATTTAGGAATGTTTTAAAAATACTTCTTTTCAACACTGCATAAATTAAAGAAAGAAAAAGCCATCAACCTTCACATGTCTCCATGTTACACCAAGACATGTTCCCACTAGGGGTATGCGGTATGCATCTGAACCTAACAAAAAACTAAGAAAAGTTATGAATGAGCAAACCAAACTCAAGTGTTAACCCCATACATACATGCTTAATTTATAATTTATTAGATAAAACATAATAGGTGTTGTTTTAAGTTCGAAACAATTTGCAGGTTGACTTTCAGTTTTGAACCAAACCAAATAAACTGATGTTACTGACAACCAAAACAAACATAGCATGTTATAGGTTCAAGACCCGGGACCTCTTTAACAGTCCACATAAAAAAAATTCAGGCCCTCAATAAAAATTGTTGAGATTAATCATATTTGCTCTTCGACGTAAACAATAATAATTATAGTTTCATAAATTTGTCAGTGTATTCAAATTTGATAATTAAACTTGCTAAATATTATTTTAATCATTGTGTATAGCTTGCATTTGTTATGGTGTAAAAAGCTAATAACATTTAGGAATGTTTTAAAAATACTTCTTTTCAACACTGCATAAATTAAAGAAAGAAAAAGCCATCAACCTTCACATGTCTCCATGTTACACCAAGACATGTTCCCACCAGGGGTATGCGGTATGCATCTGAACCTAACAAAAAACTAAGAAAAGTTATGAATGAGCAAACCAAACTCAAGTGTTAACCCCATACATACATGCTTAATTTATAATTTATTAGATAAAACATAATAGGTGTTGTTTTAAGTTCGAAACAATTTGCAGGTTGACTTTCAGTTTTGAACCAAACCAAATAAACTGATGTTACTGACAACCAAAACAAACATAGCATGTTATAGGTTCAAGACCCGGGACCTCTTTAACAGTCCACATAAAAAAAATTCAGGCCCTCAATAAAAATTGTTGAGATTAATCATATTTGCTCTTCGACGTAAACAATAATAATTATAGTTTCATAAATTTGTCAGTGTATTCAAATTTGATAATTAAACTTGCTAAATATTATTTTAATCATTGTGTATAGCTTGCATTTGTTATGGTGTAAAAAGCTAATAACATTTAGGAATGTTTTAAAAATACTTCTTTTCAACACTGCATAAATTAAAGAAAGAAAAAACCATTAACCTTCACATGTCTCCATGTTACACCAAGACATGTTCCCACCAGGGGTATGCGGTATGCATCTGAACCTAACAAAAAACTAAAAAAAGTTATGAATAAGCAAACCAAACTCAAGTGTTAACCCCATACATACATGCTTAATTTATAATTTATTAGATAAAAGATAATAGGTGTTGTTTTAAGTTCGAAACAATTTGCAGGTTGACTTTCAGTTTTGAACCAAACCAAATAAACTGATGTTACTGATAACCAAAACAAACATAGCAGGTTTTAGGTTCAAGACCCGGGACCTCTTTAACAGCCCACATAAAAAAAATTCAGGCCCTCAATAAAAATTGTTGAGATTAATCATATTTGCTCTTCGACGTAAACAATAATAATTATAATTTCTTAAATTTGTCAGTGTATTCAAATTTGATAATTAAACTTGCTAAAAAATTATTTTAATCATTGTGTATAGCTTGCATTTGTTATGGTGTAAAAAGCTAATAACATTTAGGAATGTTTTAAAAATACTTCTTTTCAACACTGCATAAATTAAAGAAAGAAAAAGCCATCAACCTTCACATGTCTCCATGTTACACCAAGACATGTTCCCACCAGGGGTATGCGGTATGCATCTGAACCCAACAAAAAAATAAAAAAAGTTATGAATAAGCAAACCAAACTCAAGTGTTAACCCCATACATACATGCTTAATTTATAATTTATTAGATAAAACATAATAGGTGTTGTTTTAAGTTCGAAATAATTTGCTTACTGACAACCAAAACAAACATAGCAGGTTTTAGGTTCAAGACCCGGGACCTCTTTAACAGGCCACATAAAAAAAATTCAAGCCCCCAATAAAGATTGTTGAGATTAATCATATTTGCTCTTCGACGTAAACAATAATAATTATAATTTCTTAAATTTGTCAGTGTATTCAAATTTGATAATTAAACTTGCTAAAAAATTATTTTAATCATTGTGTATAGCGTGCATTTGTTATGGTGTAAAAAGCTAATAACATTTAGGAATGTTTTAAAAATACTTCTTTTCAACACTGCATAAATTAAAGAAAGAAAAAGCCATCAACCTTCACATGTCTCCATGTTACACCAAGACGTGTTCCCACCAGGGGTATGCGGTATGCATCTGAACCCAACAAAAAATAAAAAAAAGTTATGAATAAGCAAACCAAACTCAAGTGTTAACCCCATACATACATGTTTAATTTATAATTTATTAGATAAAACATAATAGGTGTTGTTTTAAGTTCGAAATAATTTGCAGGTTAGTTTTGAACCAAACCAAATAAACTGATGTTACTGACAACCAAAACAAACATAGCAGGTTTTAGGTTCAAGACCCGGGACCTCTTTAACAGGCCACATAAAAAAAATTCAGGCCCTCAATAAAGATTGTTGAGATTAATCATATTTGCTCTTCGACGTAAACAATAATAATTATAATTTCTTAAATTTGTCAGTGTATTCAAATTTGATAATTAAACTTGCTAAAAAATTATTTTAATCATTGTGTATAGCTTGCATTTGTTATGGTGTAAAAAGCTAATAACATTTAGGAATGTTTTAAAAATACTTCTTTTCATCACTGCATAAATTAAAGAAAGAAAAAGCCATCATCCTTCACATGTCTCCATGTTACACCAAGACATGTTCCCACCGGGGGTATGCGGTATGCATCTGAACCCAACAAAAAATTAAGAAAAGATATGAATAAGCAAACCAAACTCAAGTGTTAACCCCATACATACATGCTTAATTTATAATTTATTAGATAAAACATAATAGGTGTTGTTTTAAGTTCGAAACAATTTGCAGGTTGACTTTCAGTTTTGAACCAAACCAAATAAACTGATGTTGACAACCAAAACAAACATAGCAGGTTTTAGGTTCAAGACCCCGGACCTCTTTAACAGCCCACATAAAAAAAATTCAGGCCCTCAATAAAAATTGTTGAGATTAATCATATTTGCTCTTCGACGTATACAATAATAATTATAATTTCTTAAATTTGTCAGTGTATTCAAATTTGATAATTAAACTTGCTAAAAAATTATTTTAATCATTGTGTATAGCTTGCATTTGTTATGGTGTAAAAAGCTAATAACATTTAGGAATGTTTTAAAAATACTTCTTTTCAACACAGCATAAATTAAAGAAAGGAAAAGCCATCATCCTTCACATGTCTCCATGTTACACCAAGACATGTTCCCACCAGGGGTATGCGGTATGCATCTGAACCCAACAAAAAATTAAAAAAAGTTATGAATAAGCAAACCAAACTCAAGTGTTAACCCCATACATACATGCTTAATTTATAATTTATTAGATAAAACATAATAGGTGTTATTTTAAGTTCGAAACAATTTGCAGGTTGACTTTCAGTTTTGAACCAAACCAAATAAACTGATGTTACTGACAACCAAAACAAACATAGCAGGTTTTAGGTTCAAGACCCGGGTTGTTTTTTTTTTTTTTAAAGTTCACACAGCAAATAAGATAAAGCAAAAGTGGGAGAAATAAGGTATCTCTATACTTCAATATGCATTCGTGCACAAACCCATATGAGATGCAATTTCCTCATAGTGGTCGTCGGGGCTAGATTTGTATATCACAAACATGAATAATGATATTAAGGAGAGTGCTAAAAGAACTCATGGTGCAATAGCATAGATTTTCAAGAATATGAATCTTATGATATATTAATTGGAAACTAAATCATATCATAATTTACATTACAATAGCCACTGCCTTGCTCAAAGGCATAATTAACTTGGAATGAAGAATAGATGGTAAAGGAACAAATTTCTTAACTTCAAAGCAAAACAAACCTCGATTGACTGTTCATATGTGTGCTCCTGTGGCACGAAAACAGGTCCTTTGAATTTTATTTTGAAAAAGTTTATAAACCCATCGGGGTTTTAAACGGTGGGGCTCGTTTCCAATAAATCACACTTCCTCCTTAAATATCTGAAATACCAAAACATCATATATACACAAATAAATACAACGAGGAAAAAATCCTGTGCGCTGCAGTAGGTTTAAGAATGTGTTTTGATAAATAATTAATACAAAAACAACAAAAGAATGTGTTTAGCAGCTACTGAGATCCATAAACCAGAAATATCAAAGCCTTTAACCGAAATTTACAACAGAATACTCATATAAGCATAATCAAAAAGTAAAAAAGTAAAATAACCATTTCATTTAGTTGTGAAACTGTGACACTACTACAAAATGACCCTAATGTAACACCGACAAAATGTCGCATTAGGCCTTAAAAGTGTTGCATTAGGGCTAATGTGACACTTTATCAAATGCCACCTTAGCCAATGTCACCTTAGATCTAAAGCGACACTTTTCTCAAAATATGCAACACATTTTAAAATTGTTGCATATATTTTATAATTGCGACACTTTTAAGATGCAACACTTTTTACATTCTAAAGCAACACTTTTTTGATATATCTTCAGTAAGCTATGGTGACACTTTATTTATCCAATGTGACACTTTTATGGTCTTTTAACAAAGTATATGTGACACTATTTATGCTCTATTGCAACACTTTATTATTCTTTTTCATTTAATACAAATACAATAAATTAATATATTTATTGTAGTATTTTTCTTTGTATAATACCAAATTCTATAATATGAATTAATAATAGAAACAATACCATATCATTCAAATTGTATTCCAACAAAAGCATTCTCTGATACCAAAAATAAGCATAATGAAATGTACAAGCAACACCAAAAAGAGTCGATTACAATCACAGATCGTATCCTTTTACATCCTAGACTTGAAATTTCTTTCATACGAAATCGTTGTTTCATTTCATGACCTTTGCAAGCTCTACACATGACTTTGCATTTTCAATAGAGCGTAGCCTGAAACATAAAAAACCAATACACAATATTGTTAATGTGTTTGGTAATTTAAATGATTAATAAAATCATAAAGCACAAAATCTCTAAAACATGCACTTCGAAGATAACATAATTTAACAAATTAAGTAAAAGGTTTTCATGATACCTTGTAATACACGTGGATAAACTTATTTGTAACACTTCTACCATAAAAGTCTACAACGTCCATCATTTTCGTTGGTAATGACAGCCATAAAAGGATCAACGTTGCACCACCATCATCTCGAGCATGTAATTTGATATCTAATTTTACATGATCACATACATAAGTTCATCCACTTACTTTTGATGCTAATATATATACATTTTGATAAATAGGGGCTGCTGCCTGCTGGGTTTTATTTAAGTGATCACACATGTATACACTTTTAATTGATCACATTTATGTTGATTTAATCCTTTTGGGGCTGCTGTCACAGCCCTTCTTTGCTCTCAATAACAGCCTAATATACAAGTTAAAATTCATATTAATGAACCTTAATGTCTTGGCCAAAGACTTAAAGACATTGGCTAGGAAATTAGGGCCTTTTTGACCAAGGTCAAGCCATAATTATAGGCTTAGTGTGACGTTTTTGCTGCTGTCCAGAATATCACAGCACCATATTAGCCATTTCGTGTCACGTTTATTGAAATTTTGTTGTTGATTTTAAGGACCAAGTGTGTGTTGAACTCATGCTAGATGTTTAGGGATTAATTTACAATGTTTTGGAGTCTATAATAGGTATGAACTAGGATTTAAATGATTCAGTTGCAGCACCAAAAACTCATAAAAAGTTGCTGAATTATGGACTGCACAAACCATCCATATTTGTCCAAGTGTTGTTGTGAGTTTAGGAGTCTATAACAACCCCATTTTGGCCAGGATCTCGGACCCCATGTGCAGCCTAAATCTCGGACTTATCACACACTTATTATAAGCATTGATCATACACACACCCCCTTGTATCTGTACAACACACGCACATGCTGGACATACATTTACATACATTTATTTCGCTGTTAAGGTGTTGTTAATTCTTTCTGTTAAGCAGCCGAATAAACACACACACATATACATAAACATTTAATCTATACGTTTTATTGTTGAGTTTTGCTACTGCTGTGCTGTGATCCTCTTTCTGTTTTGCTGTCACAGACAACAACACTACATCACAACTCACTAATTACTTTACAAGTTAATGTTATTGCTATTGCTATTGTTAATGTTATTTTTGGTATCAGAGAATGCTTTTGTTAATGGGGTTGTTATGGACTCCTAAACTCACAACAACACTTAGACAAATATGGATGGTTTGTGTCGTCCATAATTCAGCAACTTTTTATGAGTTTTTGGTGCTGCAACTGAATCATTTAAATCCTAGTTCATACCTATTATAGACTCCAAAACATTGTAAATTAATCCCTAAACATCTAGCATGAGTTCAACACACACTTGGTCCTTAAAATCAACAACAAAATTTCAATAAACGTGACACGAAATGGCTAATATGGTGCTGTGATATTCTGGACAGCAGCAAAAACGTCACACTAAGCCTATAATTATGGCTTGACCTTGGTCAAAAAGGCCCTAATTTCCTAGCCAATGTCTTTAAGTCTTTGGCCAAGACATTAAGGTTCATTAATATGAATTTTAACTTGTATATTAGGCTGTTATTGAGAGCAAAGAAGGGCTGTGACAGTAGCCCCAAAAGGATTAAATCAACATAAATGTGATCAATTAAAAGTGTATACATGTGTGATCACTTAAATAAAACCCAGCAGCCCCTATTTATCAAAATGTATATATATTAGCATCAAAAGTAAGTGGATGAACTTATGTATGTGATCATGTATAATTAGATATCAAATTACATGCTCGAGAAGATGGTGGTGCAACGTTGATCCTTTTATTGTTGTCATTACCAACGAAAATGATGGACGTTGTAGACTTTTATGGTAAAAGTGTTACAAATAAGTTTATCCACGTGTATTACAAGGTATGTAAACCTTTTACTTAATTTGTTAAATTATGTTATCTTCGAAGTGCATGTTTTAGAGATTTTGTGCTTTATGATTTTTTTAATCATTTAAATTACCAAACACATTAACAATATTGTGTATTGGTTTTTTATGTTTCAGGCTACGCTCTATTGAAAATGCAAAGTCATGTATAGAGCTTGCAAAGGTCATGAAATGAAACAACGATTTCGTATGAAAGAAATTTCAAGTCTAGGATGTAAAAGGATACGATCGACTCTTTTTGGTGTTGCTTGTACATTTCATTATGCTTATTTTTGGTATCAGAGAATGCTTTTGTTGGAATACAATTTGAATGATATGGTATTGTTTCTATTATTAATTCATATTATAGAATTTGGTATTATACGAAGAAAAATACTACAATAAATATATTAATTTATTGTATTTGTATTAAATGAAAAAGAATAATAAAGTGTTGCAATAGAGCATAAATAGTGTCACATATACTTTGTTAAAAGACCATAAAAGTGCCACATTGGATAAATAAAGTGTCACCATAGCTTACCGAAGATATATCAAAAAAGTGTTGCATTAGAATGTAAAAAGTGTTGCATCTTAAAAGTGTCGCAATTATAAAATATATGCAACACTTTTAAAATGTGTTGCATATTTTGAGAAAAGTGTCGATTTAGACCTAAGGCGACATTGGCTAAGGTGTCATTTGATAAAGTGTCACATTAGCCCTAATGCAACACTTTTAAGGCCTAATGCGACATTTTGTCGGTGTTACATTAGGGTCATTTTGTAGTAGTGCGTCTCTTTGAAACAATGAAACCTTTCATGAAAGGACACCATGAACCAACATGATGGTTCGGACGCACCCATTCAGTTTGTATATATAGGAACCATATGTAAACATTTCAAGTGTGTGTAAATTCAATAGAGAGAATTTTAGTTTGATAACGATCCTGGAATGTTCAATGGACCTGTGAAAAATCCAATATGGTATCAGAGCTTCGGTTAATCAAACCCAAAGCATCATCATATACCATTACAACCTTTGAATCACACCAGAAGGCGTTGATTGTTAGAAATCATCGTCATTTAGGGATATCAGTATCTGAAAAATACCATCGATACCCAAGGGCGGCCGAACATAGGAATTGTTCTACCACACTCCCGGCACCAATTCATCAAGTTTTTTTCCA
Organism: Centrapalus pauciflorus; assembly: GCA_020465985.1. Taxonomy (NCBI): domain Eukaryota; kingdom Viridiplantae; phylum Streptophyta; class Magnoliopsida; order Asterales; family Asteraceae; genus Centrapalus; species Centrapalus pauciflorus. The sequence continues at coordinate 54,756 of JAANYP010001442.1, read as the reverse complement.
GATTTCAGTTAGAATTGAAATCAAATTCCCAACAGTAGGCAAACCCACGGAACCGAAGGCAAAAAATCAAAGCAACGATTTTTAACAGTAAGCCCTATCGCATTTCATAGATATTAAGCAAACCCTAGAATCCAACAGAAATAGCATACTGAATCGAAGGCAACAAGAAATCAGAGAGATAGAACCTGATTTCAGAGGCACCGTAGAATTGTCCACAGAGATAAGTGCCACAACCGTAGGAGAAACCCACGGATCGCCTTACACACAACCACCGTAGAAATACCCACAGAAAAGTGCCACAACCGCTGGAGTATGCCCGGACAGAAACCCATAACCAACCGTCACCAATCGCCACCACCGGAACCACCAATCGCCACCATCAGTAGCAATTAGGGTTCCAGAATTCCAGAAGTTTCAGCGATTGAGTAGATAGCCAATCGATTAAGAAGTTCAAGCGGTTATAGAAGAGACATTGCATCGATTCATCAAAGGGTTACACCGATTCATAGAAAGGCAGCGATTAGAAGAGATAGTAACACCGGTTCATAGAACAAGGGAATAGACCGTTTGAGAGAAACGGTAAAGAAGGCAACGCATCGCATCAAAAGGGAAAAGATAAAAGGCAGTACAATGTTTCAAGAGTACGTGTAACGTCTCACACAAGAGAGACCAAGGCCCAAGAAGGGTCTAGCAGTCAAGAAGGGAGAATTGGATCAAGTATAATCTGGACCCAATAATTGCCGGTTTTGATAGGCCCAAGAAAAGGGAGGCCAAATCAGGAAAGCAGCCCGTAGAAAGGAGCCCAAAACGAATTTTGCGGCCCGAGTATAAGGTTAGGTATTTTCACCCAAATACCTTGTTTTATTTGTGTAGAAATAAAACTAGCAAAAACCTTAGGATTAATTTTATTATAACGTAACTTATAATAAAATTAGGTTTCAGAAAATAAATTATAACGTAACTTATAATTTATTATTGTTTTTAAAATTTTATAACGTAACTTGTAAAATTTTAAAATTATTGATACTTAAAAATAGTGCACAACAAAAGTATCACTACTCTTTGATATAGACTTTAATTTTGAAGTTTATAGTTTTTCTTAAAGTTGAATTTGTCATTTATTTATATTTGTGACATAATTAAATCAAGTTCATTTTTATAACCGGCCAATTATAATTATGAACTAAATAAGAAAAACAGGTAAAGAGTCGGATAGTTTTTAGAGAAAAACCTAAAACTGAAACCATAAAATTTAGATTGTAAGAATCTAAATTATTTATGAAGGAATGTATAAAATTCTAAAGAAATACAACTTAGATTGTAAGAATCTAAGTATGGGTGACAAAGATACACAAGTTTTTAAGTTTTATGTGTGTGTGAGGATTGAAGCACATACAAGTGGTTTTTATAAGTGTTTTTTAGTATATGTGAGGTTTAACACATATACAAGTTTTTAAGTTTTTGGTATGTGTAAGGTTTGACACACATACAAGTTTTTAAAAGTATTTAGGGGGTGTTTGATAGCCACTTATCAGGCTCTTATCAGAGGTAACCTCTTATTCGGTAAGAGGAAATATTGATAAGTGCGTTTGATATGCAGAAGACATAAGAGTCAAAATTCTCTTATCATGTCTTATCAGGATAAGACTTTGATATGCTTCTTATCACCACTTATCACACCAAAAAAAATACACGTCTCTCCCACCCCACCCTTACCTTACCCTACCCCATATCTTACCCTACCCCATACCTTACCTCACCCACCCTACCCCTACCCTACCCTATCCTAAACCCCCTACCCTACCCTACCTTACCCTCAACATACCCTACCCTCAACCACCTAATCTCACCCTACCCTAACTACCCTTAACTTACTTATACCACCCCATCCCCATCTCCACACTTAACCCTACCCTACCCACCCCACTCCCACACTTACCCTATCCCACTCTACCCCACCCCTACACTAACCCATCAAACCTACCCACCCCACCTCACCCCTCCTTATCCCACCCCACCCTACCCCTATCTCTTCCTACCCCTACCCCTCAAACCTACCCACCTCACCCCTACCCTATCCCTCAAATCTACCCATCCCCACCCACCTTACCCCTCAACCTACCCACCCTACCCCTACACCATTACCCTACCCTATTTACCCCACCCTCAACCTACCTCACCCCTACCCTACCTCTTACCATATTTATTATAACGAGAAATATTCCAACACTTTTTGATAAAATTTATTATTTTTCAATAACATATCTATATAACTTATAAACTTAAGTTATTTGGAAGTTAATAAACGTAACCTTATAAACTTGATTATAACTTATAAACTTTAATTGTTATTTGATTCTTGAAAGCATGTTGGTTATATGTTTATTGAATGCATTTATGTTACTTGATTATAACTTATAAACTTGAATTGATTTCTTACTTAAATCTTGTTAATGTAATTTGAATGATATTAAATATTTACATAGATTACTTTGATTTAATGATATTTATTTTTACTTGATATTTGACTTTACGATGATATCTGTTTGGTTTTGGGAATTAATATGTAAAATTAATAAAAATAACAGAATCAGATAATTTATAAAACAAACAGACTTATTGAATTCTCTTATCAAATCTTAGTATCTTATCAGGACCACCTCTCATCAATCAGAAGTGGAATCAGACATCAGACAATTAACCTCTTATTCAATCAAACAGCACCTTAGTATATGTGAGGTTTAACACAATATACAAGTTTTAAGTGTTTATATGTGTAAGGTTAGACACACATACAAGTTTTTAAGGTATTTAGTATATGTGAGGTTTAACACATATACAAGTGTTTTTAAAGTTTTAAGTATGTGTGAGGATTAACGCACATACAAGTCTTATAAGTTTTTTTTCAAGTTTTAAGGTTTTAAGATTTATAAGCATTAAAGTTTTTAAAGACAACGCAAAACCAAGAAACATTTTATGTTGATTATTGTTATACCCACAAACCTATTACAAGTCAATGCTATTAAGAGGCCAGACAAGTGTACCGAAGGACTGGATCATGCAGACGGACTTGCAGATTATTTTTAAGAAGGCAAAGAAATGTACCGAAGGACTGTGCATTTTTAAAGATCAAGAGAATCTGATCACTTTTTTATAGCAACCATAGTAGAAGAAATTGATATGGTAACAATATCAAAGACGATACCACTTGTACGAAAGGATGAAGATTCAATCAACACAAAGTTGTATGCAAAGTACCACGAAGGACCAAGTGCTCTTGTCAAGCAGAAGGACAGACTTGTTGATCAAAACCAAACAGATTGTTGAAGACAAAAGAAGTACTACAACGGAAGATTGAAGTTTGAAGAACATGGAATTACTATTTTGTCATTAGGTGGGAATGTTGGAAATTAATGACAAAATGTAATTGTTGATATAGATATGTAATTATAGAATAGTATAAGGACTTAAATATCATTTAGTAAACTTGAAAGGTTGCGTCTCTTTGAAACAATGCAACCTTTCATAAAGGGCACCACGAACCAACATCATCGTTCGGACGCACCATTCACTTTGTATATATAGGAACCATATGTAAACATTTCAAGTGTGTGTAAATTCAATAGATTGTAATGAGAATTTCAGTTTGATAGCGATCCTGGAATGTTCAATGGACCTGTGAAAAATCCAATAGAGACAACACAAAGTTTTGACTAATTTTCTATTTAGGTGTATCATCATAAATAAAGGAAAGTTTAGAGACAAAGGAAATGGATTGCTTTATAAATGTTCATAGTGACAGAAACTACCTTTAGGATATATATTAGTAATATTTTCCCTCCCTCTGTAACTCAAGAACATGCAAACTAATTAAAACATATCACATTCTTTTGATCTTTTCGTTCGTCTACCCTCCTATCCTTTTTCTTTCTCGTTCTTTTTTCTTCAAACTTGAAATCAGATCAAAACTTCTTAAAAATGATAATCAGTTTGAAACACAAAAAAGTCAAAAAGGAACTCTTGCAGGTTGGAAGAACTACACATATATGGAGTCTCAACTTTTGTTTTAAGTGAGTTTCGCCAAATATTTTATAATATTCAAAGAAAGCCAAAAAAAAAAAAAAAGTCTATAATCACCTTAACACTTGATGTGGTGCCAGGGCTATTCTTTTTTTAAAAGAAGCCCAACTCTTTGCATCACCTTCATCCTTTAGCCAACAATAATGTTTGTTAGAATAAATCAATTGCACACAACAGAGAGTACACATTCATCCTTCATCCCTAAAACGTCATCTATTGATCTCCTCTTTTACCAGCATTTAATGACGATGAAGAGTACAACAACGACGAAGCAGAGAAGCTCGGTTACAGCTTTGAATGTACATACACTTCAATGCATCCATCGATGGGCCTTCGCTCGCCTTGCCCTTTTCTTATGTGTTCACACCACAAGCAGACGAAGACTCTTTGAGAAGCAGCCACTGGTCAGCAGCCAAATGATCTTTAAAACCTGGTTAGGAAATAGGAACTGAAACGAGAAAAAGATTTCAACAACATCAAGCGTCGTATCTTCTTGCAGAAGAAAAGAGTCTCATTAGCTTCCCAATGCACGGTGTTGAGGCTGAGTTTAAATTTTTTTGTACGTTGTAAGTCTTAAAATTCAAGAACTTGCTTTATCAAGTTGTACCTTGTGCATTATAAATAGTAAAAAACTAAATACTTTATTAGTAGTATAGATTTATGGATTATAGATTATTGTTATGATTTTTCATTTATAATTATTTTACTTTATTAAAATAATAATGATAATAATAATAATAACAACAAAACAATTAAGTTTATGATTAATTTAATTAAAATAAATACTCAATCTTTAAAATAAATCTCTACTACTAATAAAACATTTAGCATATTAATATTTATAATGCACAAGGTAAAAGCTTTTAGGACAGAACCTTGAATTTTAAGACACATGCAACTAAGCAAGCTTTATGTATAAGACTTCAAGGCATGTAAAATTTAAACAGACTCGTCGTACGAACCTTTCTTACTTTAGTTTGCAGATTTTGAAATCTTGGAACTGTATCCCTTGAAAACACAAAACGACTCTCCTTCTCCCAAGCTCGTCTGTTGACCTCTTCTCCTCCTTTCTACTCTTTCCTAGCTTGGTAACGATTGCAGCCACCGCCTTCCAAAGCAGGCCTCCTACAGCCGTCGCCTCCCTCCAACAGCCACCGCCTCCACCCTCTGCCACCCTACCGCCTGCGCAACACCTCCAATCGCCGCCATCTTCTGCCACCAGCCCTTCTGCGTCGATTCATCCTATTAACCCCCATATTATGCCACCCTTTGTGCTGCTCAGTCCACCACAACCCTCACGTCACAATCCTTTCTCCCCTAATTTTTTTTGTCGCTCCTTCCTGTGTCCAATCCTTATCTTTTCTTGTGTATCATGTTCATCTTCGTATATTTCTGTGTGTAGCTTCGATATGACTCTGGTGATTCAAATCGCAATTTTTGGGTTCTAATTAGGTAATGCAACTTATTGTTTGCATATTGGATATATCAGGGTTATTGTTTTGGTTTCAGGTTCAAAAGGAATGAGGGTGCCAAAAAATTTATTATTACTTGAATCAAATGGGCATCGCTGAATTCATATGCTCTTTCCCAATTGGCTTCATGAGCAACAATTTTGCGCATGTATATATATTTGCATTCGTGCTTGACTAGATTTGGAGTTCGATTTGAAATTGATCAGCTGATTAAGTTGCAATTGTTAGATATATTTGAATAATAAACTGGATCAACCATATTGTCAAATCATTAAGATAAACCATAAAAGAACTCATACGTGAATCCATTGATATCGTCTTCTTTATGCGGAAACCTGATAACGAACGATCAGGGTTGTGAGAGTCTTCCTCACCTAAAGCCTTAATGTTCTAGAGGAGATTAGGGATCTTAGGGTTGTTTTAGGGTATTGGGGACCCTCACTATATATAGAATGAGAATTAGAGTTACCATCAAACCCTAAAGCCCAATAATATTAGTTTATTAATTAATAGCCCAATAAGTTTATTAAAGATAAAACCCAATAATTTAAACATATAAGTCCATCCAAATTATATTACAGATATCCTTAGGCGCGCATCTGTAAGTTTATCTTTAAGAATTCTGTAATCAATCTGGTCCATTACATGTGTCAGTGATGGAACCATTGCAGCTTTCATCACACTTTACTAGTGATTAAACTCCGATGATCACCATACTAACACATTTAGTGACATATATCAAGTGAGTTGCGTGAAATTTGATTGCATATTTCCAACTGGTCCAACTTTAGTCTTAAATGAGATCAGATCATGATCCTTATTGCAATGCAACCATTGCACATAAGTGAGCTCAGAAAGAAATTAAAACCGTAAACTTTATTCTGCAGAAAACTACAACAATTCACAATGAAACATTAAGAACGATCTTAAATTGACTCCCACTGAACCAAGGCTACATCCGTAATAACACATATATGAGCAACATGCTCAAGGAATACCGTTGGTGTTAGACTTCTGGTTAATGAGTCTGCTAGCATAGATTTTGTTCTTATATATATGTGTAAAATTGTGTATCCTGAACTCTCTCTTAACAACTAGAAACTATATAAAGTTCCTATTATTGTCAGAATAAAACACTGTTGATTTATTATCATGGTAAATACTTATAAATGTTTTAATGCAGTCAATACTTGCAACACCATGATAAATTTTCACAGCCATAATCCTTTATTTTGATGTCTCGTAATAAACAATGAATTCTACGATCATGTTAGAAGAGCTACAAGAATCTAATTACAAGAATCTAATTACCAGACTTTTGTACTTTTACTCTTGTACTTTTACTCTCACCGTTAAACATGATGCAACCAAATGTACAATAACTGCTATTTTAGCATCCCGTAAAATCAAAGTCAGAAAACCAAATGATCTCAACATTTTCGACTTTCATATGTGAGCATATTGTATTTGTTTTTCTATAAATAGCACATCAAATGCTTAAAATCTTTTGTTTCTTATTTCTTTCAAAAGTAGTTATTTGAACACTTAAATTCTTTTGGCCTTCATGTTTACAACCTTTCATGTTGAATCTACTCGAAACAATATCGATATAGCTCTTTTGTGACAATCCAAGTATACTTCAAAAATTGATCTATAAGTATACGAAAAACTTGATACAAAATATGTCTAGCCAAGATCTTCCGTTAGAAATTTCTTGGTTTCCGAAACAAAACCATATCACTATTTACAAGTAGAGTATCAACAATATATAGTAACATCAAGATACATTTACTCCCACTATTACTTGCAATAATTAAAGATATTTACCTCAAAACCATACAAGGTAATAATTTGATAAAAATTGCAATACTACTTAGGGAAACCTAAATTCAAACCATAGATGGATTATTCATCTTACTTACCATAAACTTTGAATCTTGAGATTCAATATCTTTAGGTGACTTTATGTAAGACGACTCATCAATTTCTCCAATGAGAAACGTTTCTTAAGATCGAATTGATTTGTTAGTGTCATTATTATTTATAAAAGAGTCATTCTAAATATCAGAAAGAAAGTCTCTTTACAACCAATAAATCTCTTTTGAGTAAAGTCTTTAACGACCGAACAATCTTTATATATTATAATATTACCTTACGAAACCTTCTTAGTTTTAAGTATCCATGTAGGCAATAGTCAGCCCAAAGGAAGACTATCGTTAGACCGGATTAGATGTCAGTGTTTGATCGTTCTACTAAGAGTATCATTTATAATTGAGGTATCGTTTTATGACGATAAATTGTATGTTTTTTTGTTGAACTCTTAATTGGTCTAGTATTTTTCATTCGATTAATTAATATAAAAAAGTTACTTTGGCAACGTTTTACTTCAATTAATTAACTCAAAATACTATATTAATCCTGAAGGGTTTCACCAAGATATAAATATTTACATTCACATAGGCAATGGTTTTGTTTCTTCGGCCACCGCTTGAAAGAAAAAAAAACCCTAAATTTTTTTGAGATCTACGGCAAAATCTCGAATGTGATTATATATATATATATCTTTTTGGATTCAGTTGGTGCGCCGTTTTAAAAGCCTTTTAGATTAATAATCGTCAAGCATTAATTGTCAATGGATTATTTTGACAAATTGAAATAGGAATGATTGTTTCTATCATTCTGTGAATATATTCCTGCAAATCGATTTTAAGAAAATTGCTATTTTGACTTTCTTTTCTTTGTCCAACTGTTAATTGTTGGTGGATTGAGGTTGCGGTTTGTTTTGTAGTTCTGTTTTTTTTTTTTTGGCGCGACATTAATCTTAAAAAAAAACAGAAGGAATTATGAGTTTTTTTTGGTTATCACACCGCCTAGATTGTCTCATGTTTGGGGGATAAATGCTTCATATTTGGATATAAAAGAAGTTACTTTGGCAACGTTTTACATCAATTAATTGACTCAAAATACTAGATTAATCCGGAAGGGTTTCACCAATATATAAATATTTACATTCACATAGGCAATACTACAATATTTCAACAACCTAGATTTGCTCAATCAATTAGAATTCTAGATTGGTAGTAAATTATTCAAAAATCCTACAATATTTATGGTTATCCACTCTTTAGTAAAATCTATTAGATATATTGCAACTTTACGAAATATTATTGTTTATGCCTAAATTTATGTAAATATCAAATCTTTATTACGAGATAACCGAATATAAACTCGGAAAAGTTTAGAAATTATCTCGTAACTTGATAGTCTTAGTTAATGACAAGAATCGTTATCTACAAATAATTTGGTTCGAAACCCGTTTATCAAATATTTGAAATTCAAAATAATTTCCTGAAGATATTATTTAGCAATAATACTAGCACGATAAATAATTATCAAATATGACTTTTATAAATTTTCTGTAAAGAAAACTTTATTATAAATAGTCATAGGAACAAAGTGTAATTATCAATAAAAAAAACTTTAAATCAACCAAATGATTATGTAACAAATTGTTCATCCCCAAACTATCAAATCTATATGGATTGAACATGATCCATACCTTAATATGATCCACAATGTCTTTAATAAAATTAACCAACAAAAAAATTTTGTCAGTCGTAAAGTTAAAAGGAACCAAATTTTCTTCAAAGATGTTTTAGTATTGAATACTAATACAATAAATAATTACAAAACATAACTTTTACAAATTTTCTATGAGAAGAATGCTTTATTATAAAAGTCAGAAGACCAAAATATAATTATCAGAAAAACTTTAAATGAATCTTGATTATTATCAAATAAATAATTTATCCACAAACTATCAAATTAATTAGGATAAAACAGAATCCTTAATTCCTTACCTTATGTGGATCCATAAATTCTTTAATAATCACAAAACCTATCTTTTATAATGTTTCTATTAATTTACAAGTCGATAAATATCATAAAAAATAGAAACACTTTATTATAATAGTGTGTGATCATCTAAAAGGTTTTAAACCAAATGAATATTTAAATGATTAACAAATATCATCCTCAAACTTTAAATCCATACGGATCAAACATACCTGTAACTTAAATCAGTCCACAAAAGTTTTTTCCTAGGTGCCCTGAAACCAACCAAAAAAAATCTTGCCCGCTTTTTTTTATCTTCTTTTGTTGCAGCACCAAACACAACACAAAAAGAAAATTCATCACCCTTTTTTTAAGGCTATTTCTTCATGCACCACCTCTAATTTCTCATACACCACATCTATGCATTTGACCTATAAATAGTTATCTTATGATTGGACAAAAGTGTGTAAACAAATAAACTCTAATGATGAGTTATGAAAACAAAAGTATACTTTAGGTCAATTATAGGATGTAGATGTGGTGTACGAATTAACACCCTTTTTTTAATGAGGCGGCACAAATTAACAAAACCACTGTCGCAAAAAAAAAAACTGAATAATTTTTGCGAACAATGAATAGAAAGCCGGAAAAAAAACAGAATAACTATTGTCAACAAAATTTAAAAAAAAAAAAAACAAACAGTCGAATGGGGAAATAAGAATTGTTTGTCAAAATAATATGTTTGTCAATTAATGCGCCGTAGAACTCAAAAAAAGATTAGGGTTTTTTTTAGAGTAAATTACAGAAATGGTCCTTGTGGTTTACATAAAACTTTGGATATGGTCCTTGTAGTTTCAATTTTGCATAAATGGTCATTATCTTCACTGTTTATTTGCAAAATTGGTCACTCTGCTAACTTTAACAATCAAATGGTTAAATTTTCAATAATGACCATTTTACCCTTTTCTTTAATAACATGTTGGTCCTTTAAGTTTGTAGTATATTTTAGTTTTGGTCCCTCAAGTAAAATTTTTTTATTTAACTCTTCTATTATTATCATTATTATCATCATCATCATTATAATAATAATAACTATTATTATCTTTTTATGTTAATTTAACTTTTTACATAGGGTAAATTACAATTTTCGTCCCTGTGCTTATGCACAAATTATGGTTATCATCCTTTTAAGCATTAAATTACAATTACGGTACTTATACTTGACAATTTATTATGCCTTTGGTCCCTTTCTCCAATAATTTTTTTAAAATGACGATTTTGTCTTTTCATTTTTATTTCACTTTTGGTCCTTCATCAAATTATTTCTTTTCATTTCATTTTATTAATAGCTTATTCTTTTACTATTTATTTAATACATTTTCTAATTATTTATCATATTATCTAATATTACTATTCAAATTTAATTGAAGTAATAGCCTAATAGGTTATTCAATGTTGCATTTATTTATTTATTTGATATAATTATTACTAGTATTAGTATTATTTGTGAAGACCACCCCTTACGGGGCAGTGCTCACTAGCCTAGGTCCCACAAATAGCAATACGATATCAACCATACTAAGATAGGGTAATTAAATTGCGGAATAATAAAATTACATGTACATACAAGGTTAGGATTAAGTTTACATATTTCAAAATAAAGTTATAAAAGGGTAACATCTAATCTAATCATAATATCATACATTACATCAAATCTACCCAGAACCACCACAATTGTTGTCTTCCAATCAGTACCAGAAAGATTTGTTGAGTAGTGGTCTAGAAAATCTTCAAAACTTGGATCTTGAATGACCTAAGTACTAGGTCCTGCAGGTGATTTTCCTTTGGCTTTTCCTGTAAAATATTAATGCAACATCTGTAAGCAACGCTTAGTGAGTATATAGATTTTCAATATCAACATGCGTGTCAAGCGGAGTCATTAGTCTTAGCGTGATATGTCTTGGCTGCCGCTACAGCCCTCATGATTGAGATATAATATCATAAGATCGGATGATGTTCAAGCCACACTCACGCTTAAATCGTGGGGATCAGCCACATACTGGGCTAGCTACCAGTAAGTCAATATGGCGGAACATCGGAGGTCATTACCAAGTTCATAAGAACTGGTGAAATAGCCGGGTCTAGAACAATAGACCATAAGGGCTAGTCAAGCTGAATCAATTCTATCAAATGTCTGATCAATAATGGAAACATATGTCTTAGAAGTCATGATAGCAATGAATCATAAAGGCAAGGTCTGAAGCAATATTAAATGCAATATGAAAAGATAATCAAATAGCTTTCATGATCCACTGGGCAACACCCATCCATGGTGTGCACAGGTCTCATTCTAGCTGATAAAGTGAATGTCAATAAATCTATCAGCAACAATATATCTCAACCGGATCTATGCATGTTCAATCTGAATATCTATAACTCACAGGTCTGGGTCTTGGTCAAACAGATATATGAATCTGCCACCTGAGTTATCTCAGGATTTTATCTTTGTCAATCTGTAATCTGTAAATCAATTCTCTGACCCGCTTTAAATCTTTTAAAATCTTTGTCTTTATGTTCAGAATTTCACTGAACCTGTCCAGAATTATATCATATAAATCTCATGTCAATATCATCATCATTATCATGGAATTTTCATCATCTTTTGGTCATTGAGATCTGTAATTCTTTAATTTTATCTGATTCTGATAATCTTATCAATCTTTCATTAGCTTCTCATAAGTTCTCTTTCTCTATATATATATATATATATATATATATATATATATATATATATATATATATATATATATATATATATATATATATCATTTAATTAAAATATCATAATATAATAATTGGATCCGGATCAATCCGGATTCGGATACATCCGGACTGGGAACCCGGATTCGGATCATCCGGATCCGGACCAACCCATCGACCGAATTCGGATACAGGACCGAAATTGATGTCATCCGAATTAGGATCAAAACCGAAATCATTTCAACCGAATTGGAACATATCCAAAACATGAGATCCGAATCTGTAGCATCCGAAATTGGAACAGCACATCCGAAATATGAGAACCGAAGTGGGTCTCATCCGAATTCGGGTCATCCGAATTCGGATCCCATACTTAGAATATTTTCCAGATTTGTTCTTGGTGTTCTTGGTGTTCATCATATTGTTCATACGGATTTTATCAATAATTAACAAATTTTCATAGTTATTAACATGCAATGTAATATTTTGTTGTAACAACATTATTTGAGTATTTTTATAGTAATTTCCCTACCATAATCACATTTATTTGATCAAGATCATCCAAAATATGATATTTTTGCCAAGAACACGTTTTCATCAAAAATTCCGATTTCTTCACATTTTGGATGATTCAAACCAAAAATCTTTGTTTCTTTAGCATCTATTAACTTAATTACATCATTATCTATCAATTATATACACATGCAATTATCGGATTACATATTTTAAATCCTAACTTTCGGTTTTTATACAAAACCGAACCAACTCAACAATTTTTGAAGTTTAACTCGATAATTACCTCAAATTCTTGCAATTTCTTGTTGATTGCTGTGGATTGTAACTCTTCCTTGTCTTAATTCTTGAATTAATTGCACAAACCTTGAATTTCTTGGCAAATTTGTGAAATTGCCGTATAGGTGTAGAGAGAGAGAAGGGAGAGAAATAGATTTGGTGTTAATGATCTTTATTGATCATTAATTTTGGTTTTTATATATTAATGTGATCATATTTGCTATTTTACCCATTAAACTTTTGTATTTTACATCTCTTTTATTTTACTCAATTAAATCATAAATATAAATTTAAAATTATATTTACTTAGTGAAATTTTCATTCTTAATCATTTATTTGCAAATACAAATAATATAGCAAAATTATATTATTATCTCAAAATTCATTATTACATAATTGATAAAAAGTTAGGTTGTTACAGAATGGGCTCCACCACGCACAAACTTCGACCCCGAAGTTAGCTACATTCGAACAGACTGGGATATGTTGCTTTCATGACATCTCTGGATTCCCAAGACTGATGCGAACCTTTGTGGTGTTTCCACTGGACGAGCACCATCTGTATCTCTTTATTTCTAAGCTTCTTAGTCTTCGAGTCCAGAATACGTTCTGGCTCTTCAACCACGCGAAGCTTCTCATCTATCTGTAGGTTAACATGTGGTATCTGTACTTCTCTTTCGTCAGCTAAGCTCTTTCTCAAATGACTAACATGGAATACAGGATGTATTCCAGCTAAGTCAGCTGGTAGTTCAAGACGATAAGATTGATTCCCAATCTTTTCGACAATCTTGAACGGACCAATAAATCTCGGAGCTAACTTGTTTCTTTTAATGAACCGTACCACATTCTTCATTGGGGATACTTTCAGCATCACCCAATCATTAACTGCAAAATTGATTGATCTGTGCCGGTTGTCATAATATGACTTCTGCCTGCTTTGAGCTTCAAGAATATTTCTTCTAATAAGTTGAATCTTTTCATGAGTCAACTGTAGAAGGGCAGGTCCTGCTATTGGCGATTCACCTGTTTCGCGCCAACAGGTAGGAGTTCTGCATTTTCCTCCGTATAAAGCTTCAAAAGGAGCCATCTTGATTGTTGAATGATAACTGTTATTATACGAGAATTCGACCAACGGCAAGTGGTCATCCCAGTTACCACCTAAATCAAGAACACAGGCACGAAGCATATCTTCGAGAGTTAGGATAGTACGCTCACTCTGGCCATCTGCATTTGGATGATAAGCAGTACTCATAGAAATCCGAGTACCCATCCCTTCTTGTAGAGCTTGCCAGAATCTGGATGTGAAACGACTATCACGATCTGATACGATAGATTTCGGCACACCATGTCGTGAAATTATTTCAGTGATGTACAACTGTGCCAATCTATCCAGAGAATAAGTTTCTTTCATTGGAATGAAATGTGCTGATTTCGTTAAACGATCAACGACTACCCAGATAGAGTCGTGTTGTCTTTTGGTCTTTGGCAGCTTCGTAATGAAGTCCATTGTTATATGCTCCCACTTCCATTCAGGAACTGGCAGTGGTTGCATATCCCCGAAGGGTTTCTGGTGTTCTGCCTTAACCATCTGACATACTCTGCAGCTTTCAACACATTTTCCGATGTCTTTCTTCATTCCTGGCCACCAGTAATCAGCTTTCAGATCAAAATACATCTTTGAGCTGCCAGGATGAATAGATAACTTGGACTGATGAGCTTCGGATAGAAGAGTGCTACGGATTGAACCATACTTAGGAACCCAGATTCGGTTTCCCTTGAGACAGTGAAGTCCCAAATGGTTCAGAGTCAGAAATTGTAATTGCCCTTTAAGATTTTCAGAATCAATATTCTCTTCTTTCAGTGCCTCGGCTTGAGCAACTTTGATGTTTTCTATAAGATCAGAAGAGAATATAACTGGAGTTAGGGCATAACAGCACTTTTCTGGATATACTTTTCTACTCAACGCATCCGCGACAACATTTGCTTTGCCGGGATGATATAAGATCTCGCAGTCATAATCCTTAATAAGCTCCAAGGACCGACGCTGCTTCATGTTCAAATCTTTTTGAGTGAAAAGGTATTTGAGACTCTTATGATCGGTGTAGAGCTGACACCGAGTCCCATATAGATAGTGACGCCAGATCTTCAGCGCAAAGGTAACAGCAGCCAACTCAAGATCATGAGTTGGTGCACTTTTCTCATAGTCTTTTAATTGCCTTGATGCATAGGCAATTACTTTTCCCCTTTGCATCAGAACACATCCTAAGCCAGTACCAGATACGTCGCTATAAACAACGAAATCATCATTACCTTCTGGCAAGGCTAGGATCGGCGCTTGAATCAACTTTTGCTTCAGAATATCGAATGCCTCTTGCTGTTTATTGGTCCAAACGAAAGGAGTATTCTTTCGTGTTAGCATTGTAAGCGGCACAGCAATCTTTGAGAAATCTTTTATGAATCGCCGATAATAACCGGCCAATCCAAGGAAACTTCGGATTTCAGAGGCATTACGAGGCGTTTGCCATTTCTGAACGGCCTCGACTTTCGAAGGATCAACGGAAATCCCTTCGCCAGAAACAACATGGCCAAGGAACTGGATCTATAAGAATCAAAATAGAAATTCAAATTCTGATGTGAATCATAGAATAGTTAAGGAAAACAGCTCAATACATATATAATAGAGATTATACCTGTCTGAGCCAAAATTCACATTTAGAAAATTTTGCGTAGAGTCTTTCTTTTCTTAACAACTCTAGCAACTGTCGCAGATGAACGGAATGATCAGCCTCCGTTTTGGAGTAAATCAGAATATCGTCTATGAACACGATAACGGATTTATCCAACATTGGTCTGCACACGCGATTCATGAGATCCATGAATGCCGCTGGTGCATTTGTTAAGCCGAACGGCATCACGAGAAATTCGTAATGACCGTATCTTGTACGGAAGGCTGTCTTCGGAATATCCTCATTTCTTACTTTCAGTTGATGATACCCAGAACGGAGATCTATCTTTGAGAAATAACTAGCTCCTTGCAGTTGATCAAACAGATCATCAATCCTGGGCAGAGGATATTTATTCTTTATGGTAACCTTGTTCAACTCGCGATAGTCGATGCACATACGGAAGGTTCCGTCTTTCTTTTTAACAAATAGAACTGGTGCACCCCACGGAGAAGAACTCGGTCGGATAAACCCCTTCTCTAACAGCTCTTGCAGTTGCTTAGACATTTCTTGCATTTCTGCAGGTGCAAGTCTGTATGGAGCTTTTGCAATAGGAGCCGCACCAGGAACCAAGTCAATACTAAACTCGACTTGACGTTCCGGTGGCACTCCGGAAATATCGTCAGGGAATACGTCTGGGAACTCACAGACGATAGGAATATCAGATAAAGACTTCTTTTCAGAGTTGGATTCAGATAAAACGTAGCACAGATAGGATTCGTGACCCTTGGATAGATACTTATAAGCTTTATCAACAGAAATGAAGCAGTGATCACCTTTTCGCTTCTCGCCCTTGATCTCAAGTACTCGGCCGTCTGAAGACTTGATTCTGATGACTCGTCGGTTGCAGATAATTGTAGCCTCGTTGTTCATTAGCCAATCCATGCCGATGATGACATCAAATTCTTTTAACGGAATCGGGATGAGGTCGAGATTAAATACGATATTATCAACAAGTAGTGTGCAGTTTCGATAAACGGAATCAGCCATAACGAAATTGTTACTGGCTGTCTCAATGTCTAGTATCACGGAAAGCTTTGATGGAATCTTACATAATTGTCGTGCAAAAGAGGTTGATATGAAAGAACGACTTGCGCCAGAATCAAATAATACACGAGCCGGAATCGAGTTAAGTAAAAACATACCCGTAACTACATCAGGTGTTTCTTTTGCTTCCACGGCTGTGATTTGGAAAGCTCGAGTCCGTGCAGTCGGCGTTGCAGCAGAACTTTTCCCCGTAGAACCTCCTGCTGATGATTGAGGCTGATAACGTGATCCGCTTCGACACTGGTACATGAAGTGTCCTCTCTTACCACACTTCGCACATCCTCGTCCCTGCTGTGGACATTCCTCACTGCTGTGACCGATCATATTGCACGCAAAGCAAGTAACATCTTCTGGATTGCACAACCCCATGTGTGATTTTCTGCATCTCTTGCAGAATCGTGGTTCATTCGTTAGGGAATAAACTTGTGCTTTCTGTTGTGAACTATGCTGAGATTGTTGGGACTGAGACTTATTCGGCCTAAAGAATCTGCCAAATCGCTGTTTCTTTGGAGGAGACGGATTCATCGGGTTAGTAGACGGAGCATAGA
>JAANYP010001442.1:0-32500 GCA_020465985.1 Centrapalus pauciflorus | reverse complement strand
AATGACTTGTATTTTTTACGATAGGAAAAAGTCTAAAACGTAGTGGTTAGAATAATCTAAAAATCATTCCATTATTTAGTTTTTTTTAATGAAAAACGACAAACCATTTTATCTTTTAGTTTTTCCGAATAAAAAACTTCAAACCATTAATTGTTATTAATTTTTAGTTTTAAGTTTTTCATATCGTCAAAAATACAAGCCATTCCATTTTTTTGGTTTTTCCGAACAAAAAGGCTACACACCATTTCGTATTTAGGAAAAACTTTAAAAACGTAATAGTTCGTAGTTTTTTCGTTTGGAGAAAAAAATAACAGGTAATGGTTTCGTTCGAAAAACTAGAAAAATAGAATGATTTTTTTTGTATGGAAACACTGAAAATCAAATTTATTCGTAGTTTTTTTCGTTTGCAAAAACTAATAACAAAATGGTTTGTATTTCTTTTCGTTTTTCAAAACAAAAAATTAGAATGGGTTTAATTTTTTGGTGCAAAAAAATAAAATAACGGATTGGTTTTCATATTTTTTACGTTTAGAAAATGAAAAAACTTAAAATAATAATGATTTGTAACTTTTTTTCGTTTGAAAAAACTAATAAAAGTTTAAGGTTCAATATATTGTGGTTTGGAAAACTACAATATAAAATGTTCGTATTTTCTTCATTCAGAAAAACTAAATAATAAAATGAAGTATACTTTAATACAATTGTTTATAATAAAGAAATAAATAAGTTTGTAACTTGAATTTAAAATAAAATAAAAAGAACTTAATAAACAAATAAATTAATATGTAAAAAAGTTAAAATTAATAATAACAAATAATAATAATAATAAGAGTAAATTATAAAAGTGGTCCCTGTGGTTTGCTCAAAATTATGAAAACGGTCCATCAACTTCCAAAGTTGCAGTGGCAGTCCATCAAACCACATTTTACTTGCAGAATTGGTCCTTCTGTTTCTAAAATTTTTAAAAATGACGATTTTGCCCTTCTCACATTACAAGTTTGGTAATTTCAAATTTGGTCCTTTTTCTTAATTTTTTACTTTTGGTTTTAAATTTGAAATATTAATTTAATAAATTATGATGTGATTCATTATCAAATATATGATTATTATTATTCTCATTATTATTATTATTATTTATATCAATTTATTTTGTAAAATAATTCTATATTTATTTACTAAAATTATTTTTTTTATACTTAATTAATTAATTTTTGCATCTTTTTTGTATTTAGCTTATTTATTAAAGTTTTATTATTTATATATTGGTTAAACTATTTGTATAATTTTATTATTTATATTTTTCTATCTAACTATTTCAATACGTTAATAAGTATTGAATTTAAGTAATTGATTTATATGTACTAATTCATTACGTTTTGATTTAAATTTTACTAATTTATTATTTTTGATTTAAATATTTTTTATGCTAATATGTTTTTATTTAAATTTATTATTTTATTTGTTTGGATTTAGATATTTTGTTATGCCAGTACGTTTCGATTTCTATTTATTATTTTATTTGTTCTGATTTTAAATTTTGCTACGTTAATAATTAAGTAAAAATTAACAAAATATTTAAGTGAAAACAAATAAAAACATATAATATACAAACTTGTAAATCAAAAAGATAAAATATTATATTGAAATCAAAACGTGTTGGTATAACAAAATATTTGTAATAAAAAATAATAATAATAAAGTAAATTTAAATCAAAACGTATTAACATAAAAAAGTATATTACTTTAATTAAAATAAAATAAAAAATAAATATAATTCATTATTTCTAATATCAATAAAGATTAATAATTATTAAAGATAAATATAATATATTATTTCTTACATATTTAACTATTAATAATAGATAAGATTTAAATTTACATCCAATTTATATCTTATATATACTTATCTATATATCTAAATAAAAATATAAAATATATATAAACATATTTTATATCTTACATATTTTATAAACATATAAAATTTATATCTTATATATACTTATCTATATATTATTTCTTACATATTTAAACATTATATCTTATATATACTTATCTATATATCTATATATTTAATGAAAGTGACCAAAAGTGAAATTAAATTAAATAGTTGAGGGACTAAACTTGTAATTAATAAAAGGGCAAAATCGTCATTTTTGAAAAGTTCAGACACAAAGGGACCATTTTCTGCAAGTAAAAATTGATTTGAGGGACCATCACTGCAACTTTGAAAGTTGAGGGATCATTTCCGTAATTTTACACAAACCACAGGGACCATTTTTGTAATTTACTCTAATAATAATAGAAGAGTTAATAAAAAAATTACTTGAGGACCAAAACTAAAATGAACTACAAACTTGATGGACCAAAATGTTATTAAAGAAAATGGTAAAATGGTTATTATAAAAAATTTAACCATTTGATTGTTAAACTTAACATCAGAGGGACCAATTTTGCAAATAAACAGTGTAATAAGGACCATTTATGCAAAATTGAAACTACAGGAACCGTATCCAAAGTTTTATGTAAACCACTGTGACCATTTCTGTAATTTACTCGGTTTTTTAAAAAGAAAAAAAATGACAATGCACTTTTACATGACACAATCATCTATGAAGAAAAAAAAAAATTAAAATGTTGTTTTTCTTTTCATCAATGTCAAAAAAAAAAAATTTAATTAGCCATGGAGAGCATATTAAATACGCATTGAAAGAATTGCAGCCATGGAAAGAATATTGTTCGATGAACCGATTTAAAAATATATTCGTAATATTTATCTAACGATTCAACACATATGGATGACTCTGATACCACTTGTTATATATATTTGAATAATAAGCCGGATCAACCATATTGTCAAATCATTAAGATAAACAATAAAAGAACTCATACCTGAATCCATTGATATCGTCTTCTTTATGCGGAAACCTAATAACGAACAATCAGGGTTGTGAGAGTCTTCCTCACCTAAAGCCTTAATGTTCTAGACCGAACAACAGATCTCTGATAGATAGAGATTAGGGATCTTAGGGTTGCTTTAGGGTATTGGGGACCCTCACTATATATAGAATGAGTATTAGAGTTACCATCAAACCCTAAAGCCCAATAATATTAGTTTATTAATTAATAGCCCAATAAGTTTATTAAAGATAAAACCCAATAATTTAAACATATAAGTCCATCTAAATAGAATTTCTAACGGCAATAATCTGGCGATTGGGTAGACTACTGGATGCACAACAAAACTGGTCTTCAAAGTGAATAGTGAAGTAATTTATATCCCCTTATTTTGTCTATTACTTTCTGAAGTAATTAGAATATGCCAGAAAGACAAATGCCTAAACCATAAAAAGTGATTATTACAAGTTTTCAACTTCAAGCTGGATGTATGCCATTACTGATGGATCTTACACGTCCCAGGTTCATCAATACTCTAGTTGCATATGGATCTTTGCATTCTGATGCATAAGAATTGTTGAAGACATCTTGTATGCCACTGCTATTCTTCATGTTTACGGCCACAAAACAGAAAGAAAACAAAGGAAATGGAAACACAGAAATATACCAAATAACTATATTATTTATGTTTATCACACTTACTGCATACGCATACATTTAACATATATATAAGCATCTGTCTTGTGTCAACAGACACATCGGTTCACAAGGGGTGCAACTGTCCTAATCTTAAACCGGTTTAATTATAACACCGGTACTTAGACTTAGGATATTAATACATATTTACAATATTAATGTTACTTAATAATCTTAATAAGTTTCAATAACATTTAATTTCTAACATTCACCTCCTAAATGTTATGAAACTTTTTCAGCATTGGTTCTTCAAAGGGAAAATGGTGTCAAATAGTTGTGTACTTTTGAGTTTGTACTCATTTATGTAGTGTACTTTTTTTTGTGCACATTTGGTAGTCAAACTTTCAAAAATGTTTCAATTAGGTAGTTGGGTGACTTGGAAACCGACAACAACCGGTCACCACGTTTACGTGGACAGTTTTTTCAAGAAAAATGGCATCAAATAGCTATGAATTTTTAAGTTTGTACACATTTATGTTGTGTACTTTTTTTTGTGTACATTTAGTAGTTAAACTTTTAAAAGTGTTTCAATTAAGTAGTTAATTGGGTTACCAAATATCGATACCAACCGGTTATGATACTTATGTGGACATATTTTTATGACATAGAAGAATGAGAGAATTACATATATATCTTTGTAAAAGTTCATATTACGCATATATCCTTGCAAAATTTCTTATTACATAGATATCTTTCTAAATCTTTAAATCTCACGTATATATTCAAATGACTATTTTAATTTTATTTTATCATTTAAAAAAATTTTGAATACCAAACTACTATCTTAAATTTCAACAAAAATAAATTAGAAAAATAAAGAAATATCGTTTTCTAATTTAATTCAATAATATTTATTAAAAAAATGATATTTAATATTTTTTAAATGATGCAATTAAATTTAAAATAGTCATTTGGATATATATATATGTGTGTGTGTGTGTGTGTGTGTGTGTGTGTGTAAGATTTAAAGGTTTAGAAGGATATATATGTAATAAGAATGTTTGTAAGGATATATATGTAATGTTGGAAGTTTACAATGATATATATGAAATTCTTCATAGAAATAATGACTCTTAAACACGATGCTTATCAAATTCAAAACATATCATTTCCATTTCATAGATATGATGTTTAGGAGTTGAAAATTAATGCTCTATTATATTGTTATAAAATGAAAGCATATTTTATCAATTTGATACATATTTGTTTATGAATCTTTTTATAGAAAAAATAAATCATCTTAGGTTTTTTTAATTTCAAATTATAAAAAGTATGTCCACATAAGCAAAGTAACCGGTTCGTATCGATTTTTAGGTAACCCAATTAACTACTTAATTGAAACACTTTTAAAAGTTTGACTGCCAAATGTGCACAAGAAAAAAAAGTACACAACATAAATGTGTACAAACTTAAAAGTTCATAGCTATTTGATGCCATTTTTCTTGAAAACCCCATCCACGTAAGCATGGTGACCGGTTGGTGCCGGTTTCCAAGTCACCCAACTACCTAATTGAAACATTTTTGAAAGTTTGACTACCAAATGTGCACAAAAAAAGTACACTACATAAATGAGTACAAACTCAAAAGTACACAACTATTTGACGTCAAACAACAACATAATCAGCATCCTCTTTCATGTTGTCTTCATATCCAGGTACATTGCTTGTTCTTCGTTCAATCTCCTCCATCTCAATGTTGGTTCCAAACTGATCACCATAGTCTTTTGCTGCATCATTTTGTTGCCTTTTCTCAGCAACATCTTCTGGCCAAAGCTTGGCTTTCTTTGTGAACTCATAGTAACATTGAGGCAAGAAAAGGTAGTCTTCATAAATCTTCATCAAACCAGGCGCATAGTAGGAGGGAAAGCCTAGGCCATTTGCTAACCCTCTCCACTATTCTTCACAAGTGACTCTTTCGTAGCCACCATGACTTGTAACAATCTTATACAAGTTTAGCAAGCAAATTTGTACTCCGAATAGTTTCAAAGGGACTTGAGGTGCAGTGCTGTTGTATGTCTTATGATACCATCCTATAATTCTCTCAAAAGCTTTTTTGAATGCCTCCTTATTTCTCATGACAAATTCATCTTTGTTTATCAAATCCAGGAACTTAAAAAATTCACTTATGTTGTCAACTTTTAGAGACTTAATCTCCCAATCATTTTGTTCCTGATTTGATAAAAAACTTTTCTGAGACTTTTCAAAAACTAGTGACTTGTCAAAATAATTTGCAAGAAAATTATCCTGAAGTTTCATTCCCACTGATTCATCAAACACTTCACATGAACCAAATGGGTCGAACATATGTGTGATAGTGCATTTCAAATCATTCAAGTCAACCTCAAACCCTTGAAGCAACAATTGCTTCAAACTCAAAAGATTAATATTAATCTCAGGAGTATATTTGACATAGGGTATGGTGTAGGTTGCTGAATTGGTAGTGATATCTACAGCTCCAATTCCGTGTGCAAAAAAAAAAAAAAAATTATCCTCATGATCTTTATCGTTTACAATGAAACAATTTTTCAAACTTTTGAACACTTTCTTGTTCAGTGACATATGTGTGGAGATTTTAGAGTTCACGTACCATATGTGATCCCAATTATTGTGCTCTGTTCCATTTAGCATATATTCCCCAGCAAATCAGATTTTGTCTTTGTGTTCATACGGTTTCTGTTCCTTCTTTGAAGTGGGGATACGTTCTAGAACTCCTATGAATGCACACTGTTTTCCCTTTGTTTTCGATGGACAATCCCAGGCATAATGTCCTCTCTTCTTGCATACATGACAACGAGATCTTCTTTGCTTTCTCTGTTGTTGTCTCAATTTTAGACGCTGTAGTTTTTGCTTGATCCAAGAGTCTTCCGTTGATGAGTTTTCTGTCCTGCTTTGATACCAATTGATGATCTTACACATCCCAGGTTCATCAATACTCTAGTCGCATATGGATCTTCACATTCTGATGCATACGAATTGTTGAAGACATCTTGTATGCCACTGCTATTCTTCATGAGCCACAAAACAGAAAGAAAACAAAGGAAATGGAAACACAGAAATATACCAAATAACTATATTGTTTCTGTTTATCACACTTACTGCATATGCATACATCTATCTATAGTATTAAAAGAGTAACTATACTCAATTCTGGTGAAGCCACGTGTCATCATCATGAATCGACACGTGACATTTATAGGTTTTAAAAATAATAAAGAAATTTAAATTATGTCTATCCAAATATAATATAATCTACTTTTAAATTCAAATCAAATCAAATCAAATCTAATATTCTACTAACTTATTAATTATAATATAATATAATAAAAATTTTAAAAAAATATAAGAAAATAATATCATTCATATACATTTAGAAATATATAAAATTAATAGGTCATAATAAATAATAATATCATTCTTATATACTTTTTGTTTAAAAATAATAATATTTATACATATACCTTTTAATTCATTACATTTTATATATATTAAAAAAATCCGCGTAATACGCGGGTAATAAACTAGTTTAACATATATGTAAGCATCTGTCTTGTGTCAACAGATACATCGGTTCAGAAGGGGTGCAACTGTCGTAATGACAGTTGCAAGATAACTAACTTAAACCGATTTAATTATAACACAGGTACTTAGACTCAGGATATTAATACATATTTACAATATTAATGTTACTTAATAATCTTAATAAGTTTCAATAACATTTAATTTCTAACAATTACCATATTTTATTTCAGCCGATTATTTGTTTTTGATTATTCAATGTCACATGATCACTTTTCAGAATGCACAACCATACATTTCGGACTTTTTTGTTGTATTTATTACTAGAGCATTTTTTTTGTTCTTATGTCTCTGTAATGTCTTTGCAGCTATGGTTCTATTTTGAACAGAAGGGTAGACAAGAGCTACTGGAGAAGATCAATGGGTGTGTTGTTGATTCGGGAGGGGACCCAGAGCTTGATCCTAAGGTTTTTGTCTTACTGTTTGTGTAAATGTTAATTGTCAAAGTTAATGTTAATTTTGTTTAGCCCATATTATACGATCATGATTCATGCGTGCTACATTGCTACTGATATTTCTATATTCAGTCACTTATATGGCCAGAGGCTCAGAGCACAGTCCACAATGTCTTTTATCTTTTCTTTGAACACATCCCATATAAATTAGGTGGTGAGATGCTCTCACTCTCATTTAATATGGGATGGGCACACATGTACAATCGTACTATTTTTAGGAAGACACAAGAATGTCAATACCTAGGTATATAAAACGCGCTGAAATCTCTACTAATAATAAAGCATTTAGTTTCTTTTGTAAGTTACAATGCATAATGTACAAGTAAATAATGCATATCCTTGAATTATGAGTGAATTAATCTGTTGTTAATGATAGATACATGGCTTGTCCTCTCACATTTAGATTTCTTTTCTGCTCAAATTCTTTTATGAATGAACTTGATTTATGAATGAAATAATGTGTTGTTAATCATAGATACATGGCTTGTCCTCTCACATTTTGATTTCTTTGCAGCTCAAATTCTTTTATTCTCACCTTTCATAGGA
Organism: Centrapalus pauciflorus; assembly: GCA_020465985.1. NCBI lineage: Eukaryota > Viridiplantae > Streptophyta > Magnoliopsida > Asterales > Asteraceae > Centrapalus > Centrapalus pauciflorus. The sequence continues at coordinate 24,333 of JAANYP010001442.1, read as the reverse complement.
TAGAAATGCTTCTATCATTAGCATGGTCAGTCCCTCAAGACTCATATCTCTTCTATTTATTTCCAAAACAATTAGCTCAAGTATTAATTATCTGCTTCCTTAACTGTTGACCGAAAATGGTGTTTGTCAGCTCCTAGTAGATGGAATATGCTGGGAGTTGTAGTTTGGTTGGAGAATGCTTTTATATATTGTTGTTTTTTTCTAATTTTATAGGTACATGGGTATGATTCTTGAGTGTAGGAAATGTAGAAATGCATTTATAATTGTTGTTGAGTCCATAACTCATGGCTCACATGAGTCTTGGTGTGTTAAATATGGAATCAATAACTCAACATTTAGGTGAGTCTGGGACCGGACTTGTATGCTATTTTTCTGTTTTGTGTGTGTTAACATAACAACAGCACCTCAACTTCAATATCTATATTTATGTTAAGTGTTTGTGTGTTGTGTGAGTCAAGATCAGCCCAACAATTCATTAAATGAATCCAAAACAGGTGGATAAGCAGCAGCAACGAACGTAACTAAGCAAATGTGTGTATTTTGTGATTAATTAACAGCAGCGATCTAGACAGGGGTGGTATGTCCTTGTGTTTGTGTATTGTGTTTGTATATATATATATATATATATATATATATATATATATATATATATATATATATATATATATATATATATATATATATATATATATATATATATATTAATATATAGGCTGCTACTAGGATCTTTTTCTTTTTGTTTTTCTGTCACAAACAAGCACACCACACACTTAAACTCAATGTATATAGATAATGAAAGTTGAGGATGCTATTAGAAGGAAGACCACTATGTGACTCAGCTATTAGAAGGAAGACCAGTATGTGACTCAGCTTTGGTTAATATGTCACGGATTTAGTCAAGAGAACACTTCATAAAGGATTATAAGAATCAAATAGAGTTCTTTTGGAAGAAAGCAAATTTTCATCAACATGCATGATAGCTTTTCAAGCCAATAGTTGTTTCTTATAAGAAAATTCTTATCGTGGTTAGCTTTTCAGATTTTCATTAGCATATGCTGACATAATCCGGTAAGCTTTGGTTTTGAACAAACATCTGCACTGTCTTTCGTTCGGGATATATTTCATTGCTATTCAATCACCCGAATAATGATATATTCGTATTCAGCCATGTGGATTTTATTGTGGTTTGGATCTTCATGCAATATGATGGATTTTATTTGCTGCAGAATTTGAACCACAAAAATACAGTAAAATATCTTGGATACTTAGAGAAAAAGACTCATCTTCACATAATTCTTGAGTAAGTAGATAGATTTTGTAATCTTTAGTATGTGCATCATTAGTATCAGTTTGAAACCATTTTATTTTGTGGTGCTGGGTTTAACCCAAGGTGTTGGAATATATTTTTGTTGATGGAATACAAAGTATAGGGTCTATTTTGTAATTAGTTTATAGTTGTAAAAAATGTATATAATAGTGCTTTGAAATTCAAAATATAATAGATCTGACAGTTATTTTGCACGCATTGAATTCAGAGATAGGCCACTGTTCACGAAGATTTCATTCTCTCTGTAATCGAATCTGTCATCATTCAATATAATCATTCGGTCAGTTTTAATTCCATTTATTATTCTTGATCATTTGATATTGTTGTTTGATTATTAAGAAACTACATTTCACAATTGGTATCAGAGCATCTAGGGGTGAATTTTGATTCTGAAATTGAAAAATACGAACTGTTCATGAATATTTTTTTTTCGAAAACCCTAAAAATCATCAAGGGTTTTTAATCTGTTGATCATAGAATCTGAAAATTGGATCGAAGGAAAAAGGTAAGTAGTCGATTCAATTGACTATAATCTTGATTTGATTCATCAAACACAGAAAAAGATCTAGTGATTTTTCTGAAATTTTAAAAAACCCAAAGTTCATCACTGTTTTATTGAAAAAGTCACGTCTAGATCTATTTTTGGACAATATTGTTTCACAAAAAGTGTTTGTAATCATAATCCTTACCTTCGATTTCAATTTGGTTGAATATGGCTGTGTTTTACGAATTAATTTGAGTTTCAGATTTGAATATTCTGAAAAACTAAGAAACTCGAAATACACTAAGTTCATGTGCAAATCGAGATGACTGATTTTTTAAATCGAGTTGACTAACCTTTAAATCGAGTTGACTGACTTTTTCAATCAGTTGTCTGACCTTTAAATCGAGTTGACTGACCTTTAAGTCGAGTTGACAACAAGTGTCAATTTAGTTGGACTTATTATCCATTCGAGTTGAATTGTTATTAATTCGAGTTGAATTGTTATTCAATCGAGTTGAATTGTTATTCATTCGAATTGACTTGCAATTTTATTCAAGTTGACTTGCAATTTTATTTGAGTTGATCCAAAAGTTCAAAAAGAAAATCACAAGGATTCAATCGAGTTGCACAGAAGCTTAGTCGAGTTGTACTTAGTCTCATTCGAGTTTCTTAGAAACTTGATTCGAGATTCACAAAAGATTAATTCGAGTTTCACTTAAGTCAATTCGAGTTTTACACAAAGTTGATTCAAGTTTCACTCAAAGTTAATTCGAGTTTCACTCAAAGTTAATTCGAGTTTCACTCAAAGCTCATTCCAGTTTCATACAAAGCTCATTCGAGTTTAACAACAGCTTCATTCGAGTTCAACACAACATCAATCGAGTCTTGCATAAGTCATTCGAGTTTTATCATTGTTTGATTCAAGTTGATTATTGCTTCTAACAAGTTACTTTATTATAGATTCGAGTTGATTATTTGATTCAATAGAGTTTCACTAATCATTCTTACAAAGGTTGATCAACTTTCAACTGTTGATCAACAATTTCAATTTCAATCAAACTTCATCAGATCTTGGATAGTTTCCAAAATATCAATCACAATGTCAAAAGATGCTCTAGCAATGGGATCATAAACCAAGGTCCCTAATTCTTTATCGGAGAATACGTCCAATGGAGGGTGAGGTTTCTAGAATTCATAAGTTTTCATGATCTGTCGGAAGAAATGTTGAAATCCTTAACAGAAGGACCAGCTACATTCATGGAAACAATTCCTGGAGTACCCACTGGTAATCCCCCAATTCCACCAAGGACAGTTGAGGTTACAAACTTGACTGAAACACAAAAGAAAAGAAAGTTAGGGGATAAAACCGCCAAGAAATTATTACTGATCTCAATCCCCAATGACATTTACACATGTCTCACAAACACAAAAACCGCCAAATCCATATGGGATGAGGTGTGTAAACTTATGAGGGGATCTGACAGAGCTGCAACAAACAGAGCAAGAAACAGTCTGATGACATTCGAAAATTTCCGAGCTCGTGAAGGAGAATTATTGGAAAACACTTACCTGAGGTTTGTTAATTTGGTAAGTGAAATGAAAAGAAATGAAGTGACAAAGTCCAATCTGGACATAAATGTCAAGTTCTTAAACGTACTGAACCCTGAATGGGAGAAGTATGCCATGATAATCCAGCAGACAAAGGACATTGAAGAAATGGATTTTCATATGATCTTTGAGAACCTCAATAACTACCAAGAGGTTGTATTGATGAAATTATCTGGCAAGAAGAAAGCCGAGAAAGAGACTGCTGACCCGTTGGCTTTACTAGCAGAAAAGAAGTACAAATATAAGCTGAAAAAGGAGAAAAGGGCAGTAGTCAGCAGTAGCTCTTCCGAATCAGAAACCTCAGATTCATCTGCAGATTCTGAGATTGAAGAAATGAAAAAGCAGATGACACTGCTAACCAAAGCATTTCAAAAGAAGTTCTACCATAAGCCAACCAACAATAAGATGCGCTACAAAACTGGCTCGAGGAAAATTGAAAAGAAGGAAAAATATGAAAAATCTGGAGAGAGCAGTAGCAGAAAAGCTGACAAATATGAAAAATCAAATAAGTCAGCAAAGAAAGATTCAGAGCAGAAATATTATAACTGTGGAAAACCAGGTCATTATGCCCGTGAATGTAGACTGCCAGTAGTCAAAAACTCTGACTACTATACAAGAAAGGCTCTCTTAGCCAAAAAAAAAAAGAGGCTAGAAAAGCTCTTATGGCGGAGGATGACCATTGGTCACAGTTATCTGAAGATGAAGACATACTAGATGAGGATGCTCATATTTGCCTGAAATCAGAGGTTTTCAATGAGTCGGAATTAAGTGAGTCAGCCATGATAGCCGAGGATGAAGTATGGGTTGGACTAACAGATGAGGAGGATGAGGAAAGACAAGAGTTTGAGGAGGAAGAGATTGAAGAAGTTGCGTTGATGGCAACTGGAAAAACTGATGATAAGGATAATGAAGATTCAGAGTCAGAAAGATCAGATGGATCAGACACGTCGGAGGTAAATTCTAACTCTGACTCTGAAATTGATGATTCTTGTGTGCTAGAAGAGAAAGTAACTCAGATGACCTTTATGCTTAAGAAATTTGAAAAATCGTTAAAGGCTGAAAAGAAAAATGCTCACTCTTTGGAAAACAAGCTTCGTAATGAACATAATTTAGTTTTAGATTTTTCCAAATATAAAGCATTAGCCTTACGAGCAGTTTTAGATTTACAAGACAAAGAAAAAGAAATTCAAAGCAAAATACAATAACTTAATCATAATATATTTGACCTACAAGAAAGACTGAGAATGGAAGAATTAGAAGCTTCAAATTTTTCTGTAAAATATCATGCTATTTTTTAAGAACGAACTAAGCTTTATGAGAAAATAAAGAAGATGGAAGATGAATTTATCTAAAGATGACAAACAGATCAAACCATCTATTTAAATCAACCAAAAGACACAGAATTTTACAATTCTAAATCTGGTATTGGTTGGGAAAATCCCAAGTATCTGAGGCTATATCCAGTTCACCTACTTTATATGATGTCAGATATATGAACTTAGGATTAAAAATGACTTTTATGATAGCATCTGATGAAGTAGAATCTAGTGAAGAAACAAAAAGATCAAGATCAAACAAAATGCAAAATTATGTTGATTATAACAGAATAAATGAATCAAGCAATAATACCGATATTAAAGAAGAGTATATTCAGACATATTTGAAAAGGATTTATCTGAATCTACTACTAAATCTCAAAAGTTATACTTGCCATTTTCAATTGTAGAAAAGATAAATTCTGATCTAGAATTGAATATTAAAAACTTTGAGACAGAAAATAATTCTCTTAAGGCTGAACTCAAAATTCTGGAACGAAAATTACAAAAACAGCCTGAGAACAAAAGTTGTCTGATCCATCATCTTCAACTTCCCTAGATTCTATCAATTCAGAAAAGGAATTTGATCTGTTTATGAACTCTGACTTCAATTCCTTAGAGGAAATGTTTGTTAAAATTGATGATTTTGTAAAACCTTTACATAACAAACAATCAGATGGTCAAAAAGAACCTGTTAAAATTCTGCAAAGAATTTCTACAGATTCAATAAAATCATCTGAAAATTCACCAACTTTACAACAAAAGAAGGAGAAATCAAAAGTTATTTTTGATACTCCTAAATTTGAAAAAGGTGAATCATCTTCTACAGAGAACTCAATTGCACTTAGAGAGCATTCTTCAAAAGGTAAGAGAAATTTACAAAAGAAACAAGTTTCTAAGATTACTAATTCTCATGTTTCATCTATGTCAGATATTATTGTGAACGGTTCAAGAAAGCAAGTTTGGAGAAAGAAGAAGAGAGAACAGAAAAACAAGAAAATAAAACAAGAGTGGCGCGTGAAGAAAAATATTGTTACAGATAGAAATAGAAATTTTGAAAACTCTGTCTGTAATAATAAATTTGTTGATAATTCTTGTATAAAATTCTCTCGAACAGACTTAATTGCTTTGAATTCTGGTGCATGTAAATCTTTAATTTAAAATCTGATAAGCTCGTCTGGCAACCGAAGAAAAAGGATCCATTTTATAAACAGAAAAAGGTTCCACAGCAAAATATTTCAAAAACAGTTCCACCAAGAATTGTACAAAAGTGGATACCTAAAAGAACTGTTCAAAAGTGGATACCTAAATCATCATCAATTGTTAAGCTAAAAGCCATATCTGATGAGAAAACAAATAATTAACTGCATGATTTACCTAAATCAAAAGTACCCAACTATAAGTGGGTACCTCACGTGCTATTTCGTCTTATAGGTAAATCATGTATGGTATCTAGACTCCGGATGTTCGAAGCATATGACCGGACAAAGAGACACACTCACGAACTTTGTAGAAAAGTTCTGTGGGACAGTCAGATTTGGAAATGATCAGTTTTGTCCGATCAAAGGATACGGTAGTCTCGCATACGACAAAATTACCATTCAGAAGGTTTTCTACGTTGATGGTCTTGGACATAATTTGTTTAGCATTGGACAGCTGTGTGATAAAGGATTGGAAGTCAACTTCAAAGCCAATCGGTTCAGCATCAGATCCAGGGAAGGTAAATAAATACTGGCAGGAAACAGGAAAACCAATATGTACTCCATTGACTTAGCCTCTATTAATCTGAAGAAGGATGTCTGCTTACGGTGAAAAGCTACATCTAAAAAAGTATGGCTATGGCATCGTCGCCTTTCACATCTGAACTTCAATGAATTAACAAACCTAGCAAAAGGCGGGTTAGTTAAAGGGCTACCAACTCTCAAATTCCAAAAGGAGCAGTTGTGTGCCGCATGTGAAAAAGGAAAGATGACCAGAACTTCACACAAATCCAAATCCGAACACTCTTCAACGAGAGCACTAGAATTACTACATATGGATCTGTGTGGACCAATGAGAGTACAAAACATTAATAAGAAAAAATATGTATTGGTGATAGTTGATGACTATTCACGGTACACATGGGTTTTCTTCCTGAGATCCAAATCAGATGCTACCGAAATCATTATAGACTTCATCCGGAAAATTCAAGTGAAGTTGCAACTTACAATTCAGTCAATCCGCTTAGATAACAGAACAAAATTCAAGAACAAATCACTTGAATCATTTCTGAATTCTGAAGGAATCACATATCAGTTTTCAGCTGCTAGAACTCCACAACAGAACGGTGTCGTTGAACGAAGAAATTGGACACTAGTGGAATCAGCTAGGACGATGCTGGCGTATTCAAATCTACCGTTATTCTTATGGGCTGAAGCAGTTGCAACAACTTGTTTCACACAGAATCGTTCAATCATCAATAAAAGATTTGGAAAGACTCCTTATGAATTAATAAATAAACGGATACCTAATATTAAATTTTTCCATGTTTTTGGATGCAGATGCTTCATTCTAAATGACAAAGACAACCTTGGAAAGTTTAATCAAAAGGCAGATGAAGGTATATTCATAGGCTATTCAAAGGAGTCAGTCACTTTCCGTGTCTACAACAAGCGAACCAAGACAGTCAACGAGAGCGTCAACGTCAAATTTGATGAAGGAGTGGTAATGGCTTCTGAACATACCAGTTCAGGACCCGAACATAACAAGCAGACTTCAATGGACTCACCTGCACAGAATGCTGAAAAATTTGAATTAAATAAATTGTTTGAGAATTTTTATGAAGACTACTTTGAGAAGCCCAAAACTAATGTTTTAAATTTGGTGCCTGATAGGATTACTGAAGATCCCATCGTAGTCTCCAATCATTCTCATCAACAAGTATTAGAAGAAAATGGAAAAGCCTCAACGACAGATGTGCACTTGCCAACTGAAAGTGCACAACCCATTGAACCTCCAGAATCTTCTGAAACCCCCTTAACATCCGAAAATTTAGAAACTCCTAACTCAGATACCCTACCAACTACATCTGAAGCAATCCCCCGACCTACATATTTAGACCGTAATCCCAATCAATACCACATCAAACCATATCCACATACTTTCAAGTGGACTAGAAATCACCCAATAGAAAACATTATTGGTGATCCATCTGCCTCAGTCCAAACCAGAAGAGCCACAATAAACGAGTGCCTATTTTCAAATTTTCTCAGCAAAATAGAGCCTAAAAATGTGAAAGAAGCACTTCTGGACGCTGATTGGATTGTTGCGATGCAAGAAGAACTGAATCAGTTCGAACGGTTGAAGGTCTGGAGACTTGTTGAGCGACCCAAAGACAAATCTATCATTGGCACGAAGTGGATCTTTAAAAACAAAAGGACGAACATTGAGTAATCATTCGCAATAAAGCTCGCCTCGTTGCCAAAGGATACAGTCAACAAGAAGGGATTAACTACGATGAGACTTTTGCACCAGTTGCACGAATAGAAGCGATTAGAATGTTTTTAGCTTTTGCCGCTCATAAAAACTTTACTGTTTATCAAATGGATGTTAAAACTGCGTTTTTAAACGGGGAATTAACCGATGAAGTATATACATATCAGCCCGAAGGCTTTACTGATCCTTCGAAACTTGATCATGTATATATTTTAGACAAGTCACTGTATGGCCTTAAACAAGCACCGCGTGTTTGGTATGATGCACTTTCAACATATCTGTTGAAATGTGGATTCAACGAAGGTGCAGTTGACACAACCCTGTTTATAAAACGTCAGGGGCCGGATATTATAGTAATACAAATCTATGTAGATGACATAATATTTGGGTCTACAAAGCCTGAATTTTGTAAGAAATTCGCATTTTTAATGTCCCAAAAATTCGAAATGAGCATGATGGGAGAAATAATTTTTTTCTTAGGATTACAAGTTAAACAATTGGCTGATGGTATTTTTATTAATTAGTCAAAATATATACAAGACATGTTAAAGAAATTTGACATGGTTAACATAACTCCTATGAAAACTCCCATGGCTCTAGATTCAAAGTCAAAACTCAATGAGGACATTTCGGGGAAACCTGTAGATGTGACTCATTATCGAGGTATAATTGGGTCATTAATGTACTTAACTACTAGTAGACCGGATATTATGTTTGCTACATGTGTATGTGCTAGATATCAGGCGAATCCAAAAGATCACATTTAACAGCTGCAAAATTTTTTTTAAGATATCTCAAGGGAACTCCAAACCTTGATTTGTGGTATCCCAGAGAATCTTCATTCAATTTAACTGCTTTTTCTAACGCTGATCACGCAGGTGATAAGATGGACAAAAAAAGTACGTCTAGTACAGTACAATTCTTAGGTGACAAACCCATATGCTGGTCATCCAAGAAACAACACTGCGTTTCATTGTCTACAGCTGAAGCAGAATACGTTGCTGTTTCATCATGCTGTTCTCAAGTGTTGTGGATGAAAAGCCAACTACAAGAATACGGGTTTACACCACAGAAGATACCTATCTACTGTGATTCTAAGAGCGTAATTGTTATTGCATCAAATCCGGTGCAACATTCAAAAACAAAACACATCGACATTCGGTACCATTTTATAAAGGATCACGTTGAAAATGGAAATATAGAATTATACTTTGTTCCTATTGAATATCAACAAGCTGATTTGTTTACCAAAGCGTTAGATGAAAAAAGGTTTAATTTATTGGTATACAAATTGGGTATGTTGAATCGTAAAGATTTAATAATTCAGTAGTTTCAATTTATAATTTTAAATTTACATTTTTAATTGATTCTAATCTGATGTTAAATTCTTGAATTTTAAAAGTTCAATTTTTTGGAATTTAACAAGATCTGGATTGTCATGTGCAGGGGGAGCAGAAAGTAAATTTATCTGTTGGGAAATAGTTTAAGTGTGTTCAAACTGTTAGTTAGACTAATAGTTTAAGTGTGTTCAAACTGTTAGTTAGACTTCTCAGACTGTTAGTAGATTTTAAATGTAAATCCAAAGTTCATGCTGCTAGTTGAAGAAACTCGAGCTGCCAGTGTAAAAGTTCAAGCTGCCAGAGTAAATCAACTCGAGCTGCTCAGTTCATGCTGTCAAGAGATTCAAGCTGCTCAACAGTTTCATAAACAGAAAGTGCTGATTTTCAGGAAAACATATCTTCATGAAGATTCCAGCATATCTACTATCAGAGAAGTCATTATTCGTCAAGGAAACATATCAAGAAGCAATATAAATACATAGAATAGGTCTTTCTATTGTATAGAAGTTTTCTGCATATTTTGAGTCTGTAATTGCTTTATTGATAGAGTTTTCATAAGCCTCTAAGGTTGTAAAACCCTAAGAACAGTCTGTGTTCTTCGTCTAATCAAACAGATTAGAGGTGATTGTAATCATTGAATTCAGCAATACAAACAGTCTTGATTACTTCCTGTGTTTTATGCATTATTGTTTCTGAAAGTTTTTGTTAAAATAATTAAGTGTTATTCCGCAAACTTCTTGATTAAACTTTGATTCAAAGCAAGATTATTGATTTATACTTTGATAAATTCAAATCAGTTAGTCTTGGTAATTCAGTTTTAGATCCTGACAAGTGGTATCAGAGCCACAGGTCGTTCTTTGTTTTTCAAAGTCGAAAACTTTCTTTCAAATTTTTAATCTTTTTGCAATGGAATTTGAAAATAGCAGTAGTGGATCTGGGCAAGGACTCAAAGTGCCTATGCTCAAGCCCACTGAGTTTGAGATGTGGAAACTCAGGATTCAACAACATATCCAATTTATTGACTATGCCATATGGGAAGCTGTTGAATTTCCTCCTGTAGTTGATCCAGAACTTGATGATGAGGGAAAACCAGTCAAAACCCCTCCAAAAACTGAACTTGAAAGGAAGGCTAGAATGAATGAAGTGAAAGCTCTTACACTTTTACAAATAGCCATTCCTAATGCTTATCAACATCAGTTTAAAAAGTTTTATACTGCTCATTCTCTTTGGAATGCTTTAGAGAAAAGATTTGCTGGTAATGCCAGTACCAAGAGAAATCAAAAAGATCTTTTAAAACAGCAGTATGAGAACTTTTCTGGTGGCAAGAATGAAAACCTTACTCAAATTTTTGACAGGTTCAACAAACTGATAAGTGAATTAGAAAGTGCAAAAGTCAGCCTGGATCAAGATGAAGTCAACAGGAAGTTTCTCAGATCTCTTGGAGAAGAATGGACAGTTTATGCTGCCCAATGGAGAACAAGAGACACTCTTGATGAGATACAATTGGATGATCTGTACAACAGTCTGAGAGTGTTTGAAACTGAGATTGATACTAAAAAGAAATCCTTTTCTTATAATCACAATACTGCTCTTCTGTCTTCTGAAAAATCTAACAGCAGTGATTCTTTTTCAGGTGGTGATGGCAACTCTGCTGAAGCTCCCTATGAGGCTTTTGTTGCCAATGATGGACTATTTGCTCTAAATGCTGAGGACTTAGAACAAATTCATCCAGATGATCTTGAAGAGATGGATTTAAAGTGGCAACATGCAATGCTAACCATGAGGGCCAAAAGGTTTCTTAAAAGAACTGGAAGGACCAACTTTCAAGCCAGAACAGAAGGCAAACCAGCTTTTGATAAATCAAAAGTTGAATGCTATAAATGCCATAAGCTTGGTCACTTTGCCAGAGAGTGTAGATCTCAAGGTCAACAGTCATCAAGGACTTCACAGCCCAATCAGACATCCTCATCAACAGCACTTGTCTCTCAAGAAGACAATGTGTTTGATTGGAGTGATCAGACAGAGGAAGAATTTCAAAATCAAGCTCTAATGGCAGAAACATCAAATGTCTCCTCCACTGAACTACCATCTGAGGTAAATTCTAAACTCTGCTCTCAATCATGCAAAAATATGGTTAAAAAGTACAGAGATCATAATGAGAGCATGTGCAAAACTCTAGCTAAGATGGAAGAAAGGAGATATGAATACATGTAAGCCATAGAAGATCTTGAAAAACAGATCAATGATTATAAGGACAATGAGATTCAAATGGGACATGATAGAACATATCATGAGTGGGAGAAAAAGGAACTAAATAAGAAAATAGAATCCCTAAATAAAAAGGTAGAAGAGACTAAACAGAAGGTGTTAGAGGCTAATACGAAACTAGAATCTGTCAACATAGATCTAGGTAACTTCAAGTTGGCAAATCAAAAGCTAGAACACCTAATGGAAGTCCAATTCAAAGATAGGGTAAAATCTCAGGTTCATCCCAAAGAAGGCATAGGATACAGGGCTACTCCACCTCTATACAACAATAAGTACATTCATCCAATGAGTGAGGTTGCTGATAGACTTGTCAATGAACCTTTAGATGAGTCTATGACTACTATAGATCCTATCCTTGATACCAGCCCTGAATCTAAAGAAGCTCAGATTCAAAACACAGAGTGTGAGTGCACAACAGCTGAGAAGACACATAAAACAATGAGTGCACCCATAGAGATCCAAGCCCCCAGTAAGAAAGGAAAAGAGAAGATGAGTGTATGCAATGCTGCTCCACAAGTTTCTGTACATTCTAACTGTAACACTGCATCTTCCTCAAAGAATAATAAAAGAGGTAAAAATGTTCCAGTCTGCACATGTCAAAAGCATGGTGTTCAAAAGTTTCCCAAACAACAGCAGGTAAGGGGAAATCAGAGGAATAAGAACCAGAAATTGTCAGAAAAATCTGGTTCTCCAATTCAAACTGTCAAAAGATGTTTTCACTGTGGCAGGAAGAATCACTTGGCCAAGGATTGTTTTTATAAACCAGCTGTTACAAAACAGACTGTGAATCACTCAAAATCAAATCCTACTCAGACAAAACATTCAAAGGTGAAATCTTCCAGATCAGTTCCAAAGAAAACAGTTGATCACAGGCTTTCAAAAGTAAATAAAAAGCAGTCCACACATCAAAACAAGTTTTAGTAAAGCCTAAATCAAGTTTTAAACAAATATGGTGTGTCAAGGACAAATTCTCAGATGAAACTGCTGATGCAAAAGATCAAACTGCTAAGCCAAATTCTGAAGCTGTTAGTGCAAAATCTGAAGCTGTTAGCACTAAAATCACATATCAGACTATTACGCATCATTCTGGAACTGCTAGTGAATCATCTGAGACTGTTAGAAGAAAAGATGATCAAAATAACTGGATACCTCATATCCTCACTAAATACTCTCCAAAAACTCCATCAGTAGATCTCACAAAATATAAAAAGTCAAAAACAGTGTTTAGTTATGTCAATATGCAAGGCCAACCCAAAACCAATTTGGTTTGGGTTTACTCCACTACTGACTGAGCTGTTATTTGTGCAGGGCAACCACAGGTCTCCTCATAGAACAAGATGGCATTTGGATAGTGGATGCTCTAGGCACATGACAGGCAATTCTGAGTGCTTGTCAAATTTCAAAGGTTTTGATGGAGGTTTTGTTGCATTTGGAGGCAACTCAAAAGGAGGTAAGGTTACAGGTAAAGGTACTGTTAATGCAGGCAACATGACATTCCATGATGTTTTGTATGTTGAACAACTTAAGTACAATTTATTAAGTGTCTCTCAAATCTGTGACAAACAAAACATTGTTCTGTTCACAGATTCTGAGTGCATTGTTCTTTCAAAAGATTTCAAAGTTCCTGAAAATCTAGTTTTACTAAGAACACCAAGAAAGGACAATGTCTACTGTCTGGACACAGATCTTTTATCTAAATCAAATACCTTAAGCTGTTTGATATCCAAAGCATCATCCAATGAGTCTGCTCTTTGGCATAGAAGGATGTGTCACATGAACTTCAAGTCCATGAATGTTTTAGTCAAAAAGAATCTGGTAAGAGGCTTACCACAAAAGGAGTTCATCTGTGATGATCATTGTGTAGCATGCCTTAAAGGTAAGCAACACAAAACTTCTCATAAGGCCAAAGAAGTAAATTCAATCTCATCTGTTCTTCAGTTGCTACATATGGATCTATTTGGTCCAACTTCTGTTTTGAGTTTGAATAAAAGGGCTTACTGTTTAGTTATTGTTGATGATTTCACCAGATTTACTTGGGTTTACTTTCTTAGGTCCAAAGATGAAACTGCTGAGTTAGTTAAGTCTTTTATCCTTAAGATAGAAAACCAATCCAACTCAAAAGTTAAGGTGATAAGATCAGACAATGGAACTGAATTTAAAAGTCACATTCTAAACAGTTTCTGTGAGTCCAAAGGCATTGCTAGACAATATAGTGCACCAAGAACACCACAACAAAATGGTGTAGCTGAAAGAAAGAACAGAACCTTAATTGAGGCTGCTAGAACAATGTTAGCTGATTCAAATCTGCCAATGACTTTCTGGGCAGAAGCTGTTAATACAGCCTGTTATGTTCTGAATAGGGTTCAGGTTGTCCAATCACAAGGGAAAACTCCCTATGAGTTATTCCATAACAGAAGTCCCCTAATAGCTTTCTTCAAGCCTTTTGGATGCCCATGTACTATTCTTCACACTAAGACTCACTTAGGGAAGTTTGAAAGTAAGGCTGAAGAAGGATTCTTTGTAGGATACTCAAGTCAAAGCAAAGCCTATAGAGTATATAACAGTGTGTCTAAAACAATTGAAGAAAGTGCCAATGTTGAATTTAATGAAAATACTGCTAATATCAAAGGCACTGGCCCTGATTGGTTGTTTGATTTAGATTCACTAACAAATTCTCTGAGCTTTGTTGAGTATATGCAGAAGCTGATGCATACAGGGTTGAAGCTGCTAACGCAATTTCTCATGCTGCCAATACAACTTCTCAAGCTGTTGGCACAAAGTTTCAGACTGCTGCAGATTCACCAAGTTGGGATGATTACATCACTCTACCACTTCTGTCTTGTGAGCCTCCAGGGGTCCTGAATGCTCCACATGATACAAATCCAGCTACTGACGTGCCACTCCCAAGTCCTGAGAGAATAGCTCCAACACAAAGGGACACAGTCCCAGATTCAAGTCAAGCTGTTCCTGAAGATGATCCTTTTACTGGTCCAGATGGAGATGATACAAATCTAGGATCCTCTTTTCAGACTGAGAGAGAGCCTACCCTAAGGGTTCACAAGTATCATCCTCTCAATCAAATACTGGGTGATCCAAGCACTCCTGTACAAATAAGGAAAATGGTTCAAAATGAGACTGCTGCTGCTGAACAAACAGTTCCTGAATTCAGCCTAGCTGCCTTTGAGAATGCCTGTTTCATGTCTCAACTAGAACCTAAAAAGGCATCAGAAGCATTAAAAGATTCATCCTGGATTGAAGCTATGCAAGAAGAGCTTCTACAGTTCAAAATTCAGAATGTATGGACTCTGGTGGATCTTCCTAAAGGTAAGAGAGCAATTGGTACAAGATGGGTGTTCAGAAACAAGAAAGATGAGAGAGGGATAGTCATCAAGAACAAAGCAAGACTAGTAGCACAAGGGTACACTCAAGAAGAAGGCATAGATTATGATGATGTATTTGCTCCAGTAGCAAGAATTGAAGCCATCAGACTATTTCTAGCCTATGCAAGCTTCAAAGGATTTAAAGTGTATCAAATGGATGTCAAGTCTGCTTTTCTGTATGGGACAATTGAAGAGGAGGTATATGTGTGTCAACCTCCTGGTTTTGAAGACTACAAGTATCCAGACAGGGTGTACAAGCTAGACAAGGCTCTCTATGGTCTCCATCAAGCCCCCAGAGCATGGTATGACACTCTGTCATCCTATCTTCTACAGAATGGATTCAAGAGAGGCACTCTGGACAAAACACTTTTCACTAAGTCCATCAAAGCTGAGATTCTGTTTGTCCAAATCTATGTTGATGACATCATTTTTGGCTCAACAAATGATTGTTTGTGCAAAGAATTTGAGATCCTAATGCACAAAAAGTTTCAAATGAGTTCAATGGGAGAACTCACATTCTTTCTAGGGCTGCAGGTTAAACAGAAGCCTACTGGTCTATACATAAGTCAATCAAAGTATGTCAAAGACATACTGGAAAAGTTTGGCTATCAAGACACAAAGGTTGCAAGCACTCCAATGGATCCTCATAAACAGCTCCATACAGACAAAGATGGCATAGATGTGGACATTCATCTATACAGATCCCTTATAGGATCTCTCATGTATCTAACATCTTCTAGACCTGATATCATGTTTGCTGTCTGTGTGTGTGCTAGGTTTCAATGCTCTCCAAATGACTCTCACTTGGTTGCTGTGAAGAGAATCTTTAGATACCTTAAAGGCCAACCTCACTTAGGTCTATGGTATCCTAAAGACTCTCCCATTGTACTAACTGCTTATTCTGACAGTGACTATGGTGGATGCAACATTGACAGGAAATCCACAACTGGTGGATGTCAATACTTAGGAGCAAGATTGGTCTCTTGGCAATGCAAAAAGCAAACAACTGTGTGCACATCATCCACTGAAGCAGAATATGTAGCAGCTGCAAGCTGCTGCTCCCAGGTAATGTGGATTCAAAATCAACTAAGAGACTATGGTATGAATTTCTTATCCACTCCTATTTATATTGACAACTCAAGTACAATCAGCATTGTGCAAAACCCAGTAAAATTCCCAAAAACCAAGCATATAGAAATCAGATTTCACTTTATCAGAGATTGTAATGAAAAGAAGTTAATCCAAGTTACCAAAATACATACAGATGATCAGTTAGCTGATCTATTTACAAAACCTTTTGATGTAGGAAGGTTCACTTTCCTGGTATCAAATATTGGTATGGTAAACATGGATTAATTGATTTTCATTATTATCTACTCAGTATGCTTATTTAAGGGGGAGATACTGTTTCATTGAAAAGTTGCATAATTTTTAACTAACAGCTTGAGTATTTTCTCAAGCTGCTAGTTCATTTTCTCATGCTGTTAGTTGTTTTCACTTGATCTGTCAAAGTGTGCAGGGTATTTGGGTAATTTCTCAAATGTGGTCGCGGGACCCAACCTTTTCGTAACCTTTAAAGGTCCCGATTTCGTTCAGTTGTAACTACCAGTTACATATTTTTTCTTCCACGGCCTCTTGCTTTCTCTCTGAACGAATCACACATTCTTCTTTCAAACCCTAAACCATCGTTTCTTCATCAATGGAGTTTGTAAAAGAACACAACTGCCTCCCATACACCCTAAAACACTCTGAACTTCAACCGTTTCATGCAATGATGGATTTCCTCAGGCACTCCCATATCCATTATGCCCTATCCATTAACCCTACTATATACATCTCCCAAATTGAACAGTTTTGGAATCATGCATCTGTTCAAACCATCAATGGAGTGCCTACCCTCATATCCAAGATTGATGGAACTGTCATCAATATCACTGAGGAATCCATCAGACATCACTTGCATCTTCAAGATGCCTCAGGTATAACCGACCTATCCCTTCAAGCTTTACATTTTGGTCTTCAAAATATTGGTTATAGGGGTCCTGCTGATTCTTTTACTTTTATTAAGGCACACTTTTCTCCTAAATGGAAATACCTTGTGCATATTATTCAGCAATGTTTAAGCCCCAAAAGAACTGGTTGGTCTGAGTTTCCTTCAAATATTGCCACTGCCTTAGTGTGCTTTTCTACTGGCCAACAGTTCAATTTTTCTAACATGATTTTTCAGGGGATATTAAGGCATCATTCCCGAAAGAATGGGAAATTTCTGATGTATCCTAGGTTTTTGGCAGAAATTATTGCACACACCTGCACAACTCCACATTTACATAAACGGATACATGTTTCCCATAGGCACTCACTGTCTTCAATCAAAAGGCTGTTAAAGCCAAGTGCCAATTTTGTAAGTATAGATGTTCCATTGCCTTCTGCAATGATGAACATCATTCCAAGAAACAGAGGAGAGGGTCTTGAGCAGGCTCAGCCTAACATCACTGCTACACCCCCAAGACCCCAACCCACTCCTTATTATACAAATATTCCCTCTGATCCTTTTGAACAGCCAACTCGCCCACTAAAATTCTTATACAAAAGGAAAAAGGGACCAGGAGCTCCTTCCTCCTCCTCCCTCAGACAAGAGCCATATATCCCTGTGCAGGAGGACACTTCTGCACAGAATATCCAAAGGGAACCAATTGAGGAAACTCCCATCCTCACTCAGGAGGTGAACATCTCATCAGAGATGGTTCATATGGGTTCTGTGGCTGACACTACTGATGTTTCTGCAAAAGAAGCACAGGCCAGTGCCAACATATCTAAGACCACACCCATGGCAACAGCTAGTGTGCAAACACAAGCTGGAAGACCCAAGAACCAAGAACAGAGGGGCCCAGAGGTTTCTACTTCTAGTATTCATGTCAGTGATAGATCACAAGCACCTCAGGTGTTTTCTGATCTTGAGACTAGTCTGCAACTAATGCTCTTGACGGATCCCAAGCTAAAACCGGTTGTAGCCATGTTGGAATGTCAAATGTCCATCATTGCTGCACAGGGGGCTCAAATTTTTGCACTCAAGCAGGCAGAGGCGGCTCAGAATAAGCGAATGGATTATCTTCACAAGGGGTTCACCCTCTGTGGAAATAAAATTATGAAATTAGAGCAGATGATTCAAACCCACGGGGCAAAGGTTGTAGGTCCTTCTGACCAAACCAATGCTTCCAAAAAGGGGGAGAATCAGGAGGTTCCCAAAACAGTCCAAGCAGCTCCAACATCTACAGTCCCATCTTCTAGGCTAGCAGTCCCAACAGCTTCTCAAGCTGTTAGCCTAGAAACTCAAGCTGCTGCCCCAAAAGCAACTGGAGTTGTTCTAAGGAAAAGAATTCAAGCTCCATCAAGTACAGTCCAAGCAACATCCTCTTCTGCAAAAGACAAGGGCAAGGGCATACTAATTGAATCTCCAAAGCATAAATTTTCCTCCAAAGAAGCCCAAATTGCCTATGATGCTGAAGTTGCCAAAAGAATAGCAGAAGAACAGGACAAAGAATTAGATCAGCAAGCCCAAACCCCAATGGATGATGATGAGACATTAGGTGATTACTTAAAGGGGTTTGTGAGCAAACAAGGTGAAAAGAAGAGAAAGATGCCAACAGGGCACACCAAGGCTGAGCACAGAAGATTCTTAATCAATTTTGCCTTTGCAGCAGGTATTCCAAAGAAAATGGCTCAGTCCATGACTACTGAAAAGCTGCAGGAGATACATGATAAAGAAATGGAGAAAAGAAAGAAAACAAAAGTCTCCCCAGAAGTTCATCCATCCCAAGAAGTCCAACCATCAAAGAAATCAGTCCAAACTGAAGCTGCTGCCAGTGCATCTGTTCCCACTAATCAAGTTGTTATTCCTTCATCTGTTAAAAGAGTGTTGTTTGAGCAACAAATGCAAAAGGCCATGGAGATAGAGAAGTTGATTGATCAGCATGATTTCACAAAGCCTCAAATCAACTACTGGTTTGCTAAGTCACTGGATGAAAGAGATTTAAGGGTCAAGTTTGTAATAAGGAGAGAGTCTGGACCAGAAGAAGAGTTTGATACATTCTGGCAAATGGTTCAGAAGTTGACTAGGGATGAGCTAATAAAGATGTACAATATAGGGTCTGTTTCACAAGTGAGATCTGCTCTACCAAAAGTGAAGCAACTTATCAGAGATCTAAGTTCAGTTGCTGACCCTGAATTTGCAAGAAAAGAGATAGAAGATGCTGAGAAGAAAGGGAAAAAGATCAAGGAAGTTCATATTTTTGTCAAATCCAGGACTTACAGAATCAAATTCACAGATGGGTCTGGTATTTTCTTCAATCTCGAGTTTTATAATTTTTCAAAAGATATGCTGCTCCAAATAAAATCAGTTAGGATATCTTGTGATAAAGAAGAGATGAAGAGAGAATTTTTGAAGACTATAGATCATAAACTTGCACAGTTGTAAGTTTTTGAAAGCCTTGGTTTGTAAATAACAGTTTACTTATTCATTTCCATTTTTTTGTATAGAACTTAAAGTCTTGTATAAAGAATTTAAGTTAGGGGGAGATTGTTGGGAAATAGTTTAAGTGTGTTCAAACTGTTAGTTAGACTAATAGTTTAAGTGTGTTCAAACTGTTAGTTAGACTTCTCAGACTGTTAGTAGATTTTAAATGTAAATCCAAAGTTCATGCTGCTAGTTGAAGAAACTCGAGCTGCCAGTGTAAAAGTTCAAGCTGCCAGAGTAAATCAACTCGAGCTGCTCAGTTCATGCTGTCAAGAGATTCAAGCTGCTCAACAGTTTCATAAACAGAAAGTGCTGATTTTCAGGAAAACATATCTTCATGAAGATTCCAGCATATCTACTATCAGAGAAGTCATTATTCGTCAAGGAAACATATCAAGAAGCAATATAAATACATAGAATAGGTCTTTCTATTGTATAGAAGTTTTCTGCATATTTTGAGTCTGTAATTGCTTTATTGATAGAGTTTTCATAAGCCTCTAAGGTTGTAAAACCCTAAGAACAGTCTGTGTTCTTCGTCTAATCAAACAGATTAGAGGTGATTGTAATCATTGAATTCAGCAATACAAACAGTCTTGATTACTTCCTGTGTTTTATGCATTATTGTTTCTGAAAGTTTTTGTTAAAATAATTAAGTGTTATTCCGCAAACTTCTTGATTAAACTTTGATTCAAAGCAAGATTATTGATTTATACTCTGATAAATTCAAATCAGTTAGTCTTGGTAATTCAGTTTTAGATCCTGACATTATCTTATTTTTAGGAAATCTGATAAAATTTATCTGATATTTTGTAGGGGGAGCTGAGTTGAGAAATATGATATACATCTGAGGGGGAGCAGCATTCAGAAATTAAAGGGGGAGCATTTTAATTGTGTGTATTTTCAATTTTTTAAGTCTATTTTAATTTTTTTTTTGTTTTGTGTGTGTTATTTTTTTTTGATTGTGTGTATTTTCAATTTTTTAAAGTCTATTTTAAATTTTTTTTTTGAAAATCAGAAATTTTTTGTTGTTTTTGTTTTGCTTTATTGAAATTTTTTTTGAAAAGATAGTGGGTTTTGTTGATAAATGGGTTTATAATTGGTGATTTGAAAGTGGGCCGGCTAAATTTTTTTTTTTTTCTTCAAATATGGGCCGGGTATGTACTTCTATAAATTTGAAATTCAAATTTCAAACTTACTTTTCCAGAAAACCGACAATTGCCATCTTCTTCAAAAAGCTTCCTTCACCATTAAGCAATCTAAAAACCCACATATCTTCGTCTGATTCAAGAAACAAGTTCATTATATTGTGAGTAAATTTTTTTTGGTTTGTTTCTTGTATTGTTACATAGTTCATTTCAGCTTTCAAATATGCATGTGACTATGCTCGTATAAAGACGTATTTTGTGTGTTCATGGTGTTCATAATTTTTTGTTCATTAAAATGAAATTAAATGTGTGGTATATTTCGGTTTATGAATGAGAACATGAATCTGTAATTTCATGGTTCAAATCAAACCACACAAACAGAAATTTGGATTTTAGTTTCAAAAACCTTCGTGTTCTTCATGTTTCTGAAATTTGAATTTTTAACTACTTTATTGTTGTTTTTACTCAAAATTCAGTAAATCAAATGTGTTTGAAATTGATTTTCGAGTATGGTTCATAATTTTTATCGGTGAAAATGTTCCTGGAATTAAATTTTTGAAAAATCAGTGTGTTTATACTTGAAAATAATTTCAAGAACATTTTCTCGAATAAAGGTTAACTCGAGAAACCATTCTGTTTTGTTCGAGTTAAGTAATATGGTGATCGAGAAAGTCTGAGTGTTATTCGAGTTGACAGTCACTTTAATCGAGAAAATTCTATTTGTTACTCGAGTTGCTCAGTTTGACACTTATGTTTCATTCGAGTCTCGATTGATACATCGCCCGAGAGACCTTAAGTGTCATTCGAGTTGGTTCAATGTTATTGAAAATGATTCTGCTTCATGTGAGTTTGTGTTAGGCTTCAATCGAGTTGATCACACTTATTTCATTCGAGTCTTAGTATACTTCATTCGAGTTGGACTAATTGATCATTCGAGAAACATCATGACTTAATCGAGAACTTTCATGTTCTATTCGAGTTTAATCCAAGTGTAATCGAGTTGAATCAAGTCTTATTCGAGAACAATCAAGTCTTATTCGAGAAAACATACAATTCATTCGAGTTGATTCACAGAACAATTCGAGTTTGTTCATGTATCATCCGAGATTTCTCTAGAGTCATTCGAGATGGATGAAGTTTCATTCGAGTTTCTATTAAATTTTTTAATAAATGTTGGATTTTTAATGTTTTAAGAAAAATGTGACATCTTTTCAAGAAATTGTTATAAATTTGTGTTTTTCTAACATTGGTCTCTGAACGATTGACTCTGGAATCCTGTCAATACTATTTCATTATTGTCTGGAATCCCGATGCCTTAAACAGAAGATCACAAATTTTTATAATTTCTAACAAAATGTTATATTTTTCTACTTTGAATGATTTCATTTGTTTACCTGCATTGTCTAACATGATTATTATTTGTGTACAGGTTTCAAGTGGCATCTCCAAGTCATTCCCATAATTCTAATTCATCTGATTGCCATTCATCCTCAAACCATACACTCGTATCTACACCCGTCCGATCAACCTCCGTTGCAAGACCTTCACCTTCAACCATCATACCAGACAATCAGCTGGTAAAACCCAAACATTTCCTGCCTTTCAAAGATAATAACCATCGTTTGGATACCAAAGTCATAAAAATCAGTCACCCCATCATAGTAGATATTCTCAAAGGCCACCCTTTGGGATATCTTCTTCAATACAAACCCTCTATCCCACAAGTCTACCTTCAACAATTTTGGCATACTGTCAAATTTGTTCCAGCTGATGGTAACCACCATTTCAAAGTTACCATTGATCAATATAAAACCCAAATTACTCTAGCCAGACTTCGTCACAACTTGTTTCTTCCAAGACGAATTGACACAGTTAACTTCCCAGAGTTAGCAGATTTTGAAGACTTTGTATCCGATGAGGAGTTGGTGCATGACCTCATATGCTTGGGTTATTCAAAGCCACTTCCTAAGAGCTCCAAGTTTCATCGCAATGGCTTAAATGGAGAATGGTACACCTTATTTGGCATCATTAATAGGTGCATGACATCAAAACATACCGGAATAGACAGGTGCAACATTCATTGTCTAAGAATATTCCATGGTATTGCTTTTAATAAACATTATGACTATGCACAATGTATCTGGGAAGACCTGAAGGAAATCGTACTTGCAAAGACAACGAACAGATCCAGGAAGTTTGTTCCGCTTCAGAGATTTATTCAAATTCTAATTCGAGGGATCCTTAGAGCTAATGAGAATATACCAAAGCGACAAACTCACAAAGATGTCCAGACTACGTAATGATGAGTTTACATGAGGTGCTAGATTCTCCCAATGCAACTATAATGCCGATTCCGAAATCTTTGTTAAAGTATGCAGATCCAGAATGTGAGAATGTGAAGATTTATAGGATAGATCATGCTCCAATAGAGACCCAAGAACCGGGTTCTCTTACCCAAGGAGTGATAGGGAGAGAGGAACTTCAGCAAGGGGCTGAAGTTCAGGGAAGCCTACAGGTGAGTGAGGGAGTAGAGGTAGTGAGGGGTGGTGAGGAAGAAGCTAGTAGTTCAGATTCTGAACGGACGCTATCGAATATACAAGAGGGAGAAGAGGAAGGAAATGATGATGATGATGATGGTGATGATGGTGATGATCATAATGCGGGAGGAGCTGCTTTGATGGATGTTGTTCATATTGCTCAAGAGAGTGTGAGGGATGTACTTAACCTAGAAAGCCGGGAGTTACCCACATCTGCTGTTAGCTCCCCTATGGGAGTTAGCATTGAAGAGGTCAGTATCCCACTGACAAGTGCATACCCAACCATCCACTCAGTCTCCTCTCAACAGGAGACTGTTTCAATTCAGCACCAGGATGAAACACAACTTCTATCCGATAGTCATTTGGACTTAATGGATATTGAAATGAGTACACATCTGCCCGAGTGTACAACTTCTATTCAAGCACAGAGTCTAGAACCAATACAGATTAGGATACTTGAGTCAACTTCATCTGTTGAAGTAAGTGTGGTTGAACTTCGTGTTCCCGCCGGAACATCTTCAGCTACGGAAGCATTCGTTGCTCCGTCGCTTGAAGAGGGTGGAAGTCCAGTTAGAGCGACAACATTGCCAACTCTAAGTACTGGCCACACAGAAGTTCTTTTCACAAGTTCAACTGTTGTGACAACTGGAAGTCTGAGTGACCCAGTAGTGAATCTTTCCCCTTTTGTAACCGAGTCGTCATTAGATCAAGCCTTGAATGCAGCTGTGGCAGGAGTGAACAGTCATGTCTCTGCTCAGTTAATAGAAGTGATGGCACAAATGTCCAACATTCATAAGTTTTTGAAGGGTAAGTCATTGGCTGAAGAATCTGTCAAGCAATCTGATCCAATTCAAGCAATCGATGAATTGAGGGAAGAACTGAAAGATTTTGTTTTTGAACAATTTGACGAAATGAGTTAAAGAATGATCAGTTTAGAGGGT
>JAANYP010001441.1:15521-142218 GCA_020465985.1 Centrapalus pauciflorus | reverse complement strand
AACGCACAATTAAAGAAACAAAGGTGTTATAGTATGAGCCCACCACGCTTGCACTTCGTCCCCGAAGTACCTAGGGCTCAAACAGATGCGGATATCAAACTCTCATGTCTTGTTCAGATTCCCAGGTCTGGGAAGTTCCATGAGAAGTCCTCCATTGCACCAACACCATTGCCACCTCTCGATTCCTTAGCTTCTTCATCTTTGTCTCTAAAATAACCTCAGGCTCATCGCATTGCAGCTTCTCATTGATCTTGTATGTCAGATGGTCGGCCCATTTTTCGCCTTCATTTTCCTTACATTTCCTTAATTGCGAGACGTGAAACACGGGGTGAATGTTGGATAGTTCATTCGGAAAATCCAGAAGATATGATTGAGTTCCAACACGTTCGATGATCTTGAAAGGACCAACGAATCGTGGTGCTAACTTGCCGCGCTTGCCGAATCTGAACACACCTTTCATCGGTGAACTTTTAATACCACATAATCATCCTTCTGGAATTCTAAAGGCTTATGGCGTCGGTCGTGATACGACTTTTGTCGAGATTAAGCAGTTTCCAGTCGTTGGCGAATGATTCTGATCTTGTCGTTGGTTTGTTGAAGTAATTCAGGACCGGCGATTGGTGCAGGACCGGCGATTGGTGCTTCACCAGCTTCATGCCAACAAGTAGGCGTTCGGCACTTGCGACCGTATCAAGCTTCAAAAGGTGCGGCTTCAATAGACGAGTGATAGTTTTTGTTGTAAGAAAACTCTGCTAATGGCAAGTGGTCGTCCCAATTACCGCTAAACTCGAGTACACAAGCCCGCAACATGTCTTCGAGTGTAAGGATCGTGCGCTCGCTTTGGCCATCAGGCTGCGGACGATACGCCGTGCTCATTCTGATCTTG
The DNA here is from genome assembly GCA_020465985.1 of Centrapalus pauciflorus. Classification (NCBI taxonomy): domain Eukaryota; kingdom Viridiplantae; phylum Streptophyta; class Magnoliopsida; order Asterales; family Asteraceae; genus Centrapalus; species Centrapalus pauciflorus. Next base: position 141,332 of record JAANYP010001441.1, on the reverse strand, counting down.
GTGCCTAATCCATCTTGTAATGCACTCCAGAACCTCGAAGTGAACCGACTGTCGCGATCTGAAACAATTGACAGAGGCACACCATGTCGAGTAACGATCTCGTCTATGTAAATCTTAGCCAGCTTCTCTAGTGAACAATTCTCGCGAATCGGAATGAAATGTGCGACTTTGGTTAAACGATCCACGATCACCCATATTGCATCATGTTGTCTTCGCGTAGTCGGCAGCTTTGTCACGAAATCCATTGTTATGTGATCGAATTTCCACTCGGGAATCGGTAAAGGCTGAAGACTACCGTAAGGCTGCCGATGCTCCGCTTTGACTAATCGGCATGTAACACAATTATCGACATATTGGCCTACATCTCTTTTCATACCAGGCCACCAATACTCAGCTTTTAGATTGTTGTACATCTTGGTGCTGACAGGATGTACCGAGAAGTTGGAACAGTGAGCTTCCGAAAGGATTTTCTGTCGAATATCACCAAATTTGGGAACCCAAACACGATTCTTGAAGAGCTTTAAGCCACGAGGGCTATCGATTAAGAATTGAAGTTGCCCTTTCATGTCTTCAGAATTGAGGCTTTCTTCTTTCAAGGCTTCAGCTTGTGAAATAAGAATTTCATCGATCAGAGTATATGAAAATGAAGTATGAGTCAGAGTATAGAGGCATTTTGCGGAATACGATTTACGACTCAATGCATCGGCCACCACATTTGCTTTGCCAGGGTGATACAGAATTTCACAGTCATAGTCTTTGATGAGTTCCATGGAGCGTCGTTGGCGCATGTTGAGCTCCTTCTGACTGAAAATGTATTTAAGACTCTTGCGATCTGTATATAACTGGCATTTGGTGCCGTAGAGGTAATGACGCCATGTTTTTAATGCGAAAGTCACAGCAGCAAGTTCAAGGTCATGAGTCGGCTGACTCTTTTCATGATCCTTGAGTTGGCGAGAAGCATATGCTATGACTCTGCCTCTTTGCATCAGAACACACCCAAGCCCTTGATATGAAGCATCGCTGAAGACCACAAAGTCTTCATTGCCTTCGGGTAAGGCCAGAATAGGTGCTTCGGTGAGTTTCTGCTTTAAAGTTCGGAATGAGTTCTCTTGAGCTTCTTCCCAAATAAAGGGAACATTCTTGCGAGTAAGAGATGTAAGAGGCATGGCTAGTTTTGAGAAGTCCTTAATGAATCGACGGTAGTAACCCGCCAATCCCAAGAAACTTCGGATTTCAGTGGCTGATTTGGGAGCTTCCCAGTTCTGTATGGCTTCAATTTTAGAAGGATCTACAGCGATTCCTTCACCGGATATCACGTGTCCAAGAAATTGTATCTGATAAGATACAAGATTTACAGGTTAACGCTAAGCATGAAAATTACAGAAAAGATAAACTTAAAGTGAATAAATCGAGATCGTGAGCACCTGTCGCAACCAAAATTCGCATTTAGAGAACTTGGCGTAAAGTCGCTCTTTGCGCAGCAACTCTAGCAGCTCTCTAAGATGCACAGCATGCTCAGCTTCGGTTTTCGAGTAGATGAGAATATCGTCTATAAAGACGATAACAGACTTATCAAGCATTGGTCTACAAACACGGTTCATCAGATCCATGAACGCCGCAGGAGCGTTTGTAAGACCAAAGGGCATAACAAGAAACTCGTAATGCCCATATCTAGTACGGAAAGCTGTTTTGGGGACATCTTCTTCATGAACTTTGAGCTGATGATACCCAGATCTAAGATCGATCTTTGAGAAGTAACTGGCTCCCTGAAGCTGGTCGAAAAGATCGTCTATTCTGGGCAACGGATATTTGTTCTTTATTGTTACCTTGTTCAACTCCCTATAATCAATACACATCCGAAGAGTCCCATCTTTCTTCTTAACGAAAAGAACAGGAGCTCCCCAGGGAGATGAACATGGTCGTATAAGTCCCTTATCTAGCAATTCTTGCAATTGCTTCATCATTTCTTGCATCTCAGCAGGTGCAAGTCTATACGGGGCTCGAGCAATCGGTGCCGCGCCTGGCACTAAATCAATTCTGAACTCCACCTGACGGTCTGGTGGAAGTCCAGAGATGTCCTCAGGAAAGACATCGGGAAACTCTGAGGCTATCGGTACCTCGGCTAAAGTTTTCTTTTCAGATTTAGCATCTATTGCATATGCTAAGTAAGACACGCAACCCTTAGCTATATGCTTCCTAGCTTTCACTACCGAGATCAAGCATAAATCACCTTTCATTCTGTCACCATAGATGCAGATACTGCGGCCATCCGGAGTAGTGAGCTTGATTAACTTCTTTTTACAGATAATGTTGGCGTCATGGTGAACTAGCCAATCCATACCCACGATAACGTCGAACTCGTGAAAATCCATCGGAATAAGATCAAGTTGAAATGTGCAGTTGTCGAGCAGAATGATGCAATCACGGTAAATTTTATCGGTAGACACACTTACATTACTAGCCGTTTCGATATCAAATATAACAGGTAGAGTGGTCGGTGCAATTCCAAGTTTAGATGCAAATGAATTTGATATGAAAGAACGGTTGGCTCCTGAATCAAAAATAACTCTAGCAGGAATAGAGTTAACAAGAAACATACCAGATACCACATCTGGTATTTCCTTCGCTTGCTCGGCCGTTATTTGGAATGCGCGATTCTGATTTCTTGCTGGTTCATTACGGCGGCTAGAACCTCCACGTGATGTGCTATGTCGGGCCGGTTGGTTTTGTCTTTGTTGTTGTTGTTGCTGGGGTCGGTGCTGTTGTTGTTGTAGACGTGGATGATGCTCTGCACTCGGGTAAATTATGCTGAACGGATGCGTACATGCATGCTCATTATGTCCAGGGCGTAAACAGTTGTTGCAAACTTTAACTTTGTTAGGACATTCTTCACTGCTATGTCCTATGTTGTTGCACACGTAACATCTCACATCATTGGGGTTACAACGCCCAATGTGTGATTTATGGCAGCGGCGACACTGCCTCGGCTCAGAATGGACTGTATAGGAACGAGCTTGCTGCGCCGGAGGTGAGCTAAACTGTCGGTACTGAGACTGTTGTGGCTGAGAATATCTGGATGAAGACCCAGAATAACTGCCAGTGCGTGATTTCTTGGGCGGTGACGGACAAGTAGGGTTGATAGATGAAGCAGGAACTCCTCCAGCTCGAATAAAATCCTGCTCGAGAATTCGAGCAGCTTCAACACAATCAGCGTAGTTGGTGTACCTCTGATGCTTCAAAAACTTCTGATACTCGGGATGTAGACCCATAAGAAAACGGTCGATCTTTCGCTCTTCAGTAGCGACTTGATAGTCAGACAGCAAGCTTAGTCGGGTGAATTCAATCTCATACTCAGTCACCGATTTGGTTCCCTGAGTAAGAGACATCAGTCTCTCTTCCAGACGTTTCTTTTCATCAGCCGGGCAGTACTGACGAAAGAAAATAACTTTAAATTCATCCCAAGATAGGGACTTAATCCAGTTGGCTCCGTGCATGTTTTCCTGAGATCTCCACCACATAACAGCGCCACCCTCGAATAGTGTAGTAGCAAAGCTGACCTTGGATTCTTCAGCACAGTCACTAATGAGAAAAATCCGCTCGATGCCAGTGATCCACTCGAGCGCTTCGATCGAGTTTGCAGCTCCTTTGAAAGGTTGAGCTCCACAAGCTTTGAAGTAACGAAAGTTGCAGCCCTTAGGAGGGACTACAGGAGCTTCCTCCTCGTCGGTGTCGTCGTTACGGCGTCCAGTGTCATCATGCTGTTGTTTCCTACGTTCTTCTCTGCGCCTAGTTTCGGCTTCATCACGAGCACGAAACTGTTCTTGCAAGAACTTAGCTTGACGCTCATTATTCTCATTAAGCATTGTTTGCATTATTTGCATGATCTGTTCAGGAGTGAGTCCACCTCCAGCTCCTTCACCAGATCCAGACATGTTCTGAAATTATATAAATAATACTTGCATAAGAATAGGCATAACTCCTATTCTACCCCATTTCCCAATTCCTAAAGCAAAGTCAAAGCCTATCTCAGGTCAAGTTAAAGCCTAGATATTCGAAGCTAATATCTTTGCTTAAAAGTTTGAGTCCAAGTGTTATTGCTAACACTTGAATCCCTCAAACTAATGCTCTGATACCATCCTGTCACATCCTTGCTTTAATCACGCTTGCTTATCCCAGGAATAATAACAATAGCCATAAACAAAATAAAAAGTCTAAAGCTTGCATAAATCTAAATAAATATTACAATATGTCATGCACTACACGTGCTACAAGGTTACAGTACTAAATTTCTATTACATCACAATATAATTAAAAGCAGCTACCCAGATCCCAAGGCACCATAAAGCTATACCACAAGCTGAAAGTGAGCTAAGTCCTCTGGGTTGATCAGAAAATAGACCTAAGCAGAAGGTCCAGCTTGCTCTTTACCTTTTCCTGTAAAAATTGTGAGTAGCAACTGTAAGCTAATTGCTTAGTGAGTAAACAGATATTCATGAATGCATGTAAAATATGTGGCGAAAGTGCCTATAAAGGCTTGTTATGCTTGCTTGCTTGCTTAATACCCAGAAAGAATGCTTGCACAATTGAGACATTTCACGCAGAAAGGAGATGCCACCACTAGGGGTTACCGCTTCCGATGATCAGTCGGTGATACGGGGCTAGCTACCCGCATAATGCTTGGGATAGTGGTGAGCATCAGAATTGCTTGCTTGCTATGTATAATGCTTATGAAAATGCACAAAGAAACGCTCAAACAAAGCTTGCTGTATGATATGCAGAACAATAAACAGATAACAGTATATTATGCACATTAATAGATCAGGTGTAAGATCCGGCTAAGCTGGGTATCGCCTGTACCACAGTGTTCGCCTTCACTCACAACAGTCTATTGAATTCCAAGGAAGGCATATAGAAGCAAATTATGTCTCAATTTCATAAAATACATGTAAACAAGAATAACTGTTACTCACAGTACTGAAAATGCTTGCACCGGCTATTCTATGCTTTAAATTGCTCTGAAATGCTTGCACTTGCTTATCTAGGCTTTATTATGGCTTTGCATTATTTCTGAAGGCCGACTCTTTAAATAAGCTTTAACCCGTATCCGAACTATTATGCTTTAATTAATAATGAGCATACAGTGATGTGTCTGTAATTTAATATTACAGAACATGTAACAAATTAATGAACTTGCTTAAAATTAAAGTATCTTAAATTGTAATTTCTTGCTAAATATTTTGCAGATTTTAAATATACTTAAGTTTGACCAATGGTCACTTAATTAAGTTTAAGAATATATATATATATATATATATATATATATATATATATATATATATATATATATATATATATATATATATATATATATGTATATATATATATATATATATATGTGTGTGTGTGTGTGTGTGTTTGTGTGTGTGTGTGTGTGTGTGTACACACACAAACATATTGTACATACATAAAAAAAATAATCTCAATTGCCAAATTATGTTTTTGTGTGTCCATGATATCTCTAGGCACACATCTCACATGCATGCATACATGGTACATATATACACTTGCTTATTCACACACACATGCATACATATATTAGTTGTTTCGGTACCCAAAAGAAAAGAAATAGGGAATTTCATTACTAAGTAATATCATTACAGAAACCTTGCTTCCGTATATATATTGGGTTTCAGTAGTTAGTTCATAGTTTCTGTATTTACCGAAACTTAATATAGGTTTCGGTACTCCTATGGTCTCGGTAGCTTTGAGGTGGTGGGTTTCGGTATATAGGAGGGTGTTTCGGTATTTACCGAAACACTATGTGGGTTTCGGTATTTTGAGTAAAGGTTTCAGTTTACATCATGGGTTTCAGTATATATACCGAAACCTTCATGGTTTCGGTATTATATACCCACGCAAACACCCAAGTCACAAAACATTCATATTCTTCAAGTTCAGTTCATAAATATAGCATGCATGAGTTTAATTTCAACTATTTAATACTAAACATTGCTAGATTTTGACGTCTAAAATTCTGGTTTGGGTTTCTTATGCATATGAAGTCGTAGGCTTCATTTTGAACCAAAGAAAGAATAAAAGTTAGAATTACCTCAAGAATCTTGCAGATTGTTGCTTTGATATTTGATTATAGCTTGAATCTTTGATTATATGCACAAATTGGTGAATCTTGAGAAGATGATGGTGATGAACCGTGGAGGAGAAGAAAAGGAGCAGAAGTGTGAGTTTTGAATTGGGGATGAAAATGAGCATTAAGCTTCTCATTTGGGGTTTTTATCTATTTGCAAGTTTCATCTTTTACACATTTTCCACCAACATTTTTTTTTATTTGTTCCACTTTATTTAAAATTGATGCTTTATTAAAACTCTTAGCATATAATTAACTTTAAAATTATTTCCAACATTTAGTTGTATATTTTAGCAATTAATTTCATTAATTCCACAATTTCATCATAATACGTAAAGCATAAACACACAATTAAGGATGCAAGGTGTTATAGTGTGCTTCGCTCCGAAGAAAGCGGGTCTATAACCAGAGGTTCAGTTATTCTGAAATATTCTTTGCGGAGTTTGTTCACCTAATAACAGCTCCACCAAGAGAAAGATTTTTGATGTATTCTACGTTTGTCATGATATTGATCAGACATTTCTTGCCAAATCTGCCGCAATTGCCAGAGATTCAAAGTGTTGCAGTAATCGACAAAAGGATTTTTGCTAATTGTCAAGCCCACAGGGTGCATTGGCTAGACCAGTAGAGGCACCACTTTTTGGTGCTGTGGTGAATCCTGATTTTCAAGCCCTTGAAGGTGCCAACTGGGCCGGGGAAGTTCAAGTTCAGCAACAGCCGCAACAGCAACAGCAACAGCAGAGGCCTCAGCAACAACAAAGAAGGAGGCAGAGACCTTCAGTTAGACAGACTCAGGCTACTAGGCGTTCATCGAGCAGAGTGCAAGAGCCAGAAGAAGCAGGTTCTTCAGTTGTGTCCCCCGTAACTGATCCACGGGTGGAGACATTGGAAGAGATTTGGGCATAAGGGCCTTATGCAAATGAAGAGATTACATCTGAGCTCGTAGGAAATATTTTGGAACCTCCAGCTGGGGAAGAAGATATTTTTTGACAGATAGAGGATTATGTGCCTGAGGAAGAAGGTCAAGTGGTGACCACATCTGTCTCTGAGTCGGAAGAAATGAAAGAGATTGAGATTGAGGCCCCAACGAAAGAAGCAGAAGATCCGTCTATCCGAATAGGCACATATGGATCAAGAATAGTGGTGATTGATGAAGAAGTGGGGAAAAGGAGAGCATCCATGGATTCAGATGCAGATGACTCCGATTTTGAAGTTGAAGATACAGCCCCTTTGGTGCCTAGGCAGAGGGCCAAGAGGCTTCGATTTATGCAGGGAGCTTCGTCAGCTTTTGCTTCTGAGCCTGAAATACCATCCGCTCAACCATCTATTCCACCACCACCCATTCAAACGTCCGTTCCACCACCAATCATTCCGACACCCATCCAATCCATTCCATCCACCTCATCCACCTTCACTAACAATCAACGGTTTTCTGAGCTCAGAAGCAAGGTTGATTTCCAACAAGTCCAAATATTTCAGCTCACTAAAGCCATCGGCGAGATACAAGCGCATAATGCAAATATTGACAAAGAGAATGTAGAACTGAAGACATTTGTTCGAAAGATTGAAAAAGAGAATCTTGAGTTGAAGACGTTCGTTGCAGATCAGGCTGCAGAAATCCGCACTATGAGGTCCCTTATTGAGCAATTAATGAAAAATCTAAAGGCTCAGGGGGAGACTAGTTGCAGGGATTCTGAGGAGCTGAGAAGGGGAGATGATGATGAAGGCAATGATCCCGATGTACCAAAAGACAGTGAGCCAGTAGATTTTTCTGCTGCTCAACATGCCGAACGTAAGGGGGAGCCAAGTCAGACTGGAACTGAAGGAGGAGAGGCGAGTTCCTCAAAGGTCATGGAGAGCGAAATGAGCGAAATGATTGAAGCTCTGATGAATATTGAGGAAGATGTGTTAGATTTTGATTTTGAAGACGAGATTGATGAGCTGGAGGAAGGAGAGATTATTCCAGAAGATATTCCTGAATGGAAACCAGATGATGAGGTATTTGGTGATGAGGAAGATGAAGCTAATGAAATAATTATTCAGGAAAATCCCATCACTGATACATATGTGACGGAGGAACAAAATGTGATTAACATAGAAGCTGTTAAAGCTGCTTTAAATGTTGAATCACAAGTTGAAGAGCCCGTCAGGGAGCTTACTGATGAAGAACAAAGAAAGCTATGGTTTAGGTCAGAAAAGAAGGCTATAGAGTTGAAGGAAAAGATGCTTGTGCCCAGTGATGGGAAGCTGTCTGGAAATATACTTAGCTGGTTCTTCGATCGAGAACTGCAGCTGTTTATCATCAAGAGAAAGGATGGCCTTCAGTATCTGAGGAGAAGGCTGAAGGATTTCAACTCTTTGCCCAAGTGTGAAATAAAGGCGTTGGCCTGGAAGGAGCTTATCAATATCGGAGACGATCCCTACGCTGAAATCATTGCTAAGATCATAAGAAGGGAGGGGAGGTCTAAAAAATTTGAAAGGCTCAATCCACGAATTGGCAAAAGAGTTATGGACCACACAAGAATTGATCCTCTGACAGGTAGACCATGGATGAAAATTCAGTACAAACCAGTTAGATGTTTAAATAAAGTCCCTCTGAAGCCGATGCCACAGAATGTTTTGGGTAATCTTAACTGGTGGTTTGTTGAAAGCGAAACAGGTGAAGATGTAATGGAAGATCTCGAAGAAAAGGTGATTCTTAGAGTGTATGATCCGTTGCCCCTGGTTAATCTGTCTAAAGAAGATTTTCAAGTGCTTCATGTTCACAAAATCTCGTGTGATGCGCATATGGAGTCTGAAGCCAAAAAGTATCAGAACGTGGTCAAGGTTTGTGTTGAACAAGGTCTGTATGCTGGTAGTATTTTGAATAGACCTTAGTACTTAATCAAAATGTAAATAGTTAGAAGCTATCGTCAAGGGGAAGTCTGTTGGTACACCCTGTCTGACGATAGCAGTCTAAGTATAGGTAGCATTTTGTGTAAGTCAAGTTACGTGATATTGAATATTGACTAGTGTTTGATATAAGTGATTTTGTGTGTTTGATATTTGTTGATTGTATGTTTGAACTTGGTATAACATATTACAAGAAGTTCAAACATAAAGTTCAAAAATATATTCAAACATAAGTTAAATCATATGTTCAAATAGAAGTTTGATTGTTGAAATTCGAATTTGATATAAATTTGAATTTGTACTTATAGGTAGATTCGAATTTGTCAAGTGGACAAATTCGAATGGGCCTTGGGCCTGATTCGAATTTGTCCTAAGACAAACTCGAATCTTGCAGTATAATTAAGGATTAACTCGAATAATTATCAGACTTTTGCAGAATTTCAGTGTGTGATTAAGCAAAGGCGATCTCGAGTATACTAGTATTCAGAGAGTGTTTTCGGAGAGAATCATAGTGTAGGTGCGTTCGTAATCGTTCGTATAACGTCGTGGTAGTCTCCGTGTTTTGTGTGTGTGATCTTACCGTCAAGCCGCTAACGAAGATTCCGCACTCGTTGGACGGTGTCGCGTCGAGATAGATACGTAGAGTCAAGAGCTTACAAATTCCTCGACATGTTTCATGATAAGTATTGCCCTGCCGATAAAAAAGAGAAAATGGAGATGCAACTCATGCAATTTACCCAAGGAACAAAGACTGTGGATGAATACGAGCACGACGTTTCGTAACTCTGTGGATACTGTTCTTACCAAGTAGCCACTGAGGATAGCAAAATGAATTGATTCAGTAGAGGTCTGAATCCAAGGTATAGACATCCTATGAGCGCTACAAAGTACATGAAGTACCTTCAATTCATTGAAGCAGCTAGACATATCAAAAGTGGGTACTTAGAGTATGATGTCCAACTTGGTGCTACAAAGGCTAATCTGACATGTCCATCTCCAACAAGAAGCATAAGTTCAGCAAGTTCTTCAGCTCTGGGAAATCAAAATCCAAGTAATCTTGACAATCAGCTCACCACAGAATGCTAAATCTTACTCGATCAATATTTAACCAATATTTTCCAAGAGGTATAAGAAATCCCACCAAGGGCGGTACAATCCAAACGTTATTACTTGCTCTGCGTGTGGCAGAATTGGCCATAGTTGTGAAGAATGCCTGAAGAAAGGTCTAGGTTGGGAAAAATGTGGCAAACGTGGCCATTTTTTGTACCAATGTCAATCTGTAAGCAGAATCTATACTCAGTCATCTACTGGAGGTTCAATGATGAGAAGCTCAGCAGCAACACCTACTTCAAGAACCCGTGCATTCCAGAATACTGCAGAAGAAGCTAAGGAAACACCAAGTTTTGTTACGGATATGTTCTTACTTAACTCTATCTCTTCTCATGTACTATTTGATTTTGGTGCTAATCCTTCCTTAATTTTGAATACTTTTGCGCAAAGATTATGTAAGTCTCCCTATAAGCTCTCAGTCGTGCATGGTATTGAGACAATCATTAACAATTATTTTATGATTGATTTTGTATACCGTAACTGTACTTTTCTTGACAACTATATCATCTTCTATCAAGATCTTATTCAAATTCCATTAAAAGAGTTTGACGTCATTGTCAGCATGGATTGGTTGATGAACAATGAAGCTACAATTGGCTGCAATCTCCGTATGTCACACCCCGTTACCCCGGTTGGCAACTAGGCGTGACGTTGCGGAAACATAGTCATAATCAAGTGAACGACCACTACATGGATGTTTTCAGAAATACATCGATTTAACTTCAAATATAAATATTGTTTTACATAGCCAAAATACAGATGTGAAATAGTTCGCAAGATACAGAGATTTCAATAGATAATTAAAAAAATTATTAATAATGCCAAAAAATCTCTGATGTTTTGAAAAGATGTGACCCCAAAAGTACGGAAGCCTTGGAATACTTCCGATCCACGTGCTTTAGTTACCTGAAAATACACGCTAAAATATGTCAACAAAATTGTTGCTGAGTGCATAGGTTTACACGAAAGAATGACTTGTATGGACATCAAGAATTGAATTTGAATTTATAAAAGCATAAATTGCATGTTATGTGTTACAAAAAACCATCATGCAACCGAAACTTAATTATGAGTTTGCCCTGAGCAGTATTCCCCATTATAATACTGATTAAATATATATGCACCCCTTAGCAGTCGGAACGACCAATCTAGGTGGGGGACATTAAACCCGATAGATCTATCCATAGTATATTTGCGCTTACATAAAATGTAACTAACAGTCCATGATTTGAGGGCTGATGGGACCACATGTGTAATACATAAAAGAAATGAAGCAGAATCTGTGTCCATATAAAAATGAAGCATATATTTCTACCCCGAAACGTAGCAGTAAAAATAAGGGCTATGAAGACTCACCTTTGTGTTGACGGAATTTGTTTGTACTGTTTTCGAGATTGTTTACGGTGCCGAACCTTGATTTCGTCCTATATCTTAGGTGTATGAGTTATTATCACCATATTATGTTTCGTTCTATAAACATGTATTTCTTATTTATTGAAAATTTACCGACATTTTAAATGGTAAACTTTGTTGAGTAAACATTTATATTTATTTATGAGATTTGTTGGTTCATTATATAGAATATACAACTTGAAGTATGTAAATGAAATATTTTATCTCTTTACGTTATAAAAATGAACTTGTTTGAGATATATATATATATATATATATATATATATATATATTATTTGACTTTCATTCAAGACTTGTACAACATTTATCTTCTAACTTTTTGCCTATGTTTTACTCAAGTTTTACACAAATATTTGATCTAACTTAATTAAAGCTTACTTATTTTTTGAGCCGGTTGTTAGGTTAAGAGAATTTCGTCCAGAAATTAAGTTTGCGCTTGACATTGCCGGGGTATCTGAGAACAATTGAGGGTATTTGGCTCGGAATTGATCTTCTCGCTCCTAGGTAAACTCAGGACCATGCTTAGAGTTCCAACTGACTTTTATTATCGGAATTCAGCTGTGTTTTAGTTTTTTGACCTTTCGGTCCATTATTTCTACGGATTGTTCAGTGAAGTGCAGCTTATCATCTAGATGCAGTTCGTCCATGGGTATGACGAGTGCTTTGTCGGACAAGCATTTCATTAGGTTGGACACTTGGAAAGTGTTAAGTACGTTACTTAGCTCCGGGGGCAGATCAAGTCGGTAGGCTTCCGGACCAATTCTTTTGGAAATCTTGAATGGTCCGATATAACGAGGATTGAACTTTCCTCATTTTCCAAAACGGATTACGCCTTTCCAAGGCGAGACTTTCATCATTGCTTGGTCTCCCTCCCGAAATTCCAAATCCTTCCGTCTAACTTCTGCATAACTTTTTTGTCGATACCGTGCGATATTTAATCGGTTCCGAATCTGTACTATCTTTTCGGTAGTCTCGTGAATGATCCCATGACCGGTGATTTGGCTATCCCCTACTTCAGCCTAACAAATCGACGATCGACACTTTCGCCCGTAGAGTGCCTAGAATGGTGCAGCATTAATGCTCGGGTGATAGTTATTGTTGTAGGAGAATGCGACTAGCGGTTGGTGTCTGTCCAAACTCTTTGCTGAAATCAATCACACATGCCCTTAGCATATCCTCTAACGTCTGAATGGTCCTTTCACTCTGACCGTCGGTTTGTGGGTGGTAAGCTGTACTCATATCTAAGCATGTACCCAATGCCTCTTGTAATGATTGCCAAAACCATGACGTGAATCGGCTGTCTCTATCCGATATGATCGATACAGGGACTCCGTGCCTTGAGACCACTTCTTTAAGATAGATTCGGGTTAACTTATCCATCTTATAAGTCTCCTTGATTGGAAAGAAGTGTTCAGTCTTTGTTAGTCGATCCACAATCACCCAAATGGTGTCATAACCACCAGAAGTTTTCAGAAATTTTGTGATGAAGTCCATGGTTATTTTCTCCCACTTTAACTGGGGTATTTCCGGTTGAACCAACAGTCCTGATGGTTTCTGGTGCTCAGCCTTAACTTTCAAACACGTTAAGCACTTGCTGACATACATAGCAATGTCAACCTTCATATTTGGCCACCAGTACAATCCCTTTAGGTCATGATATATCTTATATGATCCTGGGTGAATAGCATATCTTGTCTTATGCCCTTCATCCATGACCAGCTTCCTCAACCCTTCGAACTTCGGTAGCAAAATCCGGTTCATGAAGTACCGCCGTCCATCGGTCTTGGTCTCGAACTGTCTATCCATCCGTCTTAAGGCTTCATCTAGCAGATTTCCTTCCTTGACTGCTTCCTTATGTGCCTCGAGAATCTGAGAATTTAGGTTTGACTGTATAGTCATGACCAAGGCTCGAACTCTCAATGGCTTAACCCGTTCCTTTCGCTCAAGGCATCGGCTACAACGTTTGCTTTTCCCGGATGGTAGCGGATTTCGCAATCATAATCACTAAGTAGTTCAACCTAGCCACATTGTCTCATATTTAACTACTTCTGGTTTAGAATCAGGGCCGTCTCGTTGATTTTGGAGGCCCTGTGCAAAATTCATAAAAGTGGCCCTTTAAATTTTTTTTAAATAGATATATATAAGCTCACCAATACGATCGAATAGATTATAAATATCCAATAAATTACATTAATAATTGAAAAAATCAATACACGTTATTTATGATTTATCCCTTAAATAATGACATTCGCATAGCATTCTTTGAAGCAAAATTGTTGATCAAATCTTCACAATCAATACTCTCTAATATATTGTTGTCGATTGCTATCATTGCCAATCCATTAAGTCTCTCTTGTGCCATTGTAAACCTCAAATATGACTTCAACAACTTCAATTTATAAAAACTTCTTTCTGCAAATGCAATGGTTATAGGAATAGTCAACAATACTCTATAAGCAATAGTTGCATTAGGAAAACAATCGATTTGCTTCAAAAACTTTAAGATATCTAAAGGTCCCATTTTTTCATCAGGCAAAAGATTGTTAAATAACTTTAACTCTATGTAAAGCTCATTAGCATCAATATCAGATTGTTCATTATTTCTAAGAGCTTCTTCAAGATGACAACAACTTGACTTAAGACTATCATCATCGATGGGTTTCAACTTATCAGATGTAAATAAGAAACCAAAAATATTTTCATACTTTTGGTATATATTCAAATCTAGTTTTTAAAGAAGCAATTGCTTGATCAGCAATATATAAGAAATAATTATCTCTAAATGACTCTTCGGCAGAAAATGAAGAATCTTGATTAATTGAACTCTCAACAAAATGTTTTTTCCCTACGAATTACACGTCTTTTTTGGAACACGGGATCAACTTCCAATTCAATGGCAATTTAGCAACTTCAATCGTATTAGAATAACCCGTGTCTCTAAACTTTTCAAAAACAGTAATCAAACCTTTCAATTCTATAATAGCAACATCAATAAGCATACTTTAATTTGTAACTTTTTACTAACCAAATTTACTGTTGCTAATATGTCATACCAAATTACTATTGCTAATAAAAACTCAAAATCACCAAGTTCATTTGTTGCTAGAGATTTTGCTTTACTTTTAATTTTTTATCGTTATCATTTTCAGCAACTTGAAGTAAAGCTTCTCTATTTTCTAAAAGTTGAAATCTAATGGCTTTTACACTCTCAACATGACTCTCCCAACGAGTTATGGACAAGCATTTGAGGGTTAATCCTTGGTCATTTTCTTTCAAAATAGACCACCGTTTATTAGAATTAGCAATTATCGTATCTATACGTTGTATGATTCCAAAAAAGTCTATAGCTTTACCATAAGAATTAGCCATGTCACATAAAGTAAGATTAAGACTATGACAACCACATGGAGTGTAAAAAGCTCTAGAATTTATATCTAAAATTTTTTTTTCTACTCCATGATGTTTCCCTTTCATCTTTGATTCGTTGTCATAACCTTGACCACGCATGTCATCAACATCAAGATCAAGAGATTTCAATTCTTCTAGTGTCACATTAAAAAGTCCTTGACCGGTAGTGTCATCAACATTTAAAAATCCAAAAAATGATTCCCCGATATTAACACATGTTGAAGAAACATTTACATATCTTAATATTATAGACATTTGTTCTTGATGACTAGTGTCGGGAGTACAATCAAGTATCAAAGAATAATATTTTTATTGTTTAATCTTATTAATGATTTGTGATTTAATAGCACGAGCAAGTAAAAGAATTAACTCATTTTGAATATTATGACCAAGATAATGAATATGAATTTCATTACTCGTGATGCGACACACATGTTCTTTGATAACCGGATCAAACTTTTCTAACATTTCAATCAAGGCCAAAAAATTTCCATTGCTATTTTTGTATAATCTCTCATTTGATCCACGAAAAGCTAAATTTTGTTTAGCAAGAAACTGTACAATTGAAATAATTCTTTCTAGAACATTTTTCAAATGATCTCTTTCTTTTTCAAATTGTTCTTGCATTACTTTATCAATTGTTTCATTTATTTTCAATCTTTGACGCATGTCAAACCAAGTAGCCATATTTGTAATATGTTCTAAGCTAACTTCATGTTCTTTAAGTCTAGTGCTAAGATGTGCCCAATCCGAGAAACCCTCATTAGCTAATTGACCCTTAGCAAGCCCTTTTCTAAGTACTTTACAACAAAAACAAAATACTTTATCAAGCTCTTTTGAATATACTAACCATTCTCGATCACGTTTCTCCTTATTTGGTAGAATCCTAGTACATAAAGCGGCAGAAAATCGTCTAGAAAACTTATCTCTTGGACCCTTTTCAATAGAGTGATCTCTTTTTGGACCATTTGTTACTTACACCTTAATCATGTCGGAACTTAATCCATCCCAATATCTTGGATCAAATATATCAATACCAATTTTGGCATCGTCAACATTAGTATCAAAAAGATTGCTATGATCGGCATTAAGGTTATCAATACTAGTACCATCAACACATGTATTTTCAATATTAGTACCATTAACATCCTTCTCATCAATATTAGTATCATTCATATTAGCATCATTAACATCAATAATGTAAACATTACTATTATGAAGATTAACATTACTAGCATCACTATCATTAACTGTAGGATTATTTGTATTGACATCCTCAACATTTGTATTATCATTATATTGATTATGAGCAGAAACTTGTGGCCCTTTTCCAAAAAAAACTTATCTAAAGCTCACTTTGAGACCTAATAAGTTCTTCAATTTGCTCTTTCTTTTTACGTTTTTCACATCCAGAATCATATTTTCGTTTAGGAGCCATAATTTATCAAAAAGATAACAAATTAACAGTATCAAAGGAGTCAAGGAGAAAGGGAGCAAGGATAAATATGTTACATGACATGAAATAATTATGTTTCTGATTTCTATTTCTGTAATTCTGTTTTCTGAATTCTGATTTGAGACTTTGAGTGATTTCTGTTTCTGTTTCGTGGAGAGCAAAAACAAGAGCCAAGAGGATTTCTGTTTCAGACTTTCTGATTCTTGATTTCTTGACTTACTGTTTCTAATTCTGATTTCGTGAAGACTGAAGAGCAAGACTGCAAGAGCCAAGAGGATTAAATGATTAAATGAATCTGTGATTTCGTGGAGAGCAAGAGAGGTTCGGTCGTTTGATAGAAGATGATTAGATGAATTCGTGAAGTGATTAAACTAATTGATGCAATTAAAATACCTTTAAATCTTTGATTGAACATTTGAACGTTGAATCGCTGAACGTTGATGAATGATGATGATTTCAACATTGATGTAAGATTAGAACGTTGATGATGAAATCGAAGGAATCGATTCGTCGCAGCCATTGAACGAGGAGATTTACGGCTTGACCCTAGCAGTAGCGGCGCTTTGATTTCCAAAAGACAGAAGACACTAGACACCCTATTTTTGATATACCCGTGTTCGCAGCTTCCAAAAATGGTGGCGCACAGGCAGAGGCAGTCGGCTTCCACAGGGATTCAGCGACGCTTCTTTTTTTTTTTTTGACAAAAGTTGGGCTTTCAAAACCTGGAACAAACCATACATGTTAGTGGACTTAAAAATACAAGGAGGCCCCAATCAATTCGGGGCCCTGTGCAGTGGCCCAGGCTGCACAGGGTATAAGCCGGGCCAATTTAGAATATGCTAAAGGCTTTTGTGGTCCGTAAACACATTGCACTTAGTACCGTAAAGGTAGTGCCTCGATATCTTAAGAGCAAATATCACTGCTCCGAGCTCCAAGTCATGGGTCGTATAGTTCACCTCGTGGTCTTTGAGTTGCCGCGATGCATAACAGATATTTATCTCTTTGCATTAACACACAACCCAACCTGTTGTGTGAGGCATCGCAGTAGACCACGAAATTCTCTATTCCTTCCGGTAAGGACAAAATAGGCGCATTACACAACCTCTGTTTCAATAGTTGGAATGCCGTCTCCTGTTCTTCGCCCCAAATATATTTCACATCCTTACGAGTCAATTCTGTTAGAGAGCCAGCTATCTTTGAGAAGTTCTCAATAAATCGCCTATAATAACTTGTAAGACCTAAGAACTGACGGATTTCTGTGGGAGTTCTAGGGGTCGCCCAGTTCTTAATGGTCTCGATTTTTGATGGATGCACTTGTATTCCCTGGCTGTTGATTACGTGTCCAAGGAAATTTACTTCTCGCAACCAAAAATCACACTTGGAAAATTTGGCGTATAGCTGTTCTTTCACTAGAAGCTCCAAAATTAACTTCAGATGCTGCTCGTGCTCCTCCTTGCTTTTGGAATAGATAAGGATGTCATTTATCAAGACAATAATGATTTTCTCAAGATAGGGTTTGCATACACAATTCATAAGATCCATGAATACTGCTGGTGCATTGGTCAAACCAAAAGGCATCACTTGGAACTCTTAGTGACCATAACGAGTTCTAAAAGTTGTCTTCAGAATATGTTCCTCCCGTACCATAAGTTGATGATATCCAGACCACAGATCAATCTTAGAGTAGTAACTGGATCCTTGCAGTTGATCGAATAGGTCGTCGATTCTGGGAAGAGGGTATCGGTTTTTGATCGTTAACTTGTTTAGCTCGCGGTAATCAATGCACATCCTAAAGGATCTGTCCTTCTTCTTTACAAATAAGACTGGAGCTCCCTAAGGTGGGGAACTCGGTCGGATGAATCCCTTATCCATCAGCTCCTGTAGTTGATTGGATATCTCTTGCATCTCAGATGGTGCCAATCGGTAGGGTGCTCGTGCGACAGGTGTAGCTCCAGGCACCAAGTCAATCTGAAATTCTATTTTCCTAGTTGGTGGAAGTCCAGGAAAGTCCTCAGGAAAGACTTTTGGGTAGTCACGAACTATCGAGATCTCTTCGAGTCGCTTCTCCTTCGACTCCTTTTCCACCAATTGAACTAATACTGCTTGACAACCTCTTCGAAGGAACTTCAGCGTTCTTAAACCAGAGATGACGTTCAACTGGCGATTCTTTCTCTCTTCTTTGACTGTTAGGACTTTCTTATTTTTAAGCGATATACACACCACTTTCTTACCACATAGGATCTCAGCATGACTGTCTGATAACCAATCCATGCCGATAACTACGTCGAAACTTCCAAGTTTAATAGGCATCAAGTCTATCTTAATGGGATGATATGCTAGTTTTAGTGTGCACTTCTTAATTATACTATTTGCGTCATTCAGTTTTTCATCGGCTAGCTCTATAGCATAAGTACTGTCTAAAGGGGAAAGAGTGGCATTTAATTGTTTACTAAGCTTAGCAGATATAAAACTCTTATCAGCCCCAGTATCAAATAGCACATAAGCATACATATCATTAAGAAGGAATGTACCTGTAACGACGTTGGGATCTTGGTGAGCATCACCGGCTACCAACACAAAGTCTCTCCCTTGAGCTCCACCATTGTTCCTTAACTTTGAGCAGTCCTTCTAGTAGTGCCCCACAATTCCACATTCAAAGCAGCTCTTCTATATGCCGCTGCTATTTCCATTGTTACTTCTCTTACAATCCTTGGTTAGATCACGAATCCGTCTACCCTTTCCGCATAGGGTAGGATAGGGACCTACGTGATGGTATAGGTGCATTGGTTACATAATGGTTTGTTTCCGGTGTAACCCTTTCTTGGCTCATCCCCGACAACGAATGCCTTGATGGTTTCGGGCTTCTTGGATTATGAGCCCGAACCTTTCCCTGATTTGTCTTCCCATTTCCTTTTATTGTCACCTGCCTTGGCCTCCATTCTCCTGGCCACTTGATCCATTAAATTATTTGCCTTCCGAATGGCACTCTGAATTGTTGTGGGGTTGGAGGCAGTAATATTTCCTTGAATTTGAGGAGCGAGTCCCCAAATGTAGCGCTCAATACGCTTGTACTCAGGAGTGACCATTTGTGGGCACAGTAGACTCAACTCGTGGAAACGGTTGGTGTATCCGGTGACATCTGTTCCCTTCATAGCAAGATTCCAGAACTCAGACTCCATCTTTTACAGTTCGTTTCTAGGGCAATACTCATCCGTCATCATTTGCTTCAACTCTGTCCAGGCGATTTGTAAGCCGTGTCAATTCCAACCGACTGGACATACGAGTTTCACCAAGTTAGTATGCTGTCTGTAGAGTGTGAGTAGCAAACTTGACCTTTTCGTCCTCGATACAGCCACTAATGCGGAACACAGACTCATGTTTCTCGAAGCAGTGAACTAGTCTGACAGTGCCTTCCGTCCCGTTAAAGTATCGAGTCTTACAGCTTAGAAATTCCTTAATACCACACTCTTTCTAAGTTGAGTCAGACCCTCCCATAGTATGGCTTGCTCCTCCGACGCCGTTGGTGGAGCTATTACGGTTGGTTTCGTAAGTGGCTATAGTTGCTGCCACTCGTTGTGTGTCTAGTTGCTCGATCTCGGCGGCGTTCATGGCTCTTTTCGGCGGCGTTATCTTAAAGTTTAAAGAAAAGAGCATAGTGTGAGAAGTTGAGTCTTAATGGTTTGAATTTTCTTAAGGCATACAGTTCTATTACATTAAACACCAATGCATAGGTAAACTAAATTTTTCATCAATAAAGGGCTTGATACATAATTTCTTACACAGGGTTCGGGTCGTTACCCGGAACATTCAATTCCTATTCTAATTTAAACACATATATTAATCGTAAATATAGTTCTTATAATCATAGTGATAGAAAGCACTAAGTGTGCGAGCGATCGGGGGTCTCTCCCTGCTCCCGGGCATTGAGGCATTCTGTCAGCGCCTCGTAGGTGTTTGTGTTCTGCATCTCTTCACGCTCGATCCTCGAAATGATCACCCCGATGTAATGGTTGAGTAGACGGATCTTGAGATCATGCAGGGTAGCTCTTGCCACTAGTAGGGCATTGTCTATTTTACGGGCTTTTGGGTGAGTGATGGGGTTGGTGCGGAGGATGGTCCTCCGACCTCGAACTGGGAGGGGATTCCATACTCTCACCTCCACTCTTGGAGGGTCTCGGGCATCCAGCCCCATCTACGAGCGTCTGGCCGTCACTGCTGTGGTGGGCTTGGCTGAGGAGCCGGGATTTGGATAGACTCCCGTCTCAGCATGATCACCCATTTTCGGGGTGTGAACAGTATAAGCGGGCCGTTGGGGTGGGGACAGTATGGTTTATGCGATGGAACTTTGAGGTGGTTTGGGATGTAGGAAGGGGGCCATGACGGATGGTGGGTCCTCTCCGGATGGTTCCTCCCATCCGCTGGAGGATTCGTCTTCCTCCATAGGTTCCTCCTCGGATTCCTCTTCTTGTTCTTCTACTTCGGAGGGATCTTCTTCCTCCGATGGGTCTTCCTCCTCTATTGGGTCCTCTTCGGTGAACTCCTCCGTGTTCAATCGGCTTGTGGGGGTGTACTCCTTTTCTGAGTCGGATAGGATAATGATTGTGGACATGTTTTCTGTCATCAAGGCCCATTGATAATGTTTAGTTATTTTACGAAATGTTTTCCGAAAATCAGTAAAACTTAAGTGTAGTTGTAGTATTGAGTACTAATGCAACCTAGTTCACTATAACTATAGCTCTGATGCCAATCTGTCACACCCAGTTACCCCCGTTGGCAACTAGGCATGACGTTGCAGAAACATAGTCATAACCAAGTGAATGACCACTACATGGACGTTTTCAAAAATACATCAATTTAACTTCAAATATAAATATTGTATTACATAGCCAAAATACAGATGTGAAATAGTTCGCAAGATAAAGACATTTCAATACATAATTAAAAGAATTATTAATAATTCCCAAAAATCTCTGATGTTTTGAAAAGATGCGACTCCAAAAGTACGGAAGCCTTGGAATACATCCGATGCACGTGCTTTACTTACCTAAAAATACATGCTAAAATACGTCAACAAAATTGTTGGTGAGTTCATAGGTTTACACGAAAGAATGACTTGTATGGACATCAATAGTTGAGTTTGAATTTATAAAGGCATAAATTCCATGTTATGTATTACTTAAAACTATCATGCAACCGAAACTAAATTTTGAGTTTGCTCTGAGCAGTATTCCCCATTATAATACCATAATTTTAAATATATAGGCACCCCTTAGTAGTTGGAGCGGCCAACCTATGCGGGGGACATTAATCCTGATAGATATATCCATAATATATTTACGCTTACATAAAATGTAACTAATGGTCCATGATCTGAGGACTGATAGGACCACATGTGTAATACATAAATGAAATGAAACAGATTCTGTGTCCATACAAAAATGAAGCATGTATTTCTACCCCAACGTAGCAGTAAAAATAGGGGCTATGAAGACTCACCTTTGTGTAGACGGAATTTGTTTGTACTGTTTTTCAGATTGTTTACGGTGCCGAACCTTGATTTCCTCCTATGTCTTAGGTGTATGAGTTATTATCATCAGATTATGTTTCGTTCTATAAAGACGTATTTCTTATTTCTTGAAAATTTACCAACATTTTAAATGGTAACCTTTGTTGAGTGAATATTTATATTTTGTTATGAGATTTTGTTGGTTCATTATATATAATATACAACTAGAAGTATGTTAAAGAAATATTTTATCTCGTTACGTTATAAAAATGACAATGTTTTGACATATGAACATATATATATATATATATATATATATATATATATATATATATATATATATATATATATATATATATATATATATATATATATATATATATATATATATATATATATATATATATATATATATATATATTCGAATATGGGTGTAAAATTACATAAATAATTATGCGGGTTATATGCCAAAATAGCAATAACTTTTTGTAGTTTTACCGTTTATACCCACATTATTTATTTTTTATCATTAATAGCAACAACTTTTGTATTTTTTGCCATCCATTAATACCAACAACTTTTATCTTTTTACTAATAATAGCAACAACGTTTTATATTTTTTGCCAATAATAGCAGCGACTTAAAACTTTACACCAATAATAAAAACATATCAAATTAAATTTTCCTTTATCTTTAACTAATCATTATTTTTAAAAAAATAAATTTATGAAATTCGGAACACAATAAAATAAGTTAATAATCCAATTTTTTGTTTAAATTTTGTTAGAGATAAATCAAATGCAATGTGTGCCTATAAAAACATAAAAAATATGTATTCTATAAACGTTAAAAAATGAAGATTATTTTGATTAGGGGTGAACATTGATCGGTTTTTGGAAAAAACCAAAAACCAAACCGAAACATCGGTTTCTATATTCAAGAACCTTTCGGTTTGCATTTTAAACGATTTGATTTTTTGGTTTTTATTTCGGTTTCAGTTTGGTTTCGGTTTTTCTTTGTCATGGTTTTCAATTTCAATTATTTCTATCTAAAACCAAAAGACATACACACACATATAGGAATAAACATATATATGGATACATAAAAACAAAATATATAACACTTAATGCATTTTTTCACAAACAAGATTTAAACATTAAATCATTTTATCATTCAAAACCATAACAACATACAAATGCAGTAATAATACAACAATAATAATCATCATAATATTCAAAGTGAGTTTTAGTCTCATATTAAATTTAGATATTGAAATGTTAAAACTTTCAATAAAAAACTTACATGAAAAAATGTAACGAAGGAATCTTATTTATAAATTTTAGAATTATAAAACTTCAGTTCGGTTTGGTTTTTTCCGGTTTATTTTGACCTCCAAACCGAAACCAAACCGAAATTTTTGGTTTTTGAAAATTCAAAGTCCAAACGGTTTGGTTTTTTGGTTTTTTCGTTCAGATTGGTTTTTGGTTTTTTTTTTTTGCACACTCCTAATTTTGATGTCATATTTTAATGCATAGCCTTACAGGGGTATGATAGGGGCGACCATTTAAGTGTAACATGACAACGTGAAATTCATTTTATTTTCTATAAGATATCACAGAAATATAATGAACATATTATCCTATATTTGTATTATTTTTTGGATACTTATTACAACAGTATTTGCATTATTTATTTATGTGATAAATAAATGAATAATAATAAATAGTTATGATCTAATTATGGATAATTATTTTTTTTATTTATTTGATAAATAAAATGGTAATATTTAATAGATACATCCCTTTACTTTATGGATGATTATATATAATTTAAATTTATGAAAATCATATGATGTTCAAATAATTTCATATTTTATATTTGTCTCCAAATTTTGATAGAGATAGAATAATTGGATTATTAAATCATATATAATTATTCATAAAATAAACGGATGCAACTTTTTAATATTACCATTTTATTTATCAAATAAATAAAGAACTAATTATCCATGATTAGATCATAATTATTTATAATATTATTCACTTATTCATCAAATAATAAAATAATGCAAATATTGTTGAACTAAGTATTAAAAAAAAATAAAAATGTAGCATAATGTGTTCATTATAATTCTATAACATCTTATACAAAATGATTTGAGTTTCACGTTGTCATGTTACACTTAAATGATCGACCCTATCATACCTATAAAACCCGGCTATGCATGAAAATATGACACATTAAAATAATCTTCATATTTTAATGTCTATAGAAAATATATTTTTTATCTCTTTTATATAGGCACACACTGCATTTGATATATTTCTAACAAAATTTAAAAAAAAATATGGATTATGAACTTATTTGATTGTATTTCGATTTTCATAAATTTAGTTTCTTGAAAGTAATGAATAGTTAATTAAAGATAAAGGAAATTTAATTTGTATGTTTTTATTATTGGTAAAAAGTTAAAAGTCGTTATTATTGGTAAAAATATAAAACGTTGTTGCTATAATTGGTAAAAAAATATAAGTTGGTATTAATGGATGGTAACCTGCTATAGCAGGTTTTCAGGTCAAAAGTTGGTATAATCGGTAAAAAATACAAAAGTTGTTGCTATTATTGATAAAAAATAAATAATGTGGGTATAAACGGTAAAACTACAAAAAGTTGTTGCTATTTTGGCATATAACCCATAATTATGCTTTCGTTCATTTACATAATGAGGATAAAATATGTGTTTTTCGAAAAATTATATGTATATATGTGTTCGAAGTAATTGAGCATTTTCCATAATATTTCGTGGAAAGTTTTTGCATGTTTCTTATAAAATGTGAAAACTACAATAAGTTATAAAGTAACAATAAAACAAAAATGAGAAAACTTACCAAGAAATTTTGAAGAACACTTGAACCTTAAGTGTTTGCCGATTTTTAAAGGAGAGGAAATATTTGTGTGTTTGCGTTCGTCTGATTAGAACTGAGAACTAAGGTTCTCAATTTATGGATGGAAAAAGTTAAAAGTCGTTGTTATTATTGGTAAAAATATAAAACGTTGATGCTATTATTGATAAAAAAAATAAAAGTTGTTGGTATTAATGGATGGTAACTTGCTATAGCAGGTTTTCAGGTCAAAAGTTGGTATAATCGGAAAAAAATACAAAAGTTGTTGCTATTATTGATAAAAAATAAATAGTGTGGGTATAAACGGTAAAACTACAAAAAGTTGTTGCTATTTTTGGCATATAACCCATAATTATGCTTTCGTTCATTTGCATAATGAGGATAAAATATGTGTTTTTCGAAAAATTGTATATATATGTGTTCGAAGTTATTGAGCATTTTCCATAATATTTCGTGGAAAGATTTTGCATGTTTCTTATAAAATGTGAAAACTACAATAATTTATAAAGTAACAATAAAACAAAATTGAGAAAACTTACCAAGAAATTTTGAAGAACACCTGAACCTTAGGTGTTAGCCGATTTTTAAAGTAGAGGAAATATTTGTGTGTTTGTGTTCGTCTGATTAGAATTGAGAACTAAGTTTCTCAGTATATGGATGGAAAAGAAATGATGAAAGTAGTGAAATGATGAAACTTTTTAGGTGGTTGAGTGTTGGTTTTTACCAAGCATGGTTGAAAAGGGAAATGATTATGATGGTTAATGATTTTAATATTAAAATATTAAAGTCAAAAGCTATTTTTGTCCTTTAAAAGGACAACCGGCCAATAGGGTGATAAGTAATATGGCTTTTCTATTTTTGTATTAAATTGTACAAAAAAGTGTACAAAAGTTATTTATTTTTATTTTTCAAAAATTCTTTTTTTTAAAATATCCGATTTTTAGACTTAGAAAAGTTTTCCTGGAAGTCAAACTCGATTCAAGCATGAATCGAGTTTGATGCTGTTTGAATCGAGTTAGATAGAAGATATAACCGAGTTTTATGAAGCTTTGATCGAGTTGGATGAAGCTTCATTCGAGTTTACTTTTAAGTTTATTCGAGTTCGGGTCAAGCTTCATCCAAGTTCGGGTCAAGCTTCATCCGAGTTTGTTTCTTTATTATTCGAGTTTCATTAAAGACTTGTACAAGATTTATCTTTTAACATTTTTCCTATGTTTTACTCAAGTTTTACACAAATATTTGATCAAACTTAATTAAACTTACTTGGTTTTTGAGCCGGTTGTTACAGTCTCCCCTTGTTAAGAGAATTTCGTCCCGAAATTCAGTTTGCGCTTGACATTGCCGGGGTATCTGAGAACAATTGAGGGTATTTGGCTCAAAATTGATCTTCATTTCTATTGAGAAAGGCTTTAAGTATTTTTCCAAGGGTCATGAGTCTAATCTGTTCTACGTCGTATCTGATTCTGTGTCCGAAGTTACTAAGAAATCTGTGTCTGATGTCCCAATGGTCTGTAAGTTTACAGAAGTATTCCATATCGACATCTATGGAGTGCCATCAGAACGCCAAGTTAAGTTTGGCATCGAATTAGTTCATATCTAAGTAATTGTAAGATCTGTTAGAATAATGTTTCATAAGACCTAGTTCGTCTCCTTGGGGGACACATGTCTTATTTTTCAAAAAGAAATATGGAACTCTCCGTATGTGCATCGACTACCGGGAGTTGAACAAAGTCACCTTCAAAAATAAATATCCTCTGCCCATAATCGATGACCAGTTTGATCAGTTACATGGAGCATGATATTTCTCCAAAAATTGATCTTCGTTATGGGTACCATCAACTGAAAGTTAAGGATGAGGATAATTCAAAGACAACTTTTCACATAAGATATGGGCATTACAAATTTCTTGCAATGACATTCAGTCTAACCAATGCGCTAGTCGCGTTCATGGATCTCATGAATCGCGTGTGCAGACCGATGTTGCATAAATCAGTTATCGTATTCTGCGTGAATTGCTAGAGTTGTTAAGAAAAGAAAGAACACTTCTTTTATATGGTCTTATAAGCAACAAAAGACTTTCGAAACTCTGAAGCAGAATCTTGTCCAAGAGCCAATCCTAGACTTACCAGAGGGCAATGATGACTTCATGGTCTACAACGATGCATCTGGTACTTGCTTAGGATGGTTACTCATGCAAAGGGGAAAAGTCATTGCCTATGCTTGAAGATAATTGAAAGTGTTAGGCACAAAAAGGCGTTAATCGAACCTGTTCTATGTCATAGGGGGAGATTTTCAATCAAACCTGTTTGATACACTTAAGGGTAAAATGTAAGGCTTTTTAATGCCTTATTGAAAACTGCTAAGTGATTTGCGATATAAGCCCAAAGCTGTTTAACCTGTTACATTCGTTGTAACCTGGCAGATTGCTCAAGCTGTCCTAAACTGTTGGACACGTTTGGCATAAACTCTCTACGTTGTTCGTATCTGTTAGACAACTTTGACCCAAGTTAAGTATTCTGTTCTTTGTGAACAGGTTTAACACTTTATGGAATTTGTTTCCGTGTCATTATGTAATGTCTTGGACCTAAAGATCAGTTTACAAGTCAAAGTGAAAGTGGAAAATCAGAAGCTGCTTTCACTGCCTAAGCTGTTCTGATACCCAAAGACAAAGAAGATATTTGAAATGGGTGACAATCCATTTCTTATATCAAAATGGCTATACATGAAGAGGAAAGGATTAAAGTTGACATTCCTCTTTAAGGTAAAGTTGTATACAACAGAGACAAAAAGGAATAGACAAAGATTCTACTACAAAGGGACAAATTCTGTTTTGCCTAAATGTGCAGAAATGCATCCTTTTCTTTTTGTAAATGCACTCCACTATCTCTGTATCCATTGAGGAAGTTTCACTGGGATTCTCAGAATGAGTATAAATGGAAGCTTCTAAGGATCAAGAGATAACAAAGAGAGATTTCCACAAGTCTAGAATGTGAAAAAAGAATCATGTTTTCATGCATGCAAGTTCTGCCTTCAACAAAGAATAGAATAGTGACAGTGTGTCTAAGCTATTCTACTTCTAAGCTATCCGTCTGTTTCTTGTAAAACAGTGAGTGCATCTTAGTGAGTGAATTCATTGTATCTAGTCTGAGTGTGTCTTAGATTAGTTGTTCATCTGTTGTTTCTGTCATCTCTGTTTGAAAAATTCAGCAGTTCAAACCTGTTCGTAAGTAACACCAGTTAATATATACATACAAACTTTGAGAAAAAGTGTTGAAATTTTAATTAACTGTATTCACCCCCCTCTACAGCTTACTGCAACATACTTGGGAAACCTGTTGGGACGTACAACTGGTATCAGAGCAGTTTAGAGTGTGTGTTAGCTCTAGATCTCTATCATCTTCCTATTTCCCACCATGGACAACAGTGTTGCAAACTCTTCTTCTTACTATGACAATGAGTCTATGGCAAAACCCCCAAAGTTCAATCATCAGAACTTCTCTGGTTGGAAGTGTAGAATGATGCTCTACTTAGAGAATCTGGATGTGCAACTACCAGAGATAGTGATGGAAGGTCCATATGTTCCAACATCTGTCACTACTATCACTCCTGCTGTTGAAGGTGTTGTACCTGAGGTCAGGACAATTGAGAAAGCAAAAACTCAATGGACTGATTAGGACAAAAAACTGGTGGCCCTTGATGCAAAAGCCAGGAACAACATTGTCATTACTTTACTGGATGATGTGTTCAAAAAGGTTGAGAAAATGAAGATAACCAAAGAAATGTGGGATACTTTGTGTACTGTCTATGACGGTCCCACTATCACATTGGATATAAGGATAAACAATCTTGTTAGACAATATGAACTGTTCTTTGCAAAACCAAAGGAGAGTCTCAATGACACTTACATCATGTTCACTGCATTGACCAATGATCTCAAAACTGTTGGGATCACTAAGGACAGCCTAACCGTGGTAACAAGTTCTTGGACATACTGCCTGATGAATGGAACTATTTTTCTACTATTCTTAGAAATTCAGGCACTATCAGAGGTATGGATCTAGTTAACCTCTATGGATCCTTGCTAAATGATGTACAATCAAGGCAACAAAAGAGAAATGCCTTGGTAATGTCTAAGAGAGGTGCAACCTTAGTGTCTAGTGTGAGACAACCTGTAAATCAAATGTGTGATGTCTTTACACAAGCTGATCAATAGGCTGATGATGAATTGGAGGTGATGTCTGAAGAAGAAGATGTGTGTGAAGATCTTACTAAACTTGATGATGAGCAAATGATTGTTATGCTTGTCAGAAAATTCAATAAGAAAAGATTTGGAGGTAAGATACTTCAAAGGAAATCAAGTGCTAGTAAAAATAAGGCATTTGATAAATCCAAAGCCGAGTGCTTTAAATGTGGAAAAACATGCCATATAGTTGCTGACTGTGTGTCTAAAGCTGTTGGCTCATCCTCCAAGCCATACAAGACAAACAAGGATGATCGCTATAGGGCCATGGCCAAGTTGAAAAAGTTGGAAGACTCTGTGGCTTCAAACAAACAGAAGGGACTGATGGCTGAAACATGTGACCGGGAAGACTCTGATTCATCATCTAATGAAGAAGATAACAATTGTCTGGTAGGCAACACTAATACCCCTTCAACAAGTAACTTCAAACAAGACTTGGCTGAAGCTGAAGCTCTCAGCTCTTTAGAGAACTGGAAAGTTTTCATAAGTTGTTTGATTACTTACTTGTGAATTTGAAAGCTGCCATTGATAAGCATGATGCTTTAATGTCTAAAATCTCTAAGTTAAAAACTGATCATGACATAAAATCTAATGAACTGGATAGTTTTCATAAGTTGAAAACTGAACTTGATGAAGTAAAGACGTTAATACTATTTTATTAGAAGAAAAGAGAGAAACAGACTTAAAGCACTCCAAGCTTCAAAAGATTGTTGACTCTTGGTGCTATTCAGCTAAAAGAGCTAATCAATATATCAATGAGTAAATTCCTGCTCAAATCCAAGCCTACCTTGGAGGAGATCTTGATACAGCAGCTTCAATTGTTGAAATCAAAAATCTGGAAACAAATCTGTCTTCTCTTGGTGAGCTTCCAAATACATTCATTCAAAATGTAAATGGAAAGCTAATTTCAATAAATAGGTTTGTCAGGCCTCAAAACACTGGCAGTTTATGTGAAGAGGTTGCAAAGACTGGTGATGGAATGTGTTCTCCATCAAATCTGCCTTCTAAGAGCTTAGCCAGTTCACATACACAAAAGAATAGAAAACAAGTTAAAACTGCAGGGTTGGCCACTAAAGCTGCCAACCTGAAACAGAGGACATAAGGCCTGCTGACACTGTTAGCTCCAATATTGCAATAACCAGCAGTGTTGGAAGTAACCTTGTCATTAGGAGAGTATCTCAACTGATACAATCTAAATTGGAAATATTAGTGTTGATCTCAGTGGTCCATCAACAAATGTTGATGAAAAAGGAGAACTCGTCCTTATGATGAGTTCACCTAAAAACTAATTTCCCCATGTTACTCTATAGGTTAATCTACCAAGCCAGGTTTGGTACTTGAAAATTGGCTGCTCTGGCACATGACAGGTTGCAAAGATTTGCTGAGTGATCTCAAGCATGAAATTTGCTGATCCAACAACTGAAACCTGTTTCATCTCAAGAAGCAATGCAAACCTCAACTGGTTATGACACAAAAGGCTATTTCACCTGAACTTCAAGAATATCAAAACTCTGTAAGAAAGAGTTAGTAACAGGTTTGCCTTTTATAACTTATGTTAAGGATAAACTCTGCACAACTTGCGAGAAGGGTCAGCAGAGAAAAACATCTTTTAAATCTAAACATAATTTCTCTATTGATACACCTCTCTTCTTAATCCACAAGGACTTGTTTCGACCTATCACTGTCTCAAGTCTAGGAGGTAGAAGATATACTTTAGTAATGGTTGATGAGTTCTCCAGGTACACATGGGTGATCTTCCTAAAGACCAAAGGAGAGGCTGCTAGAGAAATTATCGGGTTTATCAAGAAGATGGAAGTTCTGAACTCTGCCAAAGTCATGCAGCTTAGAATTTATCATGGTACAGAATTTAAAAATAGTACTCTTGAGGACTTCTGTTAAGAAAGAGGAATATCTCAAAAATTTTCAGCTGTGAGAACCCCACAACAAAATAGAGTAGCTAAAAGGAGGAACAGAACCCTCATAGAAGCTCCTAGGACTACGCTGTATGCATCAGGTTTGCCTTCATCTTTTTTTGGCTGAAGATGTCAACACTGCCTGCTTCACTCAAAACAGATCCTTAGTGGTGAAAAGGTTCATCAAGACTCCCTATAAATCAACCAAAGGGAGAAAGCCAAATATAAGATATTTACATGTGTTTCGATGCCCTTGCTTCATTGTGAACCAAAGGGATCAGTTCGCAAAATTTGTACCCGAAGTTGATGAAGGAGTGTTTGTTGGAAACTCAGCAGTGTGTAAAGCCTAGAGTTTATACAACTCCAAAAGAAATGTGATAGATGAGTCTCTCAATGTCACCTTTGAAGAGTCTACAAATCGTTCTACCGAAGCTATTCCTGAATTAGTTTCAGGAGATTTAGGCTTCGATGATCTTATGCATTCCAATGCTAAAGAAAAGGACTTAAAGGCTTTCACATCACCCAGAGTGGAACCTGTTAACCACAATGGGCATGATGATGATTGTATTGGTACACCCTATGTGAATAAGTTTTCTGATATAGTCAATGTACCATGTATAGAACCAATCAATGCTGATTTCCTGAATCCTCAGATGATGTGTTCATCAACAATGATTCATTCTGAACGGGTGAACAAGCTCAAGATATCAGTGTGTTTGAAAATCCTGAGAGCTGCTCTACAAGACCTGCTGTGAATGAAGTTGAATCAGAAGAATCAGCATTGAAACATGATCCTAAGTGGATCAGATGTCATCCTAATAATCAAATCATTGGTGATATAAACAAAGGAGTACAGTCTTGGAAACTTTTGTATGTTTTCAAGGTTTGTGTCCCTAATGGAGCCAAAGAAAGTGGATGATACACTAAAAGATGTCAATTGGATCACTGCCATGCAAGAGGAACACAATCAGTTTGAGAGAACAAAAGTATGGCAGTTGGTCCCTATGCCTAAATGAAAAACTATTATTGGCACCAAATGAGTTTTCAGAAACAAGATGGATAAGCAAGGTCATGTCATAAGAAATAAGACAAGACTTGTTGCCCAAGGGTATCGACAAGTAGAAGGTATTGATTATGATGAAACATTTGCTCCAGTGGCCAGGTTAGAGGCAACTCGTTTGTTTCTAGCTTATGCTGCTCACAAGAGCATGAAGGTATTTCAAATGGATGTAAATAGTGCATTCTTGAATGGTAAGCTGCAAGAAAAGGTATATGTCAAGCAGCCACCAGGTTTGTAAAATGAAAATCATCCAGGCTTTGTCTATAAGTTGGACAAAACTCTCTATGGACTGAAACAAGCCCCAAGAGCCTGGTATGACACTCTTACTGATTTTCTTATGAGCAATGGATATTCAAGAGGTAAAGTAGATATTATATTGTTCATAAAGAAAGTGAAAACTGACATTATGCTTATTCAAATTTATGTGGATGATATTATATTTGGTTCTACTAATGAACAAATGTGCTATAATTTGTCAATGCATATGAAATCTAATTATGAAATGAGTATGATGGGTCAACTAAGTTTCTTTCTAGGATTAAAGGTTAAACAAACCTCAAATGGAATTTTTATAAATCGAAGAAAGTATACATTAGTTCTTTTGGAAAAATTTAAATTTGATCAATGTTCTCCAATTAAAACCTCAATGGCAACCAATGTAAAAATGGATGTTGATACCTGTGGTAAAGCTGCTTCAGTAACAGCTTACAGAGTTATGATTGGGAGCTTGCTATACTTGACTGCTAGTAGACCAGAAATAATGTTTGCCACCTGTCTATGTGCTAGGTTTCAAGCTGATCCAAATGAATCACATCTAGTTGCTGTAAAAAGAATCTTCAGATACCTAAAGGGTACACCAGGTTTGGGTCTTTCATACCCCAAAGACTCCAGCCTTGAACTAATTGGCTATTCAGATTCTGATTTTGCAGGTTGCATGATAGATAGAAAAAGCACAACAAATGGATGTCAACTCCTTGGTGGAATGTTGATCAGTTGGTGTAGCAAGAAGCTGAATTCCATTTCTACATCTACTGTTGAAGCTGAATATATGGCTTCCAACAAACAGAAGAGACTGATGGCTGAAACATGTGACTGGGAAGACTCTGATTCATCATCTGATGAAGAAGATAACAATTGTCCGGTAGGCAACACTGATACCCCTTCAACAAGTAACTTCAAACAAGACTTGGCTGAAGCTTAAACTCTCAGTTCTTGAGAGAACTGAATAGTTTTCATAAGTTGTTTGATTACATACTTTTGGATTTGAAAGCTGCCATTGATAAGCATGATGCTTTAAAGTCTGAAATCTCTAAGTTAAAAACTAATCTTGACATAAAATCAAATGAACTGGACAGTTTTCATAAGTTGAAAACTGAACTTGATGAAGTAAAACACGTCAATACTATTTTATTAGAAGAAAAGAGAGAAACAGACTTAAACCACTCCAAGCTTCAATAGATTGTTGACTCTTGGTGCTATTCAGCTAAAAGAGTCAGTCAATCTATCAATGAGCAAATTCCTGCTCAAATCCAAACCTACCTTGGAGGAGATCTTGACACAGCAGCTTCAATTGTTGAAATAAAAAATCTGGAAACAAATTTGTCT
This sequence comes from Centrapalus pauciflorus, assembly GCA_020465985.1. NCBI lineage: Eukaryota > Viridiplantae > Streptophyta > Magnoliopsida > Asterales > Asteraceae > Centrapalus > Centrapalus pauciflorus. The sequence continues at coordinate 107,681 of JAANYP010001441.1, read as the reverse complement.
TCTCTTGGTGAGCTTCCAAATACATTCATTCAAAATGTAAATGGAAAGCTGATTTCAACAAACAGGTTTGTCAGGACTCAAAACACTGACGGTTTATGTGAAAAGGTTGCAAAGACTAGTGATGGAATGTGTTCTCCATCGAAATAGCCTTCTAAGTGCTTAGCCAGTTCACATACACAAAAGAATGGAAAACAAGTTAAAACTGCATCTTTGGCCACTAAACCTGCCAACCTGAAACAGAGGACATAAGGCCTGCTGACACTGTTAGCTACAACATTGCAAAACCAGCAGTGTTGGAAGTAACCTTGTCATTGAGCAGAGTATCTCGACTGATACAATCCAAATTGGAAATATTAGTGTTGATCTCAGTGGTCAATCAACAAATGTTGATGAAGAAGGAGAATTCGTCCTTATGATGAGTTCCCCTAAAAACAAATTTCCCCATGTCACTCTGTAGGTTAATCAACCAAGCCAGGTTTAATACTTGAAAATTGGCTGCTCTGGCACATGACAGGTTGATAAGATATGCTGAGTGATCTCAAGCCTGAAAAAAGAACAAAGGTCACATTTGGTGACAATTTCCAGGGATCCACATAAGGATATGGAACCCTTCACGCTGGTGCTGCAATCTTCAACAGAGTGGCCTATGTGTTTTGGCTAAAATATAATCCGTTAAGCATCAGTCAACTGTGTGATGCTGGCTACAAGGATAACTTTGATGAGCACATAAGGCACATATCGGATCCCCAAGGCAAAGTTGTGTTGTGTGCACAAAGAAAGAAAGGGGTAAATGTTGTAGATATGAAATTTGCTGATCCAACAACTTAAACCTGTTTCATCTCAAGAAGCAATGCAAACCTCAACTGGTTATGGCACAAAAGGCTATTTCACCTGAACTTCAAGAATATCAACAAACTCTGTAAGAAAGAGTTGGTAACAGGTTTACCTTCTATAATTTATGTTAAGGATAAACTCTGCACAGCTTGTGAGAAGGGTAAGCAAAGGAAAACATCTTTTAAATCTAAACATAATTTCTCTATTGATACACCTCTCTTCTTAATCCACATGGACTTGTTTCGAACTTTCAGTGTCTCAAGTCTAGGAGGTAGAAGATACACTTTAGTAATGGTTGATGAGTTCTCCAGGGACACATGGGTGATCTTCCTGAAGACCAAAGGAGAGGCTGCTAGACAAATTATCGAGTTTATCAAGAAGATGGAAGTTCGGAACTCTGCCCAAGTCATGCAGCTTAGAAGTGATCATGGTACAGAATTTAAAAACAGTGCTCTTGAGGACTTCTGTGAAGAAAGAGGATTATCTTAAAAAATTTTAGCTGTGAGAACCCCACAACAAAATAGAGTAACTAAAATGAGGAACAGAACCCTCATAGAAGCTGCTAGGACTAGGCTGTGTGCATCAGGTTTCCCTTCATCTTTTTTTGGATGAAGCTGTCAACACTGCCTTCTTCATTAAAAATAGATCCTTAATGATGAAAGGTTTCATCAAGACTCCCTATGAGTTAACCAAAGGGAAAAGCCTAATATTAGCTATTTCCATGTGTTTGGATGCCCTTGCTTCATTGTGAACCAAAGGGATCAGTTTGCCAAATTTCAACCCAAAGTTGATGAAGGAGTGTTTGTTGGATAGTGAACCTTAACCTGTCAACTTGAAACAGAGGATATAAGGCATGCTGAACTGTTAGCTCCAACATTGCAAAACCAGTAGTCTTGGAAGTAACCTTGTCATTAAGGAGAGTATCTCAACTGATACAATCCAAATTTGAAATATTAGTGTTGATCTCAGTGGTCCATCAACAAATGTTGATAAAGAAGGAGAACTCGTCCTTATGATGAGTTCCCCAAAAAACTAATTTCCCCATGTCACTCTGTAGGTTAATCAACCAAGCCTGGTTTGGTACTTGAAAATTTGTTGCTCTGGCACATGACAGGTTGCAAAGATTTGCTGAGTGATCTCAAGCCCGAAAAAGGCCCAAAGGTCACATTTGGTGACAATGTCCAGGGATCCACAGAAGGATTTGGAACCCTTCACGCTGGTGCTGCAATCTTCAACAGAGTAGCCTTTGTGTCTTGGCTAAAATATAATCCTGTAAGCATAAGTCAACTATGTGATGTTGGCAACAAGGTTAACTTTGATGAGCACCTAGGCTACATACCGGATCCCCAAGGCAAAGTTGTGCTGTGTGCACAAAGAAAGAAAGTGGTATATGTTGTAGATATGAAATTTGCTGATCCAACAACTGAAACTTGTTTCATCTCAAGAAGCAATGCAAACCTGAACTGGTTATTGCAGAAAAGGCTATTTCACCTGAACTTCCAGAACATCAACAAACTCTGTAAGAAAGAGTTAGTAACTGTTAAGCACAAAAAGGCCTCAGTCAAACCTGCTGTACATCTGAGGGGGAGATTTTAATCAAACCTGTTGATGCACTTGAAGGTTGAATTTAAGGCCTGTTATATGACTTATAGAAATCTGAAAGTGATTCGCAATATCAGCCCAAAGCTGTTTACCATGTTGCATTCGTTGCAACAAAGGCAGTTTGTCCAAGCTGTTCTGCCTGCTGAACAGGCTGGACATAAACTGTCTACGCTGCTCTGTTCTCTTGGGCAGCTTGGACAGTTTACAAGTGTTCTGTTCTTTGTGAATAGAACCTGTTCTTTGTGAACAGGATAAACACTTTATGGAATATGTTTCCAAGTCCTCATGTATTGTGTTTGGCTACAAGATCAGTTTACAAGTCGAAGACAAAGTGGAAAACAGAACTGCACAGCCTGCCCACGCTGTTCTGATTACATGAAGACAAACGGATATTTGAAAAGGGTGACAGACCTTTTCTTATATCAAAATGGCATTAACAAAAGAAGAAAGATGCAAAGTTGACTTTCCTCTTTTGGTTAAAGCCTTATGCAATAGTGACAAAAAGAAAAAGACAAGGATTCTGCCATGTGAAGACAAAGATACTTTATCAGAACGTGCAGAAAGGTGTTTTGTCCTTTTGGAAAGATTCTCTGCAATCTCATCTGTCCAATGAAGAAGCTTCACTGAGATTCACCTTTTGAGTGTCAAAGGAAGCTTCTAAGGATTATGAGATATCAAGAGTGTGAAATCAGAACGTGCATTGAAGTGTGTTATTCCGTGCATGCAAGTCTACTTATATAAAACAGTAGAGTGTGTCTAAGCTGTTATTGTGTATGTTGTCCATCCGAGTCTTGTAAAAACAGTGAGTGCATCTAAGTGAGCATAGTCATTGTATCTAGTCTGAGTGTGTCTTAGATTAGTTGAACAATTGTTGTATCTGTCATCTTAGCTTGAACCTTTCCGCATTCAAGCTTGTTTGTAATTAACACTTGTTAATAATATACACAAACATTGAGAAAAAGATTGTTAAGTTTTAAATAGCTGTATTCACCCCCCCCCCCTCTACAGCTTAGAACTATACACTTGGGAAACCTTTTGGGACCTACAACTGGTATCAGAGCAGATAGAGTGTGTGTCATCTCTAGATCTCTTATTCTCCAAAATTTTCCATGGACAACAGTGCTGCAAATTCCTCATCCTACTTGACAATGGGTCAATGGCCAAACCCCCAAAGTTCAATCATCAGAACTTCTCTGGTTGGAAGTGCAGAATGATGTTCTACTTAGAGAATCTGGATGTACAACTACCAGAGATAGTAATGGAAGGTCCCTATGTGCCAACCTCTGTTACTACCATAACTCCTGTTGTTGAAGGAGCTGCCCCTGAAATCAGAACCTTTGAGAAGGCTAAAGCTCAATGGTCTGATGATGACAAAAGACTGGTTGCTCTGGATGCCAAAGCCAGGAATAACCTGGTTATCTCTCTGCCTGATGATGTGTTCAAACAGGTTGAGAAGATGAAGACTGCAAAGGAGATGTGGGATACTTTGTGTACCGTCTATGATGGACCCACAATCACACTGGACAACAGGATTAACAATCTTGTTAGGCAGTATGAACTTCTTTGCAAAACCAAAGGAGACACTCACAGAAACCTACACCAGGTTTACTGCTCTTGTTAATGATCTCAAAGCTGTTGGGATCACAAAGGACAGCCTGACCCTGGTGAACAAGTTCTTGGACAACTTGCCTGAAGAATGGAACTATTTTTGTACCATCTTAAGAAATTCAGGTACTATCAAAGGTATGGATCTTGTAAACTTATATGGATCCTTGCTAAATGATGAGCAGTCAAGGCAGTAGAAGAGAAATGTCTTGGAAATCTCCAAGAGAGGTGCTGCCTTAGTGGCCAGCGTGAGACAACCTGTTGGGAAGGTATGTGATGTGTTCACACAACCTGATCAACAGGCTGATGATGAAAGAGAAGAAATGTCTGATGAGGAAGACAGTGCAGATCTTGCTGAGCTTGATGATGATCAGATGATAGCCATGCTTGTCAAAAGGATCAACAAGAAGAGGTTTGGAAGAAATATGCTGCAGGGGAACTCAAATGTTGTCAAGAAGAAGGCATTTGATAAACCTAAAGCTGAGTGCTTCAAATGTGGCAAAACTTGCCATATAGCTGCTGACTGTGTGTCAAAAGCTATTGGACAGTCTTCCAAACCATACAAGACTAACAGGGATGATGGCTATAGGGTTAAGTACCTTATGGCCATGGCTAAGCTGAAAAAGTTGGAAAACTCAGTGGCTTCCAACAAGCAAAAGGGACTGATGGCAGAGACATGTGACTGGGAGGAGTCTCATTCATCCTCAGATGAAGAAGACAATAATTGTCTAATGGCCAATACTGATGTCCCATCAACTAGCAATTTCAAACAGGACTTGGCTGAAGCTGAAGCCTTCTGCATCTTGGAGAACTGGAACCCTACATTGATGTACAAGGTACAAAATTTTATGGCTTACAGTTCTGATGAAAAAGTAAAAATGTTTGAGTATATGCTGGTTGATTTAAAAGTTGCTGTTGAGAAGCATAATGTTTTACAATCTGAAATCTCTAAGCTTAAAACTGATCTTGAAATTAAATCTGGTAAACTAGACAGTTTCCATAAGTTGGAAACTGAGCTTGATGAACTAAAACACATCAACTCCATTCTACTGGAAGAAAAGAGAGAAATAGATGTAAAGCATGCAAAGCTTCAAAAGATAGTTGACTCTTGGTGCCAATCTGCACAAAAAGTCAGCCATTGTGTAAGTCAGCAGAGCCCTGCACAAATCCAAGCCTATCTTGGAGGGGATCTTGACACAGCAGCTTCTATTGTTGAGATCAATAATCTGAAAGATGACTTATCCACTCTTGGTGAGCTTCCCAGTACTTTCATCCAGAAAGTTAATGGAAAGCTGATCTCAACAAACAGGTTTATCAGGCCTCAAAATACTGACAGCTTGTGTGAAAAAGGCCCAAAAGCTGATGATGGAATGTGTTGTCCATCAAATCAGCCTGCTAAGTGCTCTGCTGATTCACACAAGCAAAGGAAAGGAAAGCATGCTCAAGCTGCAGCGGTGGACACCAAACCTGTTGACAAAACAGGCTCTGGGTTCAAAGTTGATGGTAAGAGACATGTTAATCCTTTTGATGCTAAACATTTTGAAAATAAGTTTTCAAAAGGTAAGCAGCCTGCTTTAAACAAGGGTAAGTCTCATGTTGAAAGCAAATCTGCTGTGGTTTCAAATAAGTTTTCAAATCATAGTGGAAAACTAGTTTTTAAATGAAAATAAGTGTTTCAAAACCCGAAACAGTGATTATGTTGATAATAAGCATCAATCACATCTCAGTAAGGGCAAAGGCAAAGCCATTGCTCAGCCTGAGAAATCTGGGAATAAGTTTCCCAAACCTGTGGAAGGTCAAAAACCAATCAAGCTTCCTGTTTTTGACATCTGTCCTCCCAAAAGAGGAAAGAAGAAACAGGCAAAGCTGTTGCTATTGTGCCGTCCACCCAAGCTGTTGATTCATCGAAAAATAGTAATAAGTTTGCTAAACCTGCTGATAAAATCAACAGAAATAACTCAGAATGTGTTTCTGAAAGCTCTTCTTCCAAAAAGGCTAAAAATAGAAAATGCTATAAATGTGGGAAGAAGACACATATGGCCAAAGACTGTCCTGAAACTGAGGACATGAGGCCTGTTGACTCTGCTAGTTCCATCATTGCTAAAACAAGCAGTGTTGGAAGTAACTTAGTCAAAGAGAGTGGTATCCAAACTAATACCATTCAAATAGGAAATATTAATGTGGATATCACTAGTCCATCAACACATGTAGATGAAGTAGGAGAACTCATCTCTGTGATGAGTTCCCCTAAAAGTAACTAATATTTTCCTATGACATTCTACAGGACAAACAACCATCCCAGGTTTGGTACTTGGACAGTGGCTGCTCAGGGCACATGACAGGTTGCAAGGACCTGCTGAATGATCTCAGGCCTGAAAAAGCACCACAAGTCACTTTTGGTGACAATGTACAGGGATCCACTGAGGGATATGGAACTCTTAAAGCTGGTGCTACAGTGTTCAAAACAGTAGCCTATGTGGTTGGGCTGAAACATAACCTCGTTAGCATAAGTCAACTGTGTGATGCTGGCTACAAGGTTAACTTTGATGAGCACCTGGGTTACATATTGGATCCCCAAGGCAAAGTTGTGCTGTGTGCTCAACGAAAGAAATGTTTATATGTTGTGGACATGAAATCTGCTGATCCCACAACTGAAACCTGCTTTCTCACAAGAACCAATGCAGACCTAAACTGGTTATGGCACAAAAGGCTGTCACACCTGAACTTCAAGAATATCAACAAACTCTGTAAGAAAGAGTTGGTAACATGTTTGCCTTCTATGACCTTTGTTAAGGATAAACTCTGCACAGCTTGTGAGAAAGGTAAGCAGAGAAAATCGTCTTTTAAATCCAAGCATAATTTTTCTATTGATACTCCTCTCTTCTAAATCCACATGGACTTTTTTGGACCAGTCAATGTCCCAGGTCTAGGAGGAAGAAGATACACTCTAGTAATGGTTGATGAGTTCTCCAGGTTTACATGGGTAATCTTCTTGAAGAGCAAAGGAGAGGCTGCTAGAGAAATCATTGGATTTGTGAAAAAGATGGAAATGCTAAACTCTGCTCAAGTAAAGCAGCTTAGAAGTGATCATGATACTGAGTTCAGAAACAGTACTCTTGAGGACTTCTGTGAAGAAAAAGGGATCTCACAAAACTTTTCAGCAGTAAGAACTCCACAACAAAATGGAGTTGCTGAAAGGAGGAACAGGACCCCTATTGAAGCTGCTAGAACCATGCTGTGTGCATCTGGTTTACCTTCATAATTCTAGGCTGAAGCTGTTAACACTGCCTGCTTCACCCAAAACAGATCCTTAGTGGTGAAAAGGTTCAGCAAGACTCCCTATGAGCTGCTCAAAGGGAAGAGGCCAAATATTAGCTACTTCCATGTGTTTGGATGTCCCTGCTTCATTCTGAATCAAAGGGACCAACTGGCAAAGTTTGAACCAAAAGCTGATGAAGGTGTGTTTGTTGGATACTCTACTGTAACATCCGACAGTAAACCAGGTTAGTGACTATGACCTAATCAGTATTTACTAGCCAATTATAACCAAATCAGTGGTCATTAGAAATTAATCAAAGTGATTAACAAGGCTCATGAAGAAATTCAACTCAATTAGAATCAAATTCATCGGTGCGATGAATCGGGAAATCAATTAATCCGATCGATTTACGATATGAAGGATTAATTCAACTAAGTACATAATGAAATTATGATTAGTGACACTAATCATACACTAATACAATTACTTAACATTAATTATGCAAGACTAAAACAATTCATTAAAACAATGCATCTAAAAGTATTTATGATTTTACATAAAAAGGGAAATACAAGAATACATTCTAAATACTTTTATACAAAAAAATAAAAACCAAAATACATCGTTTTTATACTATAAAAATCAGCCAACACAAAAGGGGAACACACTTTTGTGTCCCATTTGATTTTCATTAAAAATATTGAAAAGAATTCCTCACTTTTAATACTTTTCCAACATGTTGGTAAAGTGTTAAACACCACCTTTTCTTTCATCATTTGCAAGACCAATTCTCTTCTATAAATAGAGGACTCATTTCTCATTTCATTCACACCTTGAAAGATCAAAATCCTCTCATCTTTTCTCGCAAAAAAATAGGCCAAGAGCAACCAAGAACACAAAAGTTGCATCTTTTTATTTCTTCTAGTGCTTCTTTGGTGCAACAATTCAAGAACTCAACTCCTACTCATTTGCATTCTTTTAATACATCAAAGTAAGTAAAAACTATCTTATTACTTCTTTTATTTAAGTTGTTACAAGTCTTGCATAATATATATAATCACCAACAACAACAAGTTTCATAAAAACTCAAGTTTATAAATCACTAGTTTTGTTTTTAAGTTGTATTCTTCAAATGTGTTTATAAATATCTAAACACATCATATAAGTGTAAATATTATGAAAGCAAGTGATATATATGTGTTTTATAACTTTTATACAAGTAGTCTTTGAATAAACAACAAGAATCACTAGTTATTTCAAGTTTATAAACTACGGATTTTCGGCAGAAAATTTCCATCGACTTTGAAAAATCATAATTAATTCATAACTTAACGAAATGAGTTGATTCTTGTCTCAAAAGTTAGATCTATGTACTAACTATAAATCTGGAAGTTTTCATAATTTATTTTGGAGTTTAAGACCCCCAGAAATTATTTGGGAAATCGAAAGTTTGACAGCTCAAAAATGGCCAACATAGGGTTTTCAACAAGCTTTTCCCCCAACCTAAACATCTCGAAAAATGACCGTTCTTGACTTTAAAAATTCTTTGTATGTAGTAGTTTAATTTCCTAGAAAACCAAAGCCTAAAACTTTTGGAGCTTGGTCAAAAACAACCTCAAAGTATGCCAAAAAACCTTCGAAAAAGCTGGATAATTATATATATATATATATATATATATATATATATAAACTTGACGTTTTAAGTGGGTTTTATTTATAAATTGTAATGTTGGGTGATTTAAGACATAAAAATCTATAAATATACATAATATCATATATTAGAGATATTAAGTCCTTATTATCACATCCGGTTACATCACCCATCAAACAACGCAAACTTGCATTTTGGCGCGTATTTTGCCATCACAAGCTCGGTGAGTCTTCATAGCCCCTATTTTCACCATCTATTGGGGTGGAAATACATGCACTGTTTTCATATGGACATCAAAACTGTTTATTTCTTATATGTATTTCAACTAATCTGATAATGTCCATACAACTGGTCTTTTCGCGTAAACCTATGAGCTCACCAACAATTTGATGACGTATTTTAGCATGTATTTTCAGGTGATTAAGGCATGCGCATTTATCGGAAGCATTCCAAGGCTTCCGTTCATTTTGGAGTCGCATCATTTTCAAACTCGGAGAATTATTTGCATCTTTCCTGATAAACTAAATTGTGTATTTAGATCTTGGTATTTTAAGAACTACTTACGCTGTATTTTGGTTATGTAAAACAATATTTATATTTGAAGTTAAATGAATGTATTATTGAAAAACGTCCATATAGTGGTCGTTCCTTATGATTATGGTTACGCTTCCGCGACGTCACGCTTCATTGCCAACCGGGGTGACCGGGTGTGACAGATTGGTATCAGAGCCATAGTTATAGTGAACTAGGTTGCATTAGTACCTAGACTATAATTGTTAAAAAAACTAAACTTTCTCCAAGAACTATGAACATATATATGGACCCTGATCGAACAATACGGTTATTATCCTCTTTGACACAGAGGATGAATTCTCACCCATGGAACAAGGAAGCCAAGGTAACACTGAGGTGTACTTTGGATCGGGAACCCACCCAGACCCAATCAATGACAATGTAATGGACCCGTCAAAACACAAGGAGGGCAACTGTGGCCCTGCAGCAAAATTTGCTCCACCATCACCACCACATATTCCATCCTACACCCTATTCAGAGACCACCCAAATGGACCATTGAAGAAGTTCACCCCTAGGAAAAGGGTGTGACTAGCACAACGGGAGTCTATCCCGGTACCTACCCATCAGCCAAGCCCGCCGAAGTAGTAACGGGCAAACATAAGAAAGTGGGGATGGATGCCTCACACACTCCAAGAGTGGAGAAACGAGGAATGGATCCAAGGCCAGTTTAAAGTCGGAACACCATTTTCCTCTTAAGTGCCGACACTTACCCAGAAACCTACGTAATAAATGATGCCTCTGTTGGTGGCAAGGGCCGCCATACACGACCCCAATTTCGACAAAATCCACCAAGAGCTTGGTGAGTACTTTGCCAGGATTAAGCAGGAGGCAATACAAACCACCAATAAACCTTGGGCCAACCAGAATACCCAGGCGATTCAACAAGACGGAATCGACGAATTGTGACAGCGCCTAAAGCCCGTAGTGCAGAACTTTCCCAACAACTTAACGCTCTGGAGTATGAGGAAACCCCGGAGGCATCTCATACTTAGTACCTTTCTACCATTTTGTAGTATTTCTCTAGGTTTTACTATCAGATGTACGTAAGGCCTGAAAATTTATCGAAAAATCCCGACCATCTCATGTACAAAGATTAGGTATGAAGAACTTTAATGAAAAATTAAGTTTTAACTACAACTCTGTGTATGAGGAGATAAAGCTATGACTATCTGCCTAAGAAATTTCAAACCCATGGACTTATCCTCTTACCCCATTAGATACCACTTATGCATTTATACTATTTGATATCGGTGCTGGTAGGAGCATTATATCCACTAAGTACAGTAAGCAGATAAATTCCATTCTTACACCATTAAGTGCCACTTATGCTATTGAGGTTGATGACAGTGAGACGCTTAAGACAAATAATATAAGTCGAGGATGCTCGTTAGAATTAGTAGGCCGACTCTTTGAAACAGACTTGATACCCGTCAAACTGGGAAGTGTTTATAGGCATGGATTGACTATCGAAAAATCGTGCAGAAATAGTGTGCAACAAGAACACAATTCATATGCCTTTAGTTAATAAGAAGGTCTTTACTGTTCAAGGCAAAACAAGAAATACCAAAGTAAGCATCATCTCTAGCATTAGGACCCTGAAGTGTTGATAGAGAGGGAGCCAAAGGAAAAGCGGCTCGAAAATATTCTTATTATTTATGGTTACCCCAAAGTTTTTCCAGAACACTTACCTGAACTGCCACCATCGAGGCAAGTCAAACTCAAAAATCGGCCTAGTATCAGGTGCGGTACCAGTGGCTCAAGTACCATGCCGATAGCCCCATCAATAGTGTAAGAATCGTCCAACCAACTGTAGGAGCTCTTAGATAAAGTGTTTATCATACCGAGTTTTTCGCTTTGGAGGAGCTCTAGTTTTGTTCATAAATAAGAAGATTGGAACCTTCAGAATATGCACCAATTATCGAGAGCGAAATAAGCTAAAAGAACCGATACTCGCTCACAAGGATCAACGACTTGTTTGACCAAACTACAAGAATTAAGCTTGTATTAGAAGATCGACCTAAGATCTGGTTATCATCAGGTTAGAGTTCGCAAGAAAGATATTCCAAAGACAGCCTTCAGATTCCGTTTCGGTCATCATAAATTCCTATTAATGCCGTTTGGATTAACCAGTGCCCCAACGATACTCATGGACCTCATCGGGTGTGCAAACCTTATCTAGACAAATTCGTGATTGTATTCTTGAATGACTTCTTAATCTACTCACGAAACAAAGAGGAGCACGAGTAAACATTTAAGACTGATTCTAGAGTTGTTGAAGAAAGAACAACTATATGCCAAGCTTTCTTAGTCTGACTTTTGGTTAAGATAGGTAAGATTTCTTGGTCACGTGATCAATAGTAAAAGGATCCATGTCGACCCCACAAAGATCGAGGCTATCAGGAATTGGTCAACTCTTAGAACCCCATAGAGATACGACAGTCCTTGAGACTTACCACTTATTATAGGAAATTATCAAAAATTTCTCAAAGATCACCGAAGCTCTAACAAAACTGACCTGAAAAGATATTAAGTATGATTGGGGCGAGGATTAGGAGACATCATATCAATTATTAAAGCACAATCTGTGCAGCACGCTTATTTTATCCAAGAGAAGCATGAAATTTGTAGATTACTGTGACGCTTCACACAATGGGTTGATATAGAAAGCTAGGGTCATAGCTTATACTTTATGAAAACTTAAGGTTCACTAGGTGATTTACACAACGCATGATCTAGATCTTGGAGCAGTAGTCTTTATCTTTAAGACTTGAAGACATTAGTTATACGGTAAGAAGTGTACTACATACCATAAGAGCCTCCAACACATCTTGAACCAAAAAGAGGCGGATATGAAGTAGTGCCATTGGATGGAGCTAATAAGTAATTGCAACTGTGAAATTTGTTATAACTCGAAGAAAGCTAATGTGGTTGCAGATGCTCAGAGCCGAAGGGAACGAGCTAAGCCATTAAGAGTACAAACCCTAGTTATAACCATTCAACCAAACCTTCTTTCCTTAGTTCATGATGCACAAGTAGAAGTTGTTAAGGAGGAAAATATGAAAAATGAAACCCTGCACGGAATGGAAAAATAGTTTGCGATAAGGGCTAATAAAAATCGATATTTCATGAATAGAATCTGATTACTCTGTTTGGTGGAATAATAAAGCTGGCTATGGATGAAGGACACAAATCAAGATATGTCGTTCACCCCGAATCCGATAAAATGTATCATGACCTCAAGGAGCTATACGGATGGCCTAACATGAAGGCTGACATTGCCACATATGTCAACAAATTCCTAACATGCTCCAAAGTTAAGACAAACATCAGAAACCATTTGAGTAATAGCCGACCACCTAACAAAATCCGCGCATTCCTACCAATCAAGGAGAACAACAGAATGAATAAGCTAGTCCAAACGTACCTCAAGGAAGTCGTGTCCGGACACGGAGTGCCTATTATAATCATTTCGGATACGGATAACAGATCTACATCTAGGTTTTTGGCAATTATTACAGCAAACTTTGGATACAAAGTTGGACATGAGTACCACATATCACCCTCAGACCAATGGTCAGAGTAATAGAATGATCCAAACCCTAGCACATACATTAAGAGCCTATGTAATGGATACTCATTCGCCTTAGTGGAATTATCGTACTACAAATAGCTATCACTTGAGTATTAAAGTTGCTTCATTTGAGGTCCTCTACGGGCGAAAGTGTCAATCGTCGATTTGTTGGGAAGAAGTAAGAAAAAGCCATATCACTGGCCCTAAGATCATTCATGAAGCTACCGAAAAGATAGTACAGATGCGGAACTGACTAAAAGTTGCCCGCAATTGTCAGAAAGTTATGCAGATGTAGGGAGAAAATCCCTTGAGTTCTAATTAGGAGAACGAGTACCAATGAAAGTCTCGCCATGGAAGGGTGTGATACGATTAGGAAAATAAGGAAAAACTAAACCCCCGATACATTGGCAATGCATAGTCTTAAAGGGAATTGGACTCGTAGCTTATCGTTTAGAGTTACCACCAGAGCTTAGCAGCATGCACAATACCTTCCATGTATCGAATATGAAGAAGTGTTTGTAAGAGGAGACACTTGTTACCCCCTTGGAAGAGATACAGCTAACTGATAAACTTTGCTTCATCAAAGAGCCTGTTGAAATAATGGACCGAGAAGTCAAGAAACTATAGCACAGCCGGATCCCAATAATAAAGGTCAGATGGAACTCTAAGCGAGGTCCTGAGTTTACATGGGAACGTGAAGATCAGTTATGGGAAAAATACCCTCATCTGTTCTCGAAAACTATCTTATCACTTCTTTTATTTAAGTTGTTACAAGTCTTGCATAATATATATAATCACCAACAACAACAAGTTTCATAAAAACTCAAGTTTATAAATCACTAGTTTTGTTTTTAAGTTGTTTTCTTCAAATGTGTTTATAAATATATAAAAACATCATATAAGTGTAAATATTATGAAAACAAGTGATATATATGTGTTCTATAACTTTTATACAAGTAGTCTTTGAATAAACAACAAGAATCACTAGTTATTTCGAGTTCATAAACTACGGATTTTCAGCAGAAATTTACATCGACTTTGAAAAATCATAATTAATTCATAACTTAACAAAATGAGTTGATTGTTGTCTCAAAAGTTAGATCTATGTCTTAACTATAAATCTGGAAGTTTTCATAATTTATTTTGGAGTTTAAGACCCCCAGAAATTATTTGGGAAACCGAAAGTTAGACAGCTCAAAAATGGCCAACATAGGGTGTTCAACAAGCTTTTCCCCCAACCTAAATATCTCGAAAATGGCCGTTCTTGACTTTAAAAATTCTTTGTATATAGTAGTTTAATGTCCAAGAAAATCAAAGCCTAAAACATTTTGGAGCTTGGTCAAAAACAGCCTCAAAGTAGGCCGAAAAACCTTCGAAAAAGCTGGATAATTATATATATATATATAAACTTGACGTTTTAAGTGGGTTTTATTTATAAATTGTAATGTTGGGTGATTTAAGACATAAAAATCTATAAATATACATATTATCATATATTAGAGATATTAAGTCCTTATTATCACATCCGGTTTCATCATCCATCAAACAACGCAAACTTGCATTTTGGCGCGTATTTTGCCATCACAAGCTCGGTGAGTCTTCATAGCCCCTATTTTCACCATCTATTGGGGTGGAAATACATGCACTGTTTTCATATGGACATCAAAACTGTTTATTTCTTATATGTATTACATGTTTGGATCCATCAGCCCTCAAATCATGAACCGTTAATTGCATTTATTTGTAAGCGCGAATATATTGTGGATAGATCTATTGGGAGTCATGTCCCCCATTCGGGTTAGTTCGGCTCGGCTAACAGTGGGTGCATATATATTCAACACACGGTATTACGTATGTGAATACTGCACAGGGCAAACTCATTTAATTAAGCTTCGGTTGCATGATGGTTTATGTAATACACACACGGAATTTATGCTTTATAAATTCAACTCATCTGATAATGTCCATACAACTGGTCTTTTCGCGTAAACCTATGAGCTCACCAACAATTTGTTGACGTATTATAGCATGTATTTTCAGGTGATTAAGGCATGCGCATTTATCGGAAGCATTCCAAGGCTTCCGTTCATTTTGGAGTCGCATCATTTTCAAACTCGAAGAATTATTTGCATCTTTCCTGATAAACTAAATTGTGTATTTAAATATTGGTATTTTAAGAACTTCTTACGCTGTATTTTGGTTATGTAAAACAATATTTATATTTGAAGTTATATCAATGTATTATTGAAAAACGTCCATATAGTGGTCGTTCGTTATGATTATGGTTACGATTCCGCGACGTCACGCTTCATTGCCAACCGGGGTGACGGGGTGTGACATCTGCTATCTCCAAAGCCTACAGAGTGTACAACAACAAAAGAAAGGTGATGGATGAATCTATTAATGTCACCTTTGAAGAGTCCAGAAATGCTTCTACCAAAGCTGTTCCTGAATCAGTTTCAGGAGAATTCAACTTTGATGATCTCATGCATTCAAACAGTGAAGAGGACTCAAAAGCTTCAACTACATCCAGAGTGGAACCTGCTAACCATGATGGACATGATGATGATTATGTTGATTCACCCGGTGTGAAGAAGTGTACTGACTTAATTTCAACTTCATGTCCTGAACCAATCAATGCTAATTTTCCTGGATCCTCTGCTGATGTGTTCAACAATGGAGAGTCATGCTCAATAAGTGAACAGGCTCAAGACATTAGTGTGTCTGAAAATCTTGAAAGCTGTTCAACAGGACCTGTGGAAGATGCAAACAACACAGGAGGATCCACATTGAAAAATGATCCTAAGTGGAGCAGGTGTCACCCCGATGATCAAATAATTGGTGACATCAACAAAGGGCTACAAACAAGATGGGACAGCTTAGGGAACCTTTGTATGTTCTCTAGTTTTGTGTCTCTCATGGAGCCAAAGAAAGTGGATGAAGCACTTAAAGATGCCAATTGGATCACTACCATGCAAGAAGAACTCAATCAGTTTGAGAGAAACAAGGTATGGAAGCTGGTCCCTGCTCCTAAAGGTAAAACTATAATTGGCACCAAATGGGTTTAAAGGAATAAGATGGATGAGCAAGGTCATGTCATTAGGAATAAGGCAAGACTTGTTGCTCAGGGCTATAGACAGGAGGAAGGAATTGACTATGATGAAACGTTTGCTCCTGTGGCCAGGCTAGAGGCAATTCGTTTGTTTTTAGCCTACGCTGCTCATAAGAGCATGAAGGTATTTCAAATGGATGTGAATAGTGCATTTCTAAATGGGAAGCTGCAAGAGGAAGTTTATGTCAAGCAGCCTCCAGGTTTTGAAAATGAACATCATCCAGGTTTTGTCTATAAGTTGGACAAAGCCCTCTATGTTCTAAAACAAGCCCCTAGAGCCTGGTATGACACTCTTACTGATTTCCTTATGAGCAATGGTTATTCCAGAGGTAAAGTGGATACCACACTGTTCATAAAGAAGATGAAGTCTGATATTATGCTTGTTCAAATCTATGTGGATGACATAATATTTGGTTCTACTAATGAACAATTATGCAAGAATTTTTCATTACTCATGAAATCCAAATATGAAATGAGTATGATGGGAGAACATACTTTCTTTTTAGGATTACAGGTTAAACAAACCTCAACTGGAATTTTTATAAATTAAAGAAAGTATACTTTAGATCTATTGAATAAGTTTAAATTTGATCAAAGTTCTCCTATTAAAACCCCAATGGCAACCAATGTAAAATTGGATGTAGATGCCAGTGGCAAAGCTGTTTCAATAACATCTTACAGAGGCATGATTGGGAGCTTGCTGTATTTGACTGCTAGTAGACCTGATATTATGTTTGCTACTTGCTTATGTGCTAGATTCCAAGCTGATCCAAAAGAATCACATCTAGTTGCTGTGAAAAGAATCATCAGATACCTTGAGGGTACACCAGGTTTGGGTCTTTGGTATCCCAAAGACTCAAGCCTTGAACTAACAGGTTATTCAAATTCTGACTTTGCACGCTGCAGGCTAGATAGGAAAAGCACAACAGGTGGATGTCAACTCCTTGGTGGAAAGTTGATTAGTTGGTGTAGCAAGAAGCAGAACTCAGTTTCCACTTCTACTGCTGAAGCTGAGTACATTGCTGCTGGAAGCTGCTGTGGGCAGATTCTGTGGATGTAGCATCAGCTTGAAGACTATGGACTTGTATATAGGAAAACTCCTATTGTATGCGATAATACAAGTGCTATATCTATCTCAAACAATCCAGTGTTTCACTCCAGAATAAAGTATATAGAGGCCAGACATCACTTCATCAGGGATCACATTCAGAAAGGTAATGTGGAGGTAAGTTTTATTTCCACAGATGAACAACTTGCAGACATTTTCACCAAACCTCTTGATGAAAACAGATTTAACTATCTGGTAAGCAAGTTGGGCATGTTAAACAAAAGTGACTAAGTGTCCAAAATGTTCTAAGACAGTATGTGTCTCACCCTGCTCAAGTTTCGCAGAACAGCTTAGACAGAACAGGCTATGTATGCTCTATACTTAGCCATTTGCTGCAAAACATGAACAGCTTGAGCGTATACCAGGTTTGACAATAACAGTTTACATGTCAAGGCTGATCTGATGATCAAACCTCCACCCTACTCACTCTTTCAATCTGACGTACAAGACATTGTCTTGTAACCTGATCAGCTATTGAACACAACCTGTTGTTACATAGGTGAACATGTTGAAGGAACAGCCTGAAGAGTGAACAACTTGTGATGACCCTGCACATCATAGGTTTGACCAACAGCTTAGACCATCAGTTTTAATTACCTTTCTTAACAATTAAGTTACTTAATTTTGGTTTTATTTAACTTAATTACTGCGGATAATGTGGGTTTACGTGTGTTAGTGATTAAATAGGGCTCAAGTGGTCTGACAAACGGTCTGACATGCACAACCGTTCCGTTTTCCGTTAACAACCTTTTCAAATCAACCGCCCAAATGTTTCTCTCTCATACCCACTCACATTCAAATCCTATGAATACCCCCTACTGTTTCATATTCGTCTTCCTCACTACTTCCATAAACTTCCTAAGAACCCTAAAAATCGACTAAATGTCCTATGCTTCTGCAACTTTTACTACTTCCCAAATGGCTCATAGAAACAACCCCTTTGTACCAGTGTTTGTGGGTGCTGATGTTCAGAAACAACCATCAGTCACCACAATGTTGACCTTGAAACCTACCAACTACCTTACTAACCTAACCATCCCCAAAAACTATGTGGGGAAAGGCTATGAAGAAATGGTGGAGTTTTTGAAAGTTCATCCGTTGAACTATGCCATGACTGCCACTCTTGGTGTCTTGTACCAGGAGATGGTGTATGAGTTTTGGTATACTTGTGCCAACAACCCAGACACCAAAGTCATTTTGGGCACTATACTCAATGGGACTCAGACCATTGAGATCAACATTCGTTGATCAGGGAAGCTCTTCGACTCCCTATGGCTGAAACATATGATCAGCCACAGTCTGAAGATGAACAGATGAAGAATCTGCTGCACTTATGTGGTGTAGCAGAACCAAAAGTTGGAGCTACACTGTTCAGAAAGGATTTGTTTCCTACTTACAGCTTTTCGTTTGCCTCAGTGGTTATGTGCTTCAGCAGTAAGGTTGGTTCCTTTGACCAACTCAGCCATAATGAGATTCCTATAGTCCTACAGTTGGTGGATGGGACTACTATCAACATGGCCATATGGATTTTCATTAATCTGAGGAATCTGGTGCGGCAGGAGACACGTCCAACTGCTGTTCGTTACCCCAGATATCTGAGCCTCATTTTCAAGCATGTTTCTGGTGAGCATCTGTATAACTCTAAGCCTTTACTTCGTACTGCTGCATTTCCTGTTATAGGAAATAGAGTTTTCTATACTCCGGTTCTCCCACATGAGCCTCCTCTATCTACTCCATTGAGGAGGTTGTTAGGATAGGTGGAAGGACCCTCTGATGAGAGGGTGGATCCAGAAGTTGCTCCCAGAAGAAAATCCAAAGCCAGGGCCAAGCTTGTTAAAAGGACCCTGGACACAACTGAAGCTGAGCCTGTCCACAAGAAGGCCAACACAGCTCAGTCTGAGTCTTTACCCACAGCCTCTGTGGCTGAGGGGGAGCAGGCTCCTCACCCTGGTTCATTTGTTGGACCTGAAGCCCTTGTGGCTGGTGCCTCTGTGGCACCTGAGACTATAGAACAGGCCAACCCACCTATTTCTATCCCAGTCTCCAAACCTGTCCACTCTGAACCTCTCAGCTCTCCACAATCACGCACCTCATCTCTCAAATCCTACCAAAGAAAAACCCTTGCCAAAAAGAAACCAGAAACCAAAACAGCCCAAACTCGCCCCTCTGTTCCCTCTCAACAGGGTTCAGTTGAAAAAGAAGCTACCCCTGCTGCCTCTCCTATTTTGGGAGAAGGTTCAGCACAACTGGAGCCTGCTTCACTCCACCCTGTGTCAACCTCGAGTCAGCCTAGACCCTCTGGTTCCTCCCAACAGGAGCCAGTTGTATAAATGGAGACAGCCACATCAACTATTCCAGCCTCCCAACAGGCTGAGAATATTGAAAGACAGGAGTTCTCTCCACTCCATACTGAGTCCACACTGTCCCCAACTCATACTTCTCTACACCCTGAGTCTGCACGAGGTGCCCACACTGCTGGCTTAGACCAACCAGCAGCTCAGCCTCAAACTTCTGTTCCACATGATGCAGCTGTTCTACACCAAACAGCTGCTGAAGGACCAACAACTCAAGCTGATGAACCTCTGGGAACAGAACATCCCTTTGGTGAGGCTACTCCCATCTTGCAAACTCCATCAGCAAGTTTCACCACTGCTGATGTTGAAATGCAAATCCCATCTCCCAATGATGAGGTACCTTTAAACCAAGGTACTGCAGAGGGAATCACCACTGGTGTTAATGAAGATGCTGCAAAACAAGCAGTGTCTGAAAGGCTACCATCCTCTACCCACTCTCCTGATGATGCAGCTACAACCACTGCTAAAGGACCCGTTGATCCCTCAAAGCTGGGCAACATTACTTTTGCCCAGGCTATGGAGCTTCTTTCCAAAATACCCTCTCCTTCTACATCACATCCCCATACACCAGCCTCATCCTCTTCATCTCCATATACCCACTCCAAACAATCCACCCATACACCTCCATCCCCTAAAGACCTGCCTTTGAAGGATCAGCTTTCCTTGCTGACCAACAAATTTGGTTCTTTAGAAACCTCCATGTCTTCTCTACCCTCTCTCATTTCAGACTCTGTGTCTGAATAGCTTAAGGGATTCTTCGATGTGTTCAAGAATTCCTTTCCAACCACTCCTCAAACTAACACCTCATCTCAGCTGCTTGCACTCACTGCATAGCTGCAAAGTGTCTCCACTTTCCTCTCCTCCATTCTTTCACACCAACAAGACTCTGTGTCCTCTATGACAGCCATCTCCCAACAGCTGTCCACTCTCCTCACCACCTGCAATACTACACTCCCTACCACCTTGGCAAGCCTAAACACTCTCATCGTTTCTCTATGAAATTCTGTGTCAGCAAACCTTGCTGATGTGATGGACTCTCTTGAGTTACATCTTGCAAAGCATCAAAGTTTGCTATTCACAGCTTCTGATAGAGAAAATATTCTTAAGCTGACCTCTTTTGCTGATTCACAATCCTCTTCTCTTCACACCTGTCTTTCCCAACTTGCAGAGGTGAAGGATAACCTAGCTTTCTTAGTGCATAACCTCGTTGGTTCCAAGCCTGCTTCTAAAACTGCTTCAAAGCATGCTGAATTTGTTTCTTCAGGCAGACCGGTTGCTTAAGGTGCTGGTCCATCTCCTTCAAAGTGGGAGAAGTTGTCTGCCTCTTAGACTAAGTCTAAAGGGGAGAAAACTTCTTCTCCTAAGGACACATCAGCTCCTACTGTCAAACAACAGGTGCATTTGAAACAGGGACTGGTCCAGCTGAGGGTGCCTCTCATCTACCAGAAGCTGCTCAGCCTACTCAGGCTGAATCTCCAAACCCTGCACAGTCTAAGGGGGAGGAATTCATCTCTGAGGACAGGCCAAGCAGCAGAAAGGGGCACCACATACTGGAGGAAGAAGAAGAAGAAGACATTCCTGAAGTTGTTACTACAACAACAACTAAACGAAAAGACAAAGAAGTGGTTCATCCTGACCACCAGAAAGCAGCAGAGCTTAAATTTGACAAAGCCAGGGCCAAAGAAATGGGTGTTCCTCTTGAAAAATACTATGAGCTCAGAGATGAACAGCTCAAAGCCTGGACATACTCATAAAAGAAGAAGAATCTGCCAAAGCTGCCATATCTCTTGCATTCAAAGAGGCAAGCAAAACCAAAATGCCTTCTTTGGATGTACAGAGAAAACTACTGGAAGCTGCTTGAGAATCAGCTGGTGAGAAGGAAAGTGTACAGGAAAAGGGTGCTCTGGTCTCTGTGACCAAACCAAAGCAAGCATCCTCTACAAGAGCCCAGTTCCACTTTCACAACCTGGCAAGGAAGAAATTCCATGATGTTGCTGATAGAAGACTTGCCAAGGAATCTATTGTTAAAGCTGTTCCTATTTCAAGAAAAGGCAAACAGTGGAAGCTGCAAATAACCAGAATTGGTGCAACAGGCCCTCAACTGGAATCTTATGTCTACATTGATGTTGCCCAAATGGGGTACAGGGAATGGGTTGAGCTGGCAGTTTCCCTAAGCCAGTCTAAGTCAGAAACGGCTAAGACTGTCAGGGCATATGTTAAGAAGCTGATGGAGAGAGTGAAAGATCTTAGCCTGATCTCAAAAGAAGTAAGTGAGGGTGTCTCTGTGACATACCCCAAAATAAAGGCCAAGAGGACAAGAAAAGATTCTGAGCTGGAGGAACTCCTCATCTTAATTGAACAGGGTGATTATGCTGTTGAGATGAAAGGAATTAACTACAGCCTGCCCAGTGGAGTAAAGTATGAGGAAGGAAAAACATTGAAAAACCTGAGTTGGGGGCAACTTTTGTAGATCCCTTAACACAGAAAAAGTGCTTTCAAAGAGCATCAGATCTTTACAAGGTGGATCGAAGACAACTTGCAGCCTTCAGACTTGCAACTTCATTCAGGCACTCAAGCAGGTGGAGAGCAGCCATCTGGGACCAGCTCAGAGGCTTTTATGAGAGAGGTGAACTTCAAGATCCCAAGTTTATGATCCTCAGAGTTGAAATCCAAGATCTGGAGGAAACAAGGGATGAGCTTGAAAAGATGTTTGAAAGACCACCACCACTAGAGTGAAGTCCATCTACCATTAGGGTAGGTGAAGAATGGAAGCTGTCCATCTGTTGGACAGGCTTGCTGTTATCTTCTCCCAAGATCAACAGTCCAAAGTGTTGAACTTTTTGTTTGTACATTAGTTGTACCGTGTTACATATGTTGTAACTTTTCTTATTTACATTGGTTGTAATATACATTAGTACATTAGTTGTCCTTCTATAAAAGCATGTGTTGTTTATGTAATCAAAATCAGTATATATAAACTGATCTTTTACATTGCTTAGATGTTGTAATTTCTTTTTAGCAAGATGTATTGTAAAATGTATAGTGATTATTGATTAAATCATCTTATACTGATTATTGCAAATAGGGGGAGATTGTTAGGCACAAAAAGGCCTCAGTCAAACCTGCTGTACATCTGAGGGGGAGATTTTTAATCAAACCTGTTGATGCACTTGAAGGTTGAATTTAAGGCCTGTTATATGCCTTATTGAAACCTGAAAGTGATTTGCAATATCAGCCCAAAGTTGTTTACCATGTTGCATTCGTTGCAACAAATGCAGTTTGTCCAAGCTGTTCTGCCTACTGAACAGGCTGGACAGAAACTGTCTACGCTGCTCTGTTCTCTTGGGCAGCTTGGACAGTTTACAAGTGTTATGTTCTTTGTGAATAGAATCTGTTCTTTGTGAATAGGTTAAACACTTTATGGAATATGTTTCCAAGTCCTCATGTATTGTTTTTGGCTAGAAGATCAGTTTACAAGTCGAAGACAAAGTGGAAAACAGAACTGCACAGCCTGCCCACGCTGTTCTGATTACATGAAGACAAACGGATATTTGACAAGGGTGACAGACCTTTTCTTATATCAAAATGGCATTAACAAAAGAAGAAAGATGCAAAGTTGACATTCCTCTTTTGGTTAAAGCCTTATGCAACAGTGACAAAAAGGAAAAGACAAAGATTCTGCCATGTGAAGACAAAGATACTTTATCAGAACATGCAGAAAGGTGTTTTGTCCTTTTGGAAAGACTCTCCACTATCTCATCTGTCCAACGAAGAAGCTTCACTGAGATTCACCTTTTGAGTATAAAAGGAAGCTTCTAAGGATTATGAGACATCAAGAGTGTGATATCAGAACGTGCATTAAAGTGTGTTATTCCATGCATAAACAATAGAGTGTGTCTAAGTTGTTCTTGTGTAAGTTGTCCATCTGAGTCTTGTAAAAACAGTGAGTGCATCTAAGTGAGCATAGTCATTGTATCTAGTCTGAGTGTGTCTTAGATTAGTTGAACAACTGTTGTATCTGTCATCTCAGCTTAAACCTTTCCGCATTCAAGCTTGTTTGTATTTAACACTTGTTAATAATATACACAAACATCGAGAAAAAGATTGTTAAGTTTTAAATAGCTGTATTCACCCCCGCCTCTACAGCTTAGAACTATACACTTGGGAAACCTTTTGGGACCTACTATAACATGTTTGCTTTCTATAACTTATGTTAAGGATAAATTCTACACAACTTGCGAGAAGGGTAAGCAAAGAAAAACATCTTTTAAATCTAAACATAATTTCTCTATTGATACACCTCTCTTCTTAATGTTGATGAAGAAGGAGAACTCGTCCTTATGATGAGTTACCTTAAAAACTAATTTCCCCATGTCACTCTGTAGGTTAATCAACCAAGCCAGGTTTGGTACTTGAAAATTGGTTGCTCTGGCACATGACAGGTTGCAAAGATTTGCTGAGTGAACTCAAGCCTGAAAAAGGCCCAAAGGTCACATTTGGTGACAATGTCCAGGGATCCACAGAAGGATTTGGAACCCTTCACGCTGGTGCTGCAATCTTCAAAAGAGTAGCCTTTGTGTCTTGGCTAAAATATAATCCTGTAAGCATCAGTCAACTATGTGATGCTGGCTACAAGGTTAACTTTGATGAGCACCTAGGCTACATACCGGATCCCCAAGGAAAAGTTGTGCTGTGTGCACAAAGAAAGAAAGGGGTATATGTTGTAGATATGAAATTTGCTGATCCAACAACATAAACTTGTTTCATCTCAAGAAGCAATGCAAACCTGAACTGGTTATGGCACAAAAGGCTATTTCACATGAACTTCCAGAACATCAACAAACTCTGTAAGAAAGAGTTAGTAACATGTTTGCCTTCTATAACTTATGTTAAGGATAAACTCTGCACAACTTGCGAGAGGGGTAAGCAAAGAAAAACATCTTTTAAATCTAAAGATAATTTCTCTATTGATCCACCTCTCTTCTTAATCCACATGGACTTGTTTCGACCTGTCAGTGTCTCAAGTCTAGGAGGTAGAAGATACACTTTAGTAATGGTTGATGAGTTCTCCAGGTACACATGGGTGATCTTCCTAAAGACCAAAGGAGAGGCTGCTAGAGAAACTATCGGGTTTATCAAGAAGATGGAAGTTCGGAACTCTGCCCAAGTCATGCAGCTTAGAAGTGATCATGGTACAGAATTTAAAAACAGTACTCTTGAGGACTTCTGTGAAGAAAGAGGATTATCTCGAAAAATTTCAGCTGTGAGAACCCCACAACAAAAAAAGAGTAGCTGAAAGGAGGAACAGAACCCTCATAGAAGCTGCTAGGACTATGTTGTGTGCATCAATCAGGTTGCCTTCATCTTTTTTGGGATGAAGCTGTTAACACTGCCTGCTTCACTGAAAACAGATCCTTAGTGGTGAAAATGTTCATCAAGACTCCCTATGAATTAACCAAAGGGAGAAAGCCAAGTATAAGCTATTTCCATGTGTTTGGATGCCCTTGCTTCATTGTGAACCAAAGGGATCAGTTTTCCAAATTTGAACCCAAAGTTGATGAGGAGTGTTTGTTGGATAGTGAACCTTAACCTGTCAACCTGAAACAGAGGATATAAGGTCTGCTGAACTGTTAGCTCCAACATTGCAAAACCAGTAGTCTTGGAAGTAACCTTGTCATTAAGGAGAGTATCTCAACTGATACAATCCAAATTGGAAATATTAGTGTTGATCTCAGTGGTCCATCAACAAATGTTGATGAAGAAGGAGAACTCGTCCTTATGATGAGTTCCCCTAAAAACTAATTTCCCCATGTCACTCTGTAGGTTGATCAACCAAGCCAGGTTTGGTACTTGAAAATTGGTTGCTCTGCCACATGACAGGTTGCAAAGATTTGCTGAGTGAACTCAAGCCTGAAAAAGGCCCAAAGGTCACATTTGGTGACAATGTCCAGGGATCCACAGAAGGATTTGGAACCCTTCACGCTGGTGCTGGAATCTTCAAAAGAGTAGCCTTTGTGTCTTGGCTAAAATATAATCCTGTAAGCATCAGTCAACTATGTGATGCTGGCTACAAGGTTAACTTTGATGAGCACCTAGGCTACATACCGGATCCCTAAGGAAAAGTTGTGCTGTGTGCACAAAGAAAGAAAGGGGTATATGTTGTAGATATAAAATTTGCTGATCCAACAACAGATGCTTGTTTCATCTCAAGAAGCAATGCAAACCTGAACTGGTTATGGCACAAAAGGCTATTTCACCTGAACTTCCAGAACATCAACAAACTCTGTAAGAAAGAGTTAGTAACATGTTTGCCTTCTATAACTTATGTTAAGGATAAACTCTGCACAACTTGCGAGAGGGGTAAGCAAAGAAAAACATCTTTTAAATCCAAAGATAATTTCTCTATTGATACACCTCTCTTCTTAATCCACATGGACTTTTTTCGACCTGTCAGTGTCTCAAGTCTAGGAGGTAGAAGATACACTTTAGTAATGGTTGATGAGTTCTCCAAGTACACATGGGTTATCATCCTAAAGACCAAAGGAGATCCTGCTAGAGAAATTATTGGGTATATCAAGAAGATAGAAGTTCAGAACTCTGCCCAAGTCATGCAGATTAGAAGTGATCATGGTACTGAATTTAAAAACAGTACTCTTGAGGACTTCTGTGAAGAAAGAGGAATATCTCAAAAATTTTCAGCTGTGAGAACCCCACAACAAAAAAAGAGTAGCTGAAAGGAGGAACAAAACCCTCATAGAAGCTGCTAGGACTATGCTGTGTGCATCAGGTTGCCTTCATCTTTTTTGGGCTGAAGCTGTTAACACTGCCTGCTTCACTCAAAACAGATCCTTAGTTGTGAAAATGTTCATCAAGACTCCCTATGAATTAATAATAGGGAGAAAGCCAAATATAAGCTATTTCCATGTGTTTGGATGCCCTTGCTTCATTCTGAACCAAATGGATCAGTTGGCCAAATTTGAACCCAAAGCTGATGAAGGAGTGTTTCTTGGATAGTGTCTAAAGCCTACAGAGTATACAACTCCAAAAGAAAGGTGATAGATGAGTCTATCAATGTCACCTTTGAAGAGTCTGCAAATCCTTCTACCGAAGCTGATCCTGAGTAAGTTTCAGGAGATTTAGGCTTCTATGAACTTATGCATTCCAATGCTGAAGAAAAGGACTCAAAAGCTTCCACATCACCCAGTGTGGAACCACTTAACCACAATGGGCATGATGATGATTATGTTGGTACACCCTGTGTGAATAAGTGTTCTGATATAGTCAATGTACAACGTATAGAACCAATCAATGCTGATTTCGCTGAATCCTCAATTGATGTGTTCATCAACAATGATTCATTCTGAACGGGTGAATAGGCTCAAGATATCAGTGTGTTTGAAAATCCTAAGAGCTGCTCTACAAGACCTGCTGAGAATGAAGTTGAATCAAAAGAATCATCATTGAAACATGATCCTAAGTGGATCAGATGTCATCTTAATGATCAAATCATTGGTTATATCAACAAAGGAGTACAGACATTATGGGACAGTCTTGGAAACTTTTGTATGTTTTCAAGTTTTGTGTCCCTAATGGAGCCAAAGAAAGTAGATGATGCACTAAAAGATGCCAATTGGATCACTGCCATGCAAGAGGAACTCGATCAGTTTGAGAGAAACAAAGTATGGCAGTTGGTCCCTATGCCTAAAGGAAAAACTATTATTGGCACCTAATGGGTTTTCAGAATCAAGATACATGAGAAAGGTCATATCATAAGAATAAGGCAAGACTTGTTGCTCAAGGGTATCGACAAGAAGAAGGTATTGATTATGATGAAACATTTGCTCCAGTGGCGAGGTAAGAGGCAATTCGTTTGTTTCTAGCTTATGCTGCTCACAAGAGCATGAAGGTATTTCAAATGGATGTAAAGAGTGCATTCTTGAATGGTAAGCTGCAAGAAAAGGTATATGTCAAGCAGCCCCAGGTTTTGAAAATGAAAATCATCCAGGCTTTGTCTATAAGTTGGACAACGCACTCTCAAGCCCCACGAGCATGGTATGACACTCTTACTGATTTTTTATGAGTAATGGATATTCCAGAGGTAAAGTGGATACTACATTGTTCATAAAGAAAGTGAAAATTGACATTATGCTTGTTCAAATTTATGTGGATGATATCATATTTGGTTCTACTAATGAACAGTTATGCATGAATTTGTCAATGCTCAAGATATCTAAGTATGAAATAAGTATGATGGGTGAACTAACTTTCTTTCTAGGATTACAGGTTAAACAAACCTCAAATTTGAAAATATATAAATTTGACCAATGGTAACCAATGTAAAATTGGATGCTGATACTTGTGGCAAAGCTGTTTCAGTAATAGCTTACAGAGGTACGCTTGGGAGCTTGCTATACTTGACTGCTATTAGACCAGAAATAATGTTTGTCACCTGTCTATGTGCTAGGTTTCAAGCTGATCCAAATGAATCACATCAAGCTGCTGTAAAAAGAATCTTCTGATACCTAAAGGGTACACCAGGTTTGGGTCTTTGGTACCCCAAAGACTCCAGCCTTGAACTAATTGGCTATTTCGATTCTGATTTTGCAGGTTGCAGGCTAGATCGAAAGAGCACAACAGGTGGATGTCAACTCCTTGGTGGAAAGTTGATCAGTTGGTGTAGCAAGAAGCCGAATTCTGTTTCTACTTCTACTGTTGAAGCTGAATATATTGGTGCTGGAAGCTGTTGTGGGCAGATTCTATGGATGCAACATCAGCTTGAAGATTATGGCCTTGTATATATGAAAATTCCTATTCTATGTGACAATACAAGTGATATAGCCATCTCCAACAATCCTGTCTTCCACTCAAGAACAAAGCATATTGAAGTCAGACATCACTTCATAAGAGATCATATCCAAAAAGGTAATGTGGAGGTAACTTTTGTTCCCACAAAAGAACAGCTTGCAGATATTTTCACCAAACCTCTTGATGAAAATAGGTTTTATTCCCATGTGTGCAAGCTGGGAATGTTAAATAAAAGTGACTAAGTGTCATTGATGTTCTTAGTATACTTAATCAAATCTGTTAAAAGTTTACAAAGAACTTTGACAGAACATGTTTCATCCGTTCTGCACTTAGCCAGTTTCTTAAATTTTGAACATTTTTGACAAAATATGTTTTTTTTTAAAAGCCTATCCTGTTGTTTATGTAAAAACCGACACAAAATCAGGTTAGCAATTATAATTTAATAAGTAGTTATTAGCAATTAATCAATGTGATTAGCAAAATTCTTAAGGAATTTCATTTCAATTAGAAACAATTTCATCGGTGAAATTCGATGAAACGACAAATTAATTAATCCGATCAATTTACAATATGATGGATTATGTCAACTAAATACATAATTAAATTAAGATTAGTGACACTAATCATGTATTAACAAACTTACATAACTTTAATTATGCAAGATTAAAACAATTCATTAAACTAACGTATTCATAAGTATTTATAAAATTACATAAAAAGAAAAATACAATAATACATTTTGAAATACTTGTATACAAAAAAAATGAAAATACAGTTTAAATTCCTTATGGTGGCCGGCCATAGGTAGAACAATGTTGGTGTTGACTTCATTTTTTTTATTAGACAACCCATTCACCATCACAATCAAGTCATTCATGCACATCTCCCTTTCATTTCAATAAAAGAAATCACTCAACCTCCAAATCATGCATCTTTTCAAAGGCCACTTTTTCTCCTCTATAGATAGAAAGCTCATTTCTCATTTCATTCACACCTCCAAAACACAAAAATCTCTCCTCTTTCTGTCATTAAAATCCGGCCAAAGGCCTTGTGCAAGGCCAAGAATTGCAACTTTTGTTCTTCAAGTTTGCAAGAAACTTTTTGGTGCAACATTTCAAGATTTCAACTTCTACTTATTTGCATACTCCTAGTTCATCAAAGTAAGTAAATACTAACTTGTTACTTTGTATATTTACGTTAATATAAGCCTTGCAAAATAATATAATCACCAACAACAACAAGTTTCATTAAAACTCAAGTTTATAAACAACTAGTTTTGTTTTAAAGTTTGTTTCTTCAAATGTGTTTATAAATATTTAAACACATAATGTAAGATTAAATATTATGAAAACAAGTTATATAAATGTGTTTCATATCCTTTTATACATGTGGTTTTAAAGAAACAACAAGAATCACAAGTTGTTTCAAGGATATGAAATCCAGATTTTCGGCAGATATATTACACCAACTTTAAAAAATCATAACTAATTCAAAACTTAACAAAATGAGTTGATTCTTGTTTCAAAATTTAGATCTATGTTTTAGCTAAATATCTGGAGGTTTTCATAATTTAATATGGAGTTTTGAACCCCAAATACTGTTTGGGAACCGAAAGGTCTAATAGCTCAAAAATGGCCAACATAGGGTTTTTAATGAGCCTTTTTCCTAACCTAAACATCTCGGAGAATGACCATTTTTACCTGGAAAAATTCCTTTTATATAGTAGTTTTATGATTATGAAAACCAAATCCCAAATCGTTTTGAAACTTTGTCAAATACAGCCCCAAAGTAGACTGAAAAACCATGACAAAACCTGGAAAATCCTTATATATATACTTGAACTTTTTAAGTGGTTTTATTTATGAACTTGTTAAGTTGGGTGATTTATAACATAAAAACACACTTACATGCATATTATCATATATGGAAATTATTAAGTCCCTCATATCATTTAGAACTCGGTTAAAATACATCAAGCGTCACGTCAAGTCATCAACGCAATCTACGTTTTTGCGCTCACATTTGCCATCACTTTTACGGGAGTCTTCATAGCCTCTATTTTTACGTTACTTTTTGGGTGAAATTATATACTACAATTTTTATATGGACACAATACATGCTATATGTCTTTTATGTATTACACACATGTGGTTTCATCATGCCCTAAATAACGAACCATTAATTATATTTATGTAAACATGAATAACAAATGGATAGATCTATCTGGATTAATGCCCCACACCCGGGTTGGTCGCGCCAACTATTAACGGGTGCGTATATATTTAACATCATAGTATTATCGTGGTTAATACTACATTGGACAAACTCATAAGTAAGTTCGGTTGCATGATGGTTACATGTAATACATAACATGGAAATTTATACGTTATAAATTCAAACTCAATCGTTGTAGTCCACACAATTCATTCTTTCGTGTAAACCTAAGAGCTCACCAACAATTTTGTTGACGTATTTTAGCTTGTATTTTCAGGTAATTAAGATGAGTAGCATGCATCGGAAGCGTAACAAGGCTTCCGCATATTTTTAACTCGCAACAATTTTCAAACATACGAAGATTTATTAGCATAATTAAGGTCCTTTTTGATCATTTATTTAAATTACCGCAATTGCGAACTACTTTACGTTTATTTGGGTTACGTAAAAACAATATCATATGTTGAAGATTATTAATGTATTTTTCGAAAACGTCCATTTAGTGGTCGTTCATTTGATTATGACTATGCTTCCGCGACGTCACGCCTAGTTGCCAACCGGGGTAACGTTGTGTGAGAGATTGGTATCAGAGCCATAGCTATAGTGAACTAGGTTGCATTAGTACCCTAGGCTATAACTGCTACAACTAAATTTCATTGATTTAGGAGACTAAGATATGTAACTAAAACAACTATAAATGGACCATGACAACAGAAATATGTCGAGCAATACGATCATCATCTTATCCGATTCTGAAGACGAGTATACCCCGATGGAGCAAGGAGACACTGAGATCTTCATTGAATCAGAAGACCCGTCCGAAGAAGAAGTGCCAATGGAGGAGTCTGAAGAAGAACCAATGGAAGAGGAAGAACCTACCGATGGATGGGGAGAACCATCCGACGAAGATCCACCATCTCCGGTGGCCCCTTCATACCCTACCACCCCAAGTCCCCTCACATAAAGCTTACCGCCCACTCCCCAATGGCGCACTCATGAAATTCATCGCAAGGAAAAGAGTGATAATACCACGACGGGAGTCTATCCCGGTCCACGTTTCCCAGGCAAGCCCGCGCAACGGCGACGGGTAGATGCGAGGCGTTGGGGATGGATGTCCGATACCCTACAGGAATGGAGGAAAGAGCTGGGAATCCCCTCCCACTTTGACATCGGAGGACCATCCTCCGAGCAGACCCCACCCCTCACCCAAGAATCCCCAAACCAAAATGTACCTTTACTGGTGGCAAGAGCCACCCGACACGACCTCCAGCTTACGCAGCTTAGCCAAGAGGTCCGAGAGATCATATCAAGGATGGAACGAGAAGAATGCAGAACACAAACATCTACTTGGCCAATCAACACGTGCAATCAATCCAGCAGGATGGAATGGATGAACTCCGACAACGTCTAGCAGAGTGCGAGGCACGAAAAGCCGCACTAGCACAGCGGCTCAACGCTCTGGGGGAGGGAGAAACCTCCGAGACGTCTCACACTTAGTGCCTCCTTTATCTTTGTAATGTTTGTATTTTTCTGCTTAATGTACCTTTTAGTTATGTAAGGCTTGAAATTTTCTGGAAACCCCGACCCCATGTTGTAAAAGGTTATATATCAAGAAATGTAGTATGACTATCTGCCTTAGTAAAATTCAAACCTATAGACTTATCTTCTTACACCGTGTTAATTTTCTCTAAAATTAAAGATCATGCCACCACGAAGGATGAACACCGAGGAAATCGAGCGACTAGTAGCTCAAAGGGTAGCTGATTCCATCGCAGATCTCGAGAGTAACCACCAAAATGGATCCAGAAGAAATGGAGTTGCTGTAGGGGCGGAAAATAACCCGTGAGGTTGCAGCATCAAAGGCTTCTTAGGCTGCCAACCCAGATATTTCAATGGCACGGAAGGTGCTTTTGGTCTTACTCGATGGTTCAAGAAACTGGAGTCCGTCTTCCGAGTCAGCAATTGCACTTAAGAAAACAAGGTAAAGTTCGCTACCTACACACTACAGGATGGAGCCCTTACTTGGTGGAATTCGTATGTTCAATCAGGGGGGAATTGATGTGGCTTATCAACACCCATGGGAGAAGTTATAACAAATGATGACAGACGAATACTGCCCACAAATAGAACTTTAAAGGATGGATGCGGAGATTTGGAATCTGTCAATGAAAGGGACGGATATCACAGGATACACCAACCGATTTCACGAGCTAGGTCTCTTATGTCCCGGGATGGTCACTCCGGAGTACAAAAGAGTGCAATGATACATCTGAGACTCTCTCTTCAGATCTAAGGGAACGTCACGTTCTCTAACCCAATGACAATCCAAAATGCCATCCGTATGGCAAACAATCTGATGGAGCAGGTAGTACGCCAAGTGGCGGCGGCTGCCAAAAGTTCAAACAACAAGCGAAAATGGGAGGACCACTCAGGAAAGCACTCAGGGAAGCATCAAAAGAAGCAATAAACAATCAAGGCCTACGTAGCTGGGCCTGAAATAAAGACAAGCTACACCAGCAACAAACCATTTTGTAACAACTGCAATTATCACCACACAAGTCTGTTTGGAAAGTGTAAAAGACAACGTCATCTAACCAAGGATTGCAAAGTTTCCAATACTGGAGCCAACAACGGGCACCAGAAAGGGTGTTTTGAGTGCGGAGTTGTGGGGAATTTCAGATAAGATTGCGCGAAGTTGAAGAATGTCGGTGGAGCTCAGGGAAGAGCATTTGTATTGGGAGCTGGTGATGCTCGACAGGATCCCAACGTTGTGACGGCTACGTTCCTTCTCAACGATGTATATGCATATGTGTTATTTGATACCGGGGCTGATAGAAGTTTAATATCTACTAAGTTTAGTGAACAATTGAATGTCACTCTTTCCCCATTAAACAATGCTTATGCCATACAGTTAGCTGATGGTAAGTTGATTGAAACACATAGTGTAATTAAAGAGTTCACACTAAAATTAGTAGATCATCCCTTTAGAATAGACTTGATGGCTATTGAAATCAGAAGCTTCGACGTGGTTATCGGAATGGAATGGTTATCAGACAATCATGCAGAAATCCTGAGTGGAAATAAGGTTGTACGTATACCACTCAAGAAGAGGAAAGTCCTAACAGTTCAAGGAGAAAGAAAGAACCTTCAGTTAAATGTCATATCTGGTTTAAGAACTCTGAAGTGCCTCCGAAGGGGATGTCAAGCAGTTCTAGTTCGCATGATGGAGAAAGGGTCAAAGGATAAGCGACTCGAAGAAATTCCGGTGGTTCGAGATTACCCCAAAGTCATTCCCGAAGACTTGCCTGGACATCCACCACCTAGGCAAGTAGAATTTCAGATCGACTTAGTGCCTGAAGCTGCACCTGTGGTACGAGCACCTTACCGATTAGCCCATCAGAGATGTAAGAATTATGCAATCAGCTACAAGAGCTTTTGAATAAAGGATTCTTCCAACCAAGTTCCTCACCATGGGGAGCACCGGTCTTATTCATAAAGAAAAAGGATGGATCTTTTAGGACGTGTATAGACTATCGTGAGCTGAATAAGTTAGCAGTCAGGAACCGATACCCTCTCCCTAGAATAGACGACTTATTCGACCAGTTGCAAGGATCTAGCTTCTAATTAAAGATTGACCTACGGTCAGGTTATCATCGGGTTAAGGTACGTGAGAAGGATGTTCCAAAAACGGCTTTCAGAACTCGTTATGGTCATTACGAGTTTCAGGTGATGCCATTCGGTTTGACCAATGCGGCAGCAGTATTCATGGATCATATGAATCACGTATGCAATCCTTATTTAGACAAATTCGTTATAGTCTTTATAGATGATATCCACATTTACTCACGAAGTAAGGAGGAGCACGAAAAACATCTAAAGTTGATTTTGGAGCTGCTAGAGAAAGAACAGCTATATGCCAATTTTTCAAAGTGTGATTTTTGGCTGCGAGAAGTAAAATTCCCAAGTCATGTGATCAACCGTCAAGGAATACAAGTGGACCCGTCGAAAATCGAGGCCATTAAGAATCAGGCAACACGTAGAACTCCCATAAAAATCCATCAATTCTTAGGTGTTGCCAGTTATTATAGGCAAATTATTGAGAACTTCTCCAAGAGAGCTGGCTCTTTAACAGAGTTAACTCGGAAGGATGTAAAGTACAATTGGGGTGAAGAAAAGGAGTCATCTTTTCAAATGCTAAAGCAAAGGTTGTGTAGTGCACCTATTCTATCCTTACCCGAGGGAACTGAGAATTTCGTGGTATACTGCGATGCCTCACACAATGGGTTGGGTTGTCTATTAATGCAGAGGGACAAGGTTATCGCTTATGCGTCACGACAACTTAAGATCCACGAGATGAACTACACGACACATGATCTAGAACTTGGAGCTGTAGTATTTTCCCTCAAGATATAGAGTCACTACCTTTACGATACAAAATGCACCGTGTTTACAGATCATAAGATTCTCCAGCACATTCTAAATCAGAAAGTGTTAAATATGAGGCAACATCTTTGGGTGGAGCTGCTAAGTGATTATGATTTTGATATTCATTATCACCCGGGCAATACCAATGTTGTAGCCAATGCAATAAGTTGGAAGGAATGGGTTAAGCCTTTAAGAGTCCAAGCCCTGCTCATGACTATTCAATCAAACCTGAACTCCCAAATCCTTGAGGCACAGAAAGAAGCGGTCAAGGAAGGATAAACAATTTGAGACCAAGACTGATGGATGCCGGTACTTCATGAACAGAATTTGGCTACCGAAATTCGGAGGACTAA
The DNA here is from genome assembly GCA_020465985.1 of Centrapalus pauciflorus. Classification (NCBI taxonomy): domain Eukaryota; kingdom Viridiplantae; phylum Streptophyta; class Magnoliopsida; order Asterales; family Asteraceae; genus Centrapalus; species Centrapalus pauciflorus. The sequence goes on along the minus strand of JAANYP010001441.1, from coordinate 72,212 downwards.
GGAAGCTGGTAATGGATAATGGGCATAAGTCAAGATATGTTATTCATCCAGGATCAGATAAAATGTATCACGACTTGAAGGATCTATACTGGTGGCCAAACATGAAGGCTGACATTGCTATGTATGTGAGCAAGTGCTTAACATGATCGAAGGTTAAGGCTAAACATAAAAAACCGTCAGCACTTTTGGTGCAACCAAAGATACCGCGATGGAAGTGGGAAAGGATAACCATGGATTTCATCACGAAACTGCCAAAAACTGCTGGTGGTTATGACACCATTTGGGCAATCGTTGATCGACTCATAATGACTGCACATTTCCTGCCAATCAAGGAGACTGATAAGATGGATAAGTTAACACAAGTCTATCTTAAAGAAGTTGTCTCAAGTCATGGAGTTCCCGTATCGATTAATTCTGATAGAGACAGTCATTTTACATCGAGGTTTTGGCAGTCGTTACAAGAGGCTTTAGGTACATAATTAGACATGAGTACAACATATCACGCTCAGACTGATGGTAAAAGTGAGAGAACCAATAAAAAGTTGGAGGACATGTTGAAGGCATGCGTAATTGATTTTGGCAAGAGTTGGGATAGAAATTTGCCATTAGTCGAGTTCTCTTACAACAATAGTTACCACTCGAGTATTAAAGCTGCTCCTTTTGAATCACTATATGGGTGAAAGTTTCGGTCACCTATTTGTTGGGCTGAAGTTGGGGATAGCCAAATTACCGATATAGAAATCATACACGAGACAACTAAGAAGATAGTGCAAATTCGGAACCGACTAAAAATTGCTAGGGATCGACAGAAAGTTACGCAGATGTTAGAAGAAAGGATCTGGAATTCCAAGAAGGAGATCAGGTGATGTTGAAAGTCTCACCATGGAAGGGTGTAAGCCGTTTTGGGAAACGAGGAAAGCTTAATCCTCGTTATATCGGGCCGTTCAAAATTTGCAATAGAATTGGTCCGGTAGCTTATCGGGTTGATCTACCCCCAGAATTTAGAAGTGTACACAATACCTTCCGTGTATCAATTCTGAAGAAGTGACTGTCAGATGAAACACTCATCATACATCTAGAAATTCTACAACTGGATGACAAGCTGCAATTCATTAAAAAACCTGTAGAAAATATGGACCGTGAAGTCAAGAAGCTAAAACATAGCCGCATACATATAGTAAAGGTCACGTGGAACTCTAAGCGTGATCCTGAGTTTACATCGGAATGCGAAGATCAGTTCGGGAAAAATACCCTCATTTGTTCTCAAATACCCAAGGAGTAGAGAGCACGAACTAATTTCGGGACGAAATTCCCTTAACAGGGGGAGACTGTAACAACCGGCACAAAATCAGGTTAACAATTATAACTTAATTAGTAGTTATTAGCAATTAATCAATGTGATTAGGAAAATTCTAAAGGAATTTCATTTTAATTAGAAACAATTTCATCGGTGAAATTCGATGAAACGACAAATTAATTAATCCGATCAATTTACGATATGATGGATTAAATCAACTAAGTACATAATTAAATTAACATTAGTGACACTAATTATGCATTAACAAACTTACATAAATTTAATTATGCAAGACTAAAATTATTCATTAAACTAGTGTATTCTTCTTCGGATAGCCGGGGTCCGACGTTGATTTCCGATTTTAATAAAATTACATAAAAAGGAAAGCACAAGAATACATTTTGAAATACTTTTATACAAAAAAATGAATATACATTATAAATACCTCATGGTGTGTAACAACTGGCCTAAAAATAAGGTATGAAACTCAAAAATTAAACTAATATAAAACTCGAATAATGAAGTAATAAACTCGAATGAAATTATATGAATCTCGAATCATATAATCAATAAACTCGAATGGTGTTGTATGAATCTCGATGAAAGAAGTAATAAACTCGAATAATGATATAATGAAACTCGATTAGTAAAGATCTAGACTCGAATAACACTTTGATGAAACTCGAATAAAGAAACAATTTTCTCGGATGATGCAGTATAAAACTCGAACAATGAAGATACAAATCTCGATTTCTAAGGGATGAAACTCGAATAAAGAAACATAAATCTCGAATAAAACTACATAAAACTCGAACAGTTAAACAAAGAAACTCGATTAAAGAAGCAAGAAAACTCGATCAAAGTGTGATAAAACTCGGGTATAATGATATAAAACTCGATCGACACTGCAACAAACTCGATTCACACTTGAATCGAGTTTAACATTCCAGAAAATTTTCTAAGTATGTATATATATATATATATATATATATATATATATATATATATATATATATATATATATATATCAGAAATTATTACTATCACCTTTTCGTGCATGCTTTTGTACTTTTATTGATAAAAAATTTGAAAACCCATACTACTTATCACTCTAAAAAGTAAGTTGTCCTTTAAAGGACAACTAGCTTGTACTTTTGTATTATTTTAATATTAAACTCCATGCAACATACAATCATGAAATCGGCCACACTTATTTTGTCCAACACTCAACCGAAAACACCTTTTCTTTTCATCATTTCACTAAATTTTAATTAGTTTATCATTATTTTTAATAACCCTTTTTCTTCTATAAATAGAAGACAAACCCATTTCACAAAAACACACCAACTCACAAACTCTCTCAAAGCAAATCGGCCAAAATTCAAGCATTCCTCAACTTTTGTAAGTTTTTCTTATTTACTTTATTTCCCACCTTAAAAATTTATAAAACATGAAAAATTAAAATATAATACTTTTTATTTACAACTCGGTTTTCATAATACTCGTGAAATTTTCCATGCAAAATATATGAATACCCTTTCATAATGATGCACATGCTCGTATATATATGTATGCATTTTCGTATATATATATAAATACATATGTACATACGTATGCATGCATGCATTAAAATGTCCTTGGATATAAACTACTTAAAAATCATTTTTGTAAATCGGAATTAACACAGCAAATTATATTTTTAAATAAATTACTTGAACATAACTGCAAATCATTATCAACATTATTTATACATCACCCCCAAGTACATAAAATATTCAAACACGTATTATGATGATATTGACCCGAACTCGTAAAAATATTAGGACGAGTCTCAACTATACAATCAAGTGTTCAACTCAGATCCAAAAATATCATCAAAAATCAACAAGGTGAGTCTTCATAGTCCCATTTTTCACATTATTATGTTTTGGGATGAAATACATGCTTCGTTTTTATATGGACACAAAAACTTCTCGATTCTATTATGTATTACATATGTGATTTCCGCCCTTATATCATGAAATCGTTAGTTGCATTTGTTTGCAAGCGCGAATATATTGTGGATAGATCTATTGGGAGTCATGTCCCCCACTCGGGTTAGTGGTTTAGCTAACTGCGGGTGCATATATATTCAACACACGGTATTACGTATGGGAATACTGCTCGGGGCAAACTCATTCTAATTAAGCTTCGGTGACATGATGGTTTATGTAATACATCTCATGGAATTTATGATTTTATAAATTCAACGCATCTGATAATGTCCATACAACTGGTCTTTTCGCGTAAACCTATGAACTCACCAACAATTTTTGTTGACGTATTTGAGTATGTATTTTCAGGTAATTAAGGCAAGTGTGCCTTCGGATACACTAACTTTCAAGCTTCCGCATTTCATGGAGTCGCATGCATATTTCGAAATTAACGGAGATTTGACTGCATTATTTTTGGACGCATTAATTATGTATTAGAATCTCTGTATTATGCAAACTTCATTTCTTTCATTTTGTAAAACGTTATTATATTCTTAAATTTTAATGATGTATTATTTCGAAAACGTCCATATAGTGGTCGTTCGTTATAATTATGGTTACGCTTCCGCACTCGTCACGTCTCGCTGCCAACCAAGGTAGCAGGGTGTGACAGATTGGTATCAGAGCCATAGTTATAGTGAACTAGGTTGCATTAGTACCCTAGACTATAACTGCACATAAAAATTTCTGATTTTAAGAATGTTTTTGTAACTAACTAAAAGATTACAAATGAACCTTGTTAGCAGAAACCATGAACCATCCAGAAATTATCATTCTATCTGACTCAGAGGAGGAATACACTCCCGCAAGTCCCACGGCCACGGAAGTCTTTCCAGATGAAGAAACCTCGGAGGAGGAGGACCCCTCGGAAGATCCGATGGAGGAATCCGAAGAAGAGCCGATGGAGGAAGAGGATCCCTCACCACCGACGGTCCCCGCTCGCGTCCCATATCACCCGGCCGAACCATCATATAAGTCGTATAGGCCTTATCCTAACGGCCCAAAGATGTTGTACACACCCCGGAAACGGGTAAACATACCAAGAAGGGAGACTATTCCTGTTCCGACTCCCCAGCCCAATCCCCCGACACCACACCGACGGGTAGACGCCCGGCGATGGACCTGGATACCGGAGACCCTCCGCGAATGGAGGCAGATGGAGGGAGTTCCTCCAAACTTCGAGATCGGAGGACCATCCTCCGCACCTGTCTCATCGCTCACCCAAGAGCCTGCCGATCAGACCATACCACTTTTGATCGCAAGGTCTACCAGGCATGACCACCAGATTCGGTCACTTAACCTGGATATCGGGGAGATGACCGCTCGTTTAGAGCGGGAGGAGTTGCAAAACTCCAACATATATTGGGCCAATCTGCACGCCCTTGCTATACAGCAGGACGGACTAAATGAGCTCCGGCAGCAACTAGCCGAGAGCCAAGCCCGGATCGAAGAGCTGACGCAGCGCCTCCACTCAATGGAAAAGGGAGAGGCCCCTGATCACTCCCACACCTAGTACTTTTCCATTTCCTTTGTATTGGTAGGAAAAATATCGTGTAATAGCGTAGGATAAAATTTTCGGGTAATAACCCGCCCCCAATGTAAGAAAAATTTCGAATGATTAATGAAAATTCCTAAGATATTTATGAGATGGTGCTTGATGATTATAGTATTATGCTGCATCTTTAAGATTCAACTTCTTACACTATGATTCTCTTTAAACCTCAAGTTAATGCCGCCAAAACGAGCAATGAATGCCGCTGACATTGAGGAGCTTGTTGCACAAAGGGTGGCTGCTGCCATAGCTACCTACGAGGCAAACCGGAATAGCACAGCCAATGGGGATGGTGGTGCCAGTCGCACCACGGGAGGAACTGAAACTCACACGAAAGGTTGTGGGATTAAAGGGTTTTTAAGTTGCAAACCCCGATATTTCAATGGAACCGAAGGAGCAGTCGGTTTGATTCGTTGGTTTGAAAAGTTAGAATCTGTATATCGTGTCAGCGGGTGCGCTGAAGGAGACAAGGTGAAATTTGCTACTCACACCTTGCAAGATAGCGCGCTCACATGGTGGAATTCCTACGTCCAGTCTGTAGGTATTGACGAAGCCTACCAGCTCACGTGGTCCACGTTGAAACAGATGATGACGGATGAGTACTGTCCGAGAAACGAACTCCAGAAAATGGAATCGGAGTTCTGGAATCTATCAATGAAAGGAACGGACATTGCAGGATATACCAACCGATTTCATGAACTAAGTATCCTATGTCCGCAAATGGTAACTCCGGAATACAAGAAGATTGAATGCTATATTTGGGGACTCGCTCCTCAAATACAAGGAAACGTTACAGCCTCCAACCCATCCACCATACAGGACGCCATCAGAATGGCCAAAATCTTATGGACCAAGTGTCCCGGAGGAACGAAGCCAAAGTCGGGGAACACAAGAGAAAGTGGGAAGAAAAGACCGGAAAGAACGCGGGTTCACAGTCCAAGAAGCCCGAGCCCATTAAAGCCTATGTAACAGGAGTTGAGCCAAGGAGGGGCTATACCGGTACCAAGCCTTTTTGCACCAAATGCACCTTCCACCACAACCCTGGCCCCTGTCCAACCCAATGCGGAAAATGCAAACGTTTGGGCCATATGGCCAAAGAATGTAGATCCGGAGCCCCGGGTGTCAGTGGTAGCAACCCGAGGGGCTGTTTCGAATGTGGCGCAACGGGACACGTCAAGAGTGAGTGTCCGAAATTGAGGAACGAAGGAGGAGCTCAAGGGAGAGCATTTGTGTTGGGAGCGGGAGACGCTCGTCAGGACCCCCACGTGGTATCAGGTACGTTTCTCCTAAACGATATTTACGCTTACGTAGTCTTTGATACTGGGGCTGATAGGAGCTTTATATCTGATAAGTTTAGCCAGCAGTTGAATGTTACTACTCTTCCCTTAGACAACTCATATACAGTAGAACTGGCGGATGGCAAAATAATAAAGGCAAGTAGTATCATTAAGGAATGCACACTAAAACAAGCGGATCACTTCTTTAAGATAGACTTAATGCCTATAGAACTCGGAAGTTTTGATGTGGTGATTGGTATGGACTGGTTGTCACATAACCAGGCTGAGATTTTGTGTGGTAAGAAAGTGGTGCGAATACCACTCAGTAAGAAGAAAGTCCTCACGGTCCAAGGGGAAAAGAAGAACCGACAATTGAATGTCATATCCGGCCTAAGAACATTAAAATGTCTTAGGAAGGGTTGTCATGCAGTGTTGGTCCAGATCGTAGAAAAAGAGTCGAAGGAAAAACGACTTGAGGATATTCCAGTAGTACGTGACTACCCGAAGGTATTCCCGGAAGACTTGCCTGGGCTTCCTCCAGCTAGGCAAGTAGAATTTCAAATCGACTTAGTGTCAGGAGCTGCACCGGTCGCAAGAGCCCCATATAGGCTCGCACCTTCTGAGATGCAAGAACTATCCAGTCAATTGCAAGAATTGATGGATAAAGGATTCATTCGACCAAGTTCCTCACCTTGGGGAGCTCCGATTTTGTTCGTTAAAAAGAAAGACGGATCCTTCAGAATGTGCATAGACTACCGAGAGCTAAACAAGTTAACGGTAAAGAACCGCTACCCTCTCCCTAGGATTGATGATCTGTTCGACCAGCTACAGGGATCTAGCTTCTACTCAAAGATCGATCTGCGCTCCGGTTATCATCAAGTAAAAGTTCGGGAAGAAGATATCCCCAAGACGGCATTCAGAACACGTTATGGACATTACGAATTCCAGGTAATGCCATTCGGTTTAACCAACGCACCAGCCGTATTTATGGACCTCATGAATCGGGTGTGTAAACCATATCTGGATAAATTTTTAATAGTGTTCATAGACGATATCCTAATCTATTCCAGAAGTAAAGAAGAGCATGAACAACATCTCAAGTTGATCTTGGAGTTGTTAGAGAAAGAGCAGCTATACGCCAAATTTTCAAAATGTGAATTTTGGTTGCGAGAAGTAAAATTCCTTGGGCATGTGATCAACAGTCAGGGAATTCAGGTCGACCCATCAAAGATCGAGGCCATAAAGAACTGGGCAATCCCTAGAACCCCCACAGAAGTCCGCCAATTTCTAGGACTTGCCGGTTATTATAGGCGATTCATTGAGAACTTCTCGAAGATAGCGGGTTCCTTAACGGAGTTGACCCGTAAGGATGTGAAATACGTCTGGGGTGAAGAGCAGGAAAAGGCGTTTCAGCTGCTTAAGCAGAGGTTGTGTAGTGCACCAATTCTGTCCCTACCCGAAGGGACTGAAAATTTTGTAGTCTACTGTGATGCCTCGCACAACGGACTAGGTTGTGTGCTCATGCAAAGGGACAAGGTCATCGCTTATGCATCACGACAGCTCAAGATTCACGAGATAAACTATACGACTCATGACCTGGAACTGGGAGCAGTGGTGTTTGCTCTCAAAATATGGAGGCACTATTTGTATGGAACCCAGTGCACGGTGTTCACGGACCATAAAAGCCTCCAGCATATTCTGAATCAGAAAGAGTTAAATATGAGGCAACGACGTTGGGTGGAACTTCTTAGCGACTATGACTGCTAGATTCACTACCATCCAGGAAAAGCAAATGTCGTAGCTGACGCCCTAAGCCGAAAGGAACGGGTTAAGCCATTGAGAGTCCGAGCTTTGGTAATGACTATACAGTCAAACCTAAACTCTCAAGTCCGAGAGGCACAAGAAGAGGCAGTCAAGGAGGATAATCTGCTGAATGAAGCATTGAGAGGCATGGATAAGCAGTTTGAAATTAAGTCAGATGGATGTCGATACTTCATGGGCAGAATTTGGTTACCGAAGTTTGGAGGCGTAAGGAAACTGGTCATGGATGAAGGGCACAAAACAAGATATGCTATTCATCCAGGGTCGGACAAGATGTATCACGATTTGAAGGGATCATACTGGTGGCCAAACATGAAGGCTGACATTGCTACTTATGTCAGCAAGTGCTTAACATGTTTAAAAGTTAAGGCTGAGCATCAAAGGCCGTCAGGATTGCTAGTCCAGCCAGAGATACCCCAATGGAAGTGGGAAAATATCACCATGGATTTTATCACTAAGTTGCCAAAGACTTCTGGAGGTTATGACACCATCTGGGTGATCGTGGATCGGCTGACCAAGACCGCACACTTCCTGCCAATCAAGGAGACTGACAAGATGGATAAGTTAACACGAACCTATCTTAAGGAGGTCGTCTCAAGGCATGGGGTGCCAGTATCCATTATATCAGACAGAGACAGCCGATTTACGTCAAGGTTCTGGCAATCATTGCAAGAAGCACTAGGAACGCGTCTGGATATGAGTACAGCCTATCACCCGCAATCGGACGGTCAGAGTGAAAGAACGATTCAAACATTGGAAGATATGCTAAGGGCATGTGTCATCGACTTTGGAAAAAGTTGGGACAGACACCTGCCATTAGTTGAGTTTTCTTATAACAACAGTTATCACTCGAGCATTAAGACCGCCCCATTCGAGGCACTCTATGGACGAAAGTGTCGATCACCTCTTTGTTGGGCCGAAGTAGGGGATAGTCAGATTACTGGACCTGAGATCATCCAGGAAACTACAGAGAAGATAGCCCAGATTCGGAACCGATTGAAGATTGCGCGGGATCGACAGAAGAGTTATGCAGACATCCGACGGAAGGATTTGGAATTCCAAGAGGGAGATCAAGTGATGGTGAAAGTCTCGCCTTGGAAAGGCGTAATCCGTTTTGGAAAACGAGGAAAACTCAATGCTCGTTATATCGGACCATTCAAAATCACCAGAAGAATTGGCCCGGTAGCTTACCGACTCGATCTACCCCCAGAGCTTAGTAACGTTCATAATACCTTCCACGTATCCAATCTTAAGAAATGTCTGGCGGATGAATCACTCGTAATACCCATGGACGAGCTGGAGATAGACGATAAGTTGAATTTCATTGAGCAACCGGTGGAAATAATGGACCGAGAAGTCAAGAAACTCAAGCACAGTCGAATTCCAATAATAAAGGTCCGATGGAACTCTAAACGAGGTCCCGAGTTTACTTGGGAACGCGAAGATCAATTCCGAGAGAAGTACCCCCAGCTGTTCTCAAAAGTCTAAGCAGAGGAGAACACGAGCTAATTTCGGGACGAAATTCCTTCAACAGGGGGAGACTGTAACAACTGGCCTAAAAATAAGGTATGAAACTCAAAAATTAAACTAATATAAAACTCGAATAATGAAGTAATAAACTCGAATGAAATTATATGAATCTCGAATCATATAATCAATAAACTCGAATGGTGTTGTATGAATCTCGATGAAAGAAGTAATAAACTCGAATAATGATATAATGAAACTCGATTAGTAAAGATCTAGACTCGAATAACACTTTGATGAAACTCGAATAAAGAAACAATTTTCTCGGATGATGCAGTATAAAACTCGAACAATGAAGATACAAATCTCGATTTCTAAGGGATGAAACTCGAATAAAGAAACATAAATCTCGAATAAAACTACATAAAACTCGAACAGTTAAACAAAGAAACTCGATTAAAGAAGCAAGAAACTCGGGCGATGTTGTATAAAACTCGACTAAAGCTATATGAAACTCGAATGACAAGGGCATAAAACTCGATCAAAGTGTGATAAAACTCGGGTATAATGATATAAAACTCGATCGACACTGCAACAAACTCGATTCACACTTGAATCGAGTTTAACATTCCAGAAAATTTTCTAAGTATGTATATATATATATATATATATATATATATATATATATATCAGAAATTATTACTATCACCTTTTCGTGCATGCTTTTGTACTTTTATTGATAAAAAATTTGAAAACCCATACTACTTATCACTCTAAAAAGTAAGTTGTCCTTTAAAGGACAACTAGCTTGTACTTTTGTATTATTTTAATATTAAACTCCATGCAACATACAATCATGAAATCGGCCACACTTATTTTGTCCAACACTCAACCGAAAACACCTTTTCTTTTCATCATTTCACTAAATTTTAATTAGATTATCATTATTTTTAATAACCCTTTTTCTTCTATAAATAGAAGACAAACCCATTTCACAAAAACACACCAACTCACAAACTCTCTCAAAGCAAATCGGCCAAAATTCAAGCATTCCTCAACTTTTGTAAGTTTTTCTTATTTACTTTATTTCCCACCTTAAAAATTTATAAAACATGAAAAATTAAAATATAATACTTTTTATTTACAACTCGGTTTTCATAATACTCGTGAAATTTTCCATAAAATATATGAATACCCTTTCATAACGATGCACATGCTCGTATATATATGTATGCATTTTCGTATATATATAAATACATATGTACATACGTATGCATGCATGCATTAAAATGTCCTTGGAAATAAACTACTTAAAAATCATTTTTGTAAATCGGAATTAACACAGCAAATTATATTTTTAAATAAATTACTTGAACATAACTGCAAATCATTATCAACATTATTTATACATCACCCCCAAGTACATAAAATATTCAAACACGTATTATGATGATATTGACCCGAACTCGTAAAAATATTAGGACGAGTCTCAACTATACAATCAAGTGTTCAACTCAGATCCAAAAATATCATCAAAAATCAACAAGGTGAGTCTTCATAGTCCCATTTTTCACATTATTATGTTTTGGGATGAAATACATGCTTCGTTTTTATATGGACACAAAAACTTCTCGATTCTATTATGTATTACATATGTGATCTCCGCCCTTATATCATGAAATCGTTAGTTGCATTTGTTTGCAAGCGCGAATATATTGTGGATAGATCTATTGGGAGTCATGTCCCCCACTCGGGTTAGTGGTTTAGCTAACTGCGGGTGCATATATATTCAACACACGGTATTACGTATGGGAATACTGCTCGGGGCAAACTCATTCTAATTAAGCTTCGGTGACATGATGGTTTATGTAATACATCTCATGGAATTTATGATTTTATAAATTCAACGCATTTGATAATGTCCATACAACTGGTCTTTTCGCGTAAACCTATGAACTCACCAACAATTTTTGTTGACGTATTTTAGTATGTATTTTCAGGTAATTAAGGCAAGTGTGCCTTCGGATACACTAACTTTCAAGCTTCCGCATTTCATGGAGTCGCATGCATATTTCGAAATTAACGGAGATTTGACTGCATTATTTTTGGACGCATTAATTATGTATTAGAATCTCTGTATTACGCGAACTTCATTTCTTTCATTTTGTAAAACGTTATTACGTTCTTAAATTTTAATGATGTATTATTTCGAAAACGTCCATATAGTGGTCGTTCGTTATAATTATGGTTACGCTTCCGCACTTGTCACGTCTCGCTGCCAACCAAGGTAGCAGGGTGTGACATGGTGGCCAGCCATAGGTAGTACAATGTTGGTGTTGACTTCATTTTTTTAAAAGTAAATTACACAAATCGTCCATGTGGTTTGGCTCAAGTTATGGAAATGGTCACTAGCTCAAAGTAAGTACACGGATAGTCCTAAAAAATTGAAAAGTTGCTACAAATCAGTACCTCAAACAAACAGAAGTAAAATGAAGGTTAAATATGAGGGGTAGTTTAGTCTTTTTTCCTATAAAGGGACCGTTTATGAAATTTTTTTAATATACTTTTTAATTTTTAAATTTCTATTATCATTAATAATAATAATATTATTATTATTATTATTATTATTATTATTATTATCATCATCATCATCATCATCATCATCATCATCATCATAATCATCATCTTCTTCATCTTCTTCAATTTCAACTTCATCTTCATCTTCATCATCCTCATCTTCTTTTTCTTCTTCTCATCCTCCTCCTTCTACAACGGTACCGGAGATGAAGGCTGAGTTCACTGAAACAACTCATACATCTGACCAGGATCAGCCGCGGATTTGCACTTCCAAATAAATCCCATCCAATACCAAGTTTCATCACTTCTTTAACCTAACCAATCCAACAAATCCTTTCTAAATTTCACCCCAAAATCATAGCAAAACCTTGCAGAAATGGCATCCGCTACTATATGTTCATCCTTATGTAGGAGCCGCTCGTCATCTTTAGAAGCTTTCCTAGCACCCGTCGATCTAGAAAACGACGTTGTCGGATTGTTAAAAACCCTAACCCTCGTCGCATCCGACCTCATTCTGTCCTAATCCGATAAGACGTCGCCGTTTCAGAAGAGGAACTCTAGATATTTTGCTTCGGAAAGTTGAATTGTTTGTCGTCTTTTTGGATTCCGTTCGAGATTCCGGTGACTGGTAATCAAATTTGTCGTTAACGGTGGTTTTGTGCTTTAAGGAGTTGTACCTTATTCTATATAGGTCTAAAATACTTCTTGATTACTACAATCAATCAGTAAGTTATGGTTGCTGCTTCAAAACCCTTCAATTTCCGGTCATTTCCATGATCTTAATCAAGAAGTCTCAATGCTTCATATGTTTTTATCGATAAAACGAGAATTTAAACATTCAAAACTTCGGATTAAAAAGAAGAAAAAGAAGAATAAGATGATGATGATGAAGATGAAGATGAAGATGATGATGATGATCATAATAATAATAATAATAATAATAATAATAATAATAATAATAATAATAATAATAATAATAATAATAATAATAGAAATTTAAAAATTAAAAATATATTAAAAAATTTCATTAATGGTCCCTGTATAGGTAAAAAGACTAAACTACCCCTCATATTTAATCTTCATTTAACATCAATTAGTTTAAGGGACTGATTTTTTGCAACTTTTCAATTTTTAGGACTATCCATGTACTTACTTTGAGCTAGGGACCATTTCCATAACTTGAGCCAAACCACAGGGATGATTTATGTAATTTACTCTTTTTTTTATTACACAACCCATTCACCATCACATTCAAGTCTTTCATGCACATCTCCCTTTCATTTCAATGGAAGATTTCACTCAACCTCCAAATCTTGCATCTTTTCAAAGACCACTTTTTCTCCTCTATAAATAGAGAGATCATTTCTCATTTCATTCACACCTCCAACACAAAAAAAAACCTATCCTCTTTCTCTCATTAAAATCCGGCCAAAGGCCTTGTGCAAGGCTAAGAATTGCTACTTTCGTTCTTCAAGTTTGCAAGAATGTTTTTGGTGCAACATTTTAAGATTTCAACTTCTACTTGTTTGTGTACTCCTAGTTCATCAAAGTAAGTAAATACTAACTTATTACTTCTTATATTTATTTTAATATAAGTCTTGCATAATACATATATAATCACCAACAACAACAAGTTTCATTAAAACTCAAGTTTATAAACAACTAGTTTTGTTTTAAAGTTTGTTTCTTCAAATGTGTTTATAAATATATAAAAACATAATGTAAGCTTAAATATTATGAAAACAAGTTATATAAATGTGTTTCATAGCCTTTTATACATGTGGTTTTTAAATAAACAACAAGAATCACAAGTTGTTTCAATGATATGAAATCCGGATTATCGGTAGAAATATTACATCAACTTTGAAAAATCATAACTAATTCAAAATTTAACGAAATGAGTTGATTCTAGTTTCAGAATTTAGATCTATGTTTTAGTCAAATATCTGGAGGTTTTCATAATTTAATATGGAGTTTTGAACCCCCCAAATACTGTATGGGAACCGAAAGGTTTAACAGCTCAAAAATGGCCAACATAGGGTTTTTAACGAGTCTTTTTCCTAACCTAAACATCTCGAAAAATGACTAGTTTTACCTTGAAAAATTCCTTGTATATGGTAGTTTTATGATTATGAGAACCAAAGCCCAAATCGTATTGGAGCTTGGTCAAAAATAGCCACAAAGGAGGCCGAAAAACACGACAAAACCTTGAAAATCCTTATATATATACTTGAACTTTTTAAGTGGATTTTATTTACGAACATATTAAGTTGGGTGATTTAAAACATAAAAACCCTAAAACATGCATATAATCATATATGGAATTTATTAAGTCCCACATATCATTTATGACTCGGTTAAAATACATCAAGCCTCACCTCAAGTCATCAACACAATCTACGTTTGTACGCTCATATTTGCCATCACTTTTACGGTGAGTCTTCATAGTCTCAACTTTTACATTATGTTTTGGTGTGAAAATACATACTACAATTTTTATATGGACACAATACATACTATATTTTTTTATGTATTACACGCATGTGGTTTCATCATGCCCTAAATCATGAACCGTTAATTATATTTATGTAAACGTGAATATCATATGGATAGATCTATCTATATTAATGCTCCCCACCCTGGTTGGTCACGCCAATTATTAACCGGTGCGTATATATTTAACATCATAGTATTATCATGGTTAATATTACATAGGGCAAACTCATAATTAAGTTCAGTTGCGTGATGGTTATATGTAATACATAACATGGAAATTTATGCTTTATAAATTCAAACTCAATCGTTGTAGTCCATACAAGTCATTCTTTCGTGTAAACCTAAGAGCTCACCAATAATTTTGTTGACGTATTTTAGCGTGTATTTTTAGATAATTAAGATGAGTAGCATGCATCGAAAGCGTAACAAGGCTTCCACATATTTTGAAGTCGCAACAATTTTCAAACATACAGAGATTTATTAACATAATTAATGTCCTTTTTGATCAAGTTTTTAAATCTCCGCAATTGTGAACTACTTTACGTTTATTTGGGTTATGTAAAAACAATATCATAATTTGAAGATTATTAATGTATTTTTCGAAATCGTCCATTTAGTGATCGTTCACTTGATTATGACTATGCTTCCGCGACGTCACGTCTAGTTGCCAACCGGGGTAACAGGGTGTGACAATTTAAACCTAAAACCCGTTCACTGTGTATTCTGTCATACAAGGTAAAGCCTTGTAATTTGTTCAACTATTGAACAGGTTTCACATTGATACCTGTTCTCATACAGCTCCACAGGTTTGATAAACAGGTTAGTGAATGATCAGTGTTTGATGAAATACTTTCATCACAGATTTGAACAATAGGTTTGAACATCAACTTTTAATTAATGTTACTTCACATTTAAGATACTTAAATTATGTATTTAATTATCTTAATTACCTGCGGATAATGTGTGTTACGTGTGAAAGTGGAGAAAAAGCTCAAGTTGTTCTCGTAAACGTGCGTACGTGGTAAACCATTCCGTTTTTTGTTACTAACATTTCAAATCAACCGCCCAAACCTTTCTCTCTCATACACTCTCACATTCAAATCCTATAAATACCAATATCACTGTTTCATCTTCTTCTTCCTTACTGCATCTTTACCCTCTGCAAAACCCTAAAAGACTTAGTGTCAAAAACTCGTGCATCCTCACCTACTCTCAGAAATGGCCTCCCAGAACAACCCTGTTGTTCCTGTGTTTCTTGGTGATGATGTTGAAAAACATCCATCAGTCACGACCATGTTAACAATCTAACCCACCAACTACGTTGCAAGCTTAACCATTCCCAAAAACTACATTGGAAAAGGTTATGAACAAATGGTGGAGTTCGTGCAAGCTCATCCCCTTAACTATGCTATGATAGCCACTCCTGGTTTCATGTTCCAGGAGATGGTGTATGAGTGTTGGTACACCGGCTCCTACGACTCTGCTACAAAAACCATAAGGGGAACAATTCTCAACACCTTAAAAACGTTGAGATCACTGCAGCTCTTCTTCGGGAAGTACTTCACCTTCCCGTTGCTGAAAAATATGACAAACCACAGCCGAAGAATGAACAAATGGGCAATTTGCTACGCTGCTGTTGCGTGTCAGAACAAAGGATGGGTGCAACCTTATTCAGGAAGGAGCTCTCACCAACTTATAGCTTTCTCTTTGCCACTGTGGTGATGAGCCTAAGCTGCAGAGTTGGTTGCTTCGATCAGCTTAGCCGGGATGAAGTTCAAGTAGCCCTAAAGTTCATGGATGGGACTACTCTCAACATGGCCAAATGGATATTCTCATATCTGAGGTCCTTTGTGGAGCAAGAACAGCGTCCAACTGCTGTAAGATACCCCAGATTTCTAAGTTTGATCTTCAAACATGTTTGTGGTGAGCATTTCTACAACTTACAACCTTACTTGATAACTATGGTGCATTCATTCAATTGAAACATGGTATTTTACACCCCAGTTCCTGTTGATGAACCTCTTCCCAGGAGGTGAATCCAACTCCTGCTCTCGCTGAAAAATCCAAATCACGGTCTAAAAAGGCAAAACGTGCCTTAAAGACTAGTGAAGCTGGGCCTGTCACCAAGAAGGCTAGAACAGCAAAGTCTGCACCCTTAGCCTCTGTTGCTGAAGGGGAGCAGGCTGGTCACCCTGATTCATCTGTTGAACCTGAAGCCTTCGTGGCTAGTGCCTCTGTGGCCACTGAGACTATGGAACAGGTTCAACCAGCTGGTTCTAGCCCAGTCTCCCCACCAGTCCAAACTGAACAGCTTATCACCTCTCCTCAATCCCCCACTCTATCCTACACAAGGCAAATGAGAAAATCCTTAGCCAAGTAGAAAACCTCCAACACTCAAACAAGCCCCACTGACCCCTCTCAAAAGGAGTCAGTTGAAATGGAGGCAACACCTACTGCATCTCCTTTCTCTATTTTGGGAGAAGGAGAAGCCTCTATGGATCCTGCCTCACTCCAAAATGAGTCTACCCTGGGTCAGGCTGAGCCCTGTGGTTCCTCACAATAATAACCAGTTGTACACAGTCTCCTTCTCATATTTGTCCATCACATCCTGAGTCTGCACAAGGTGTCAAACCTGCTGGTACAACCCAACCAGTAGATCAACCTTCCACTTCTGCTCCTCATGATGCAATTGTTCGATCCCCAACTGCTGCTGAAGGACCTATATCCCAAGCTGGTGATCCTCAGGATATAGAAAAATCCTTTGGTGAAGCTGCTCCCCAAGTGCAAATTCCATCATCAGCTTTCACCACCAATGATGTTGAAATGCACATTTCCTCTCCCCATGACGAGGTGCCTCAAAACCAAGGCACTACTGAGGGAACCACCCATGGCCTTCATGAAGGTGTCACAATACCGGTGAAATCTGAAAGGCAAACATCTCCCACAGCATCACCTCATGAAGCAGTTTCAGCCACTGAAGAAGGTATTCTTGACACCTCCAAACTTTGACACTTGACTTATGCCTAGGCCATGGAACTTCTTTCAAATGTGCCTCTGCCATCATCTAGTGCTCCCCACACTCCTCAATCCTCACCATCACACTCAACTCAATCCACACAATCAAAACAATTCACCCATACTACTCCATCTCCCAAAGATATTTCTTTAAAGGAACAACTTTCTATGCTGTCCAACAAAATTAGCTCTTTGGAAACCTCTATGACTTCCCTTCCCTCTACCATAGCTGACTCCGTGTCTGCACAACTTAAAGGATTTCTTGATTCATTCAAGACATCCTTTCCAACCCCTGTGCCCAAGCCTGACTATTCTTCTCAGCTGCTTGCACTCACTGCACAGCTGCAAAGGCTCATCCTCAATTTCCTCTATTTTATCTCACCAACAGGACTCTATGTCCAACCTAACAACTGTTTCCCAACAACTGTCAGGTATTCCTGAAATCTACTCTAACACACTGCCATCCACCTTAGCATGTCTAAACACCTTAGTGGTATCCCTGTCAAACTGAATGGCAGCAGGCTAGATGATTAGCAAGCATCCTTGAAAATAACTCTTGCACAGCTTCAAAGTTTGGTGTTCACTGACATTGACAGGGATGTCATTTCCAAGCTTTCAACCTTGGCCAACTCTCATTCCTCCTCTCTTGAATCCTGTCTTATCCAGTTAGCAGAGGTGAAGGACAACTTGGCTTTCTTAGTGCACAACCTAGTTGGTTCTAAACCTGTTCCCAAAACTGCTGCAGCCAAGCTTGTTGGATCCGTTCCTTCAGGCAGAGCTGATGTTGAAGGCTCTGTGCCATCTCCTTCAAAGGGGGAGAAATCTGCCTCGAAGACAAAGTCTAATGGGAAAAAATCTTCATCTCCCTCAAAGGAGAAATCAACATTATTTGGTCAAGCAGCAAGTCATATACAAACTGGTGGTGCAGGTACTTCCACAACTCTTGTGCCTACACAGGCTACATCTCCAAGCCATGCACCATCTAAGGGGGAGGAATCAATTCCTGGGGACAGGCCAGGCAAAAGAAGATAGTTAATTTTGGAAGCATCTAACGAAGAAGAAGAGGAAACTGAAATAGCCCAATCCAAAGTAGCAAAAGGAAAAAAGGAAAGCTGTTGTGGATACTAATGCTCAGAAGGCCATCAACTCAAATATGACAAAGCTCAAGCCAAAGACATGGGTCTTCAACTGAATACTTATTATCAATGGAAACAAGAGCATGCTGAGATCTTTGAAAGAACGAAGAAGGAGGCAGCCTCTGTCAAATCTGATTAAGCCTTTGATGACAAAGAGGCAAGAAAAATTAAAATGCCTTCCTTAGAAGTTCAAAGGAAGCTTGAGGAAGCTGCTAATGAGTCAGTTAAAGAGAGTGTAAATGTAACATCTGTCTTTTAGAACTGGTAGGTGGAATTATTTTAGTGGATAATTATTCTATTAATATTGGGTTGGTCCAATTATATCCCATTTTGTGGATTGATACGTGTCGGGATTGGGCTTGCGTGTCTCCGGGTTATAATTTTAGCGGATGGATTATATAATTGGGATCACGAGATTAAATGGGTTAAATGGGTAAAAATATTGAAAATGTGAAATCGGGTTCGGGTTAATGGGTTCGGGACCGGTTAAAAAGGGGAGCGTACATATATGTTTATCCTCTTCACTCTTCCTTCATTTGAAAGAAAGCCATAAGTGTGCATATGTGTGTGTTGTGTGAACTTAGCTATGGATTGTAAATTGAGTTATGGATTGTGAAGCTTGTGTAAATTATTTCCTAAGCTATTAGGGCTGTTGTGTATTGATTCTATATGTGTTTTGAGGCTGGAATCGGATTATGGGAGTTTGATACTCCTGGGCAGAGCTGAAAATCGCAGGTCAGGGGTGAAGACACTGCATTATCGCGGCGCGACCACCAGGATCCTCGCGGCACGAGCAAGGACCTGCGGGGGAAATCCGGTTGGGGTCTCATTGAAGGGTTTTGGGTCGAATTGGTGTCGGGTTCCTTCGGGATTGTTCGGGCCGGGTTTTGTCTGAGTTTGGGGTCTCGTTGGGATTGCCTAGAGTCGTGTTTTGTTTGGGTTTCTGGTATTGGTTGGGTTTCGGGTTCCGTGGTGTTGTCGGGTTCGAGTCGCTTTCGGATTATTGTGATATGTGATATGTGCTAGTTGGGACTGTGATTAACCGTTTGGGGTCTCTGTGTGTTACAAGGATGAGTCGACAGCGGGCCGAGTTTGATCCGGGAGTTCAGAGTTTCGGGAATCAGCCAGGTGAGTACTCGAGTTCTTTTCTAAACGCGCGCCTTCTTTTGTGTTTGTAGCTGTGTAGCTATATTTGTGCGTGTTATACATATGAGACAGGGACGTGAACCTCAGGTATATTCCTATCCTTTATACGTTTTGTGTATGAGATCAATTCCAGGGGTCCGTGATGTGTTCCATACGGACGGTGAGTCTCGACAAGGATCGCGCGGGTTGACTGTCCCTAACAGTCCTTGGGGCATATATATACGGCAGGGCCTGTAGCCGGGTTACTCCTGTGCTACATGGTTATTGCTAATCACTGCTGTGTGCGGTGTCTTGGCCGGGGAGGGGTCCCCACAGGGCTCTGGTTATTGTCCAGATCTCATACTTGTGCCTTTATACCTGAGATGCGTGTTGGGCAAAAGGGACTAGGACAGGGACTATGTGTGCTACGTGCTATGTGTTTATGTGCAGTGTCTAACCCTCGCGTGCTCACGGGCTTTATAGATCACGTCTCCGAGTCTAACGCGTTCAGGGAATCATAAGGGATCTCAGCAGCAGCCGAGATAGATTCGGGATTGACTTGAAGATCTGTAATCTTCCGTGTTTTGTTTAGAATTGCACATGACAGTTGTTTTTGGATATTGTATTAATATGCTATCTGATGGTCAGGGATATTATGTTAGTTAAGTTGGATTTGCGAATGTACTGGATTGTAATCTTGTGTTTAACCTTTATGTTTAAAGTTTCAAATCATCCATGATCTGCATTATCCTATGACAAGTGTTTCATTGACTGTCTGCGTTATTTCCACCTTTGATATTGTGTTCACGTGGCATTTCTGGGATCGGGAGGGTTGTTATAGCATGGTATCAGAGCTTGCGGTTTGAAGCTTGAGTATCATTAATGGATGCTTAACTTAAACCTTGTTCCGATCCATGGGGGGATCGTTTTGCAATTATATTAGTGGATTAATCGACCTGGCTTAGTGTATAACGTTGGGTGATTTATCCCTTGTACTTAATCATTTTGTTTTTTGCAGATCAGTATGGCAGACCAGGGTGAGGGAGCGGGTAAGCCGCCCAGTGATGAGTATATTCGTAAAACAGAGTTACTCGAGGTCGTTACAGAATTCTACAGACAGCAGAATGAGTAAGAGCGGGAACAGGGTCAGGGTGTGGGGCAAGTTGTTCGGCCTACTGAGACTGAGACAGGGGGTGGTGCTTCATCATCCTCGCAATGGAGCGGGTCTTTCAAGGATTTCATGACAGGGGCTCCACCTCAGTTTCGAGGGGACGGTGAGCCGGGGGCGGCCATCGCTTGGGAGCGTGAGATTGAGGCTGCCTTTCGGGTAGCTCATGTTGATCCGAGGGATATGGTTAGCTATGATGCATATCAGTTGCGGGTTGGAGCATCTCAGTGGTGGAAATCGATTGAGTCTTTGATGACACAGTCCGCCGCGTATGCTACGACTTGGGAGCAGTTCAGAGCAGTGTTTGAGCTCTAGTACATTCCCCGGAATGAGCGTAGAGAGATGGAGCGCTGATTCTTGCATCTGCAGCAGGGCAATATGACGGTACAGCAGTATGTCGGCCGTTTTAACGAGTATTCTCAGTTTGCGCCACAGCATGTCGACACAGAGACCCGTAAGGCTGATGCGTTCATTGATGGCCTTTAATCAAACATTTGAGAGTTTGTGGGGCTGCACGATACCCCTACGTTTGTCAGAGCTCTTGAGATGGCTCGCATGAGGGAGTGGGAGATTATTAAGCAGAGGGAGCAGCCCTCTTCTCAAAGACAGCGTACTGGGACATCTGAGCAGCCGGCTAGTGTATGGAGGTCCTCTGGGGACGCTCCTAGTGATCAGCGTCTGGACTAGTGGCAGTTTTCGGGCCAGGGTGCGACGCAGGGTTCAGGGCAGAGGCGGGACCGAGATAGGGGCCGAGACCGTAGATCGAGACGACAGGGACAAAGTCAAGGACATGGGGCTCCGAGCCAGAGCAGTGCGGGACAGGGGTCCAAGCATCCTGTAGCAGGGTTGAGAGTTCGTATGGGGATCGGGAGTGCCCGAAGTGTCATTGGCGCCATTCTGGGCAGTGTTCTTCGGATTTGCCACGATGTTATAGATGCGGTCAGCGAGACCATGTCGCGTCTGTGTGAACAGTCCCTGAGCTGCTGTGTTTTCGATGTGAGAGGACGAAGCACCGTGTTAGAGACTGTCCTGAGCCGGGATCGTCAGTTCAGGGGGCCAGTTCGAGTGGGTCCAGGGCTGAGCCATCGTCATCTAACCGCCGTGATTCCGTTCCGAGGGGCCGAGGGCGTGTATTTCAAGCGACAGCAGAGGAGGCACGGGACGCTACAGATGTCGTTTCGGGTATGTATTCTTTATGGACTACGAGCTCGTGTGTTGTTTGATTCCGGGGCAGATCGCTCCTATGTATCTTTTGTCTTCTGTGCCTATTTTAGTGTGGCTGCTTCTCCTTTGTCTGTTCCTTTGATTGTCGAGAGGGTCGATGGGAGTTCTATGTTAGTGGGTCGGGTATATCGGGACTGTGTTTTAGAGATAGATTCCCCTCGGTTTATGATCGATTTGCTGCCAATCGAGATCAGTAGCTTCGATGTGATTGTGGGTATGGACTGGTGGACCGCCAGACAGGCTGATATTCTGTGTGCTAAGAAGATCATCCGTAAACCCATTTCTGACAGTGGGAGTCTCATTGTATACGGGAGATATTGAGATTGTATCTATGGCCAGGGCTCAGAGGTATGTCTCTAAGGGGTGCGAGACCTTCATAGCTTAGATGGTTGACGCACGGAAGGAAAAGACCTTAGAGGATATTCCAGTGATTCGTGAGTTCCCTGAGGTATTCCCATAGGAATTGCCTGGGTTACCGCCAGATTGCCAAGTGGAATTTCGTATAGACCTTGTTCCTGGGGCGGTGCCGATTGCTAAGACGCCTTATAGGCTGGCATCGATAGAGATGTGAGAGTTGATGTCTCAGTTGCAAGAACTTTTAGATCGTGGATTTATCCGTCCAAGTTCGTCGCCATGAGGAGCGCCGGTGTTGTTTGTGAAAAAGAAGGACGGCAGCATGCGGATGTGGGTCGACTATAGGGGAACAAAGTGACCGTGAAAAATCGTTATCCGCTTCCACGTATTGATGATCTGTTTGATCAGCTCTAGGGATCGAGTTTCTTCTCCAAGATCGACTTGCGATCTGGGTATCATCAGTTGAGGGTCAGGGTGGAGGATGTGCCGAAGACATCATTCCGGACTTGTGATGGGCATTATGAGTTCCTTGTGAAGCCATTCAGATTGACTAACGCACCCGCGGATTTCATGGATTTGATGAACAGGGTGTGTAGAGCTTGTTGGATTGATTCGTGATCGTGTTCATCGATGACATCCTGATTTACGCAAGGAGCGCTGGGGATCACGAGCAGCACCTCCGAGAGGTTTTAACTGTGCTGCGCAGGGAGAAATTGTACGCGAAGTTCTCCAAATGTGAGTTTTGGCTGCGTGAGGTACAGTTTTTAGGACATCTGGTCAGTGCAGAGGGCATAAAAGTGGATCCGGCCAAGATTAAGGTAGTGATGAGTTGGGAGCCACCGAAGTTAGTGCCAGAGATTCACAGTTTTCTGGGTCTCGCCGGGTATTATCGACACTTTATCTAGGACTTTTTGAGGATTGCCTTGCCGTTGACGAGATTGACACGGCAGTCCGTACCGTTTGAGTGGTCCGAGGATCAGGAGCGTGCGTTCTGGGAGTTGAAGACCCGGTTGTGTCAGGCTCCAGTGTTGGCCTTGCCGGAGGGTACCGATGATTTGTAGTGTATTGTGATGACTCGGGATCACGTTTGGGCTGTGTTCTGATGCAGTGTGGGAAAGTGATCCTGTATGCTTCGCGTCAGCTGAAGACTTACGAGGAGAACCATACTGTGCATGACTTAGAGTTAGACGCCAACGTGTTCGCGTTGAAGATTTGGCACCATTATCTGTATGGGTCTCGGTTTATTGTGTATACCAATCATAAGAGCCTTCAGTATCTGTTCAGCCAGAAGGACCTGAACATGAGGCAGCGGCGTAGTCTTGAGGTGTTAAAGGACTACGATTGTGAGATTCAGTACCACCCAGGTCGGGCTAATGTGGTAGCTGACGCGTTGAGTCGTAGGGCATGCGGCCAGACTGTGATATCCAGGGCCTCGAGGCTTGAGATTACCTTGACATTGACAAACAGTCTAAGATTAGCGCAGCAGTAGGGCCTGCGAGGGGACAATGTGAAGCGGGAATGTCTGACCGGGCAGCTTGATTCGTTGATCAGGGACGATCGTGGGTTATATCTGTTTCATGACCGGGTATGGGTCCCGAGTTAGCGGACCGCGGTACGTTGGGCCGTTCGAGATTGTTGACAAGGTCCGGGATCAGGCCTATCGACTGCGATTGCCTTCAGAGTTAGCCGGTGTGCACGATACCTTTGACGTGTGTCATCTCTGGAAGTGTCTGGCGAAGGATGATCTGTACGTGCCCCTATCCGAGATTAAAGTCGATGATCAGCTGCGATTTGTGGAGGAGCCTGAGGCCATTACGGACGGAAAGATCAAGAAATTGCAAAATAAAGAGATTGCATTGGTACTCGTTCATTGGAGACATCATAAGGGTACCAACGCCACTTGGGAGCCCGAGTCAGAGATGCGATCGAGATTTCCTCAGCTGTTTCAGAGTTCGAGTTAGATTCTGGGACGAAATCTCTTTAAGAGGGGAGCATTTGTAACATCCGTCTTTTGGACCTGGTACGTGGAATTATTTTAGTGGATAATTATTCTATTAATATTGGGTTGGTCCAATTATATCCCGTTTCGTGGATTGATACGTGTCGGGATTGGGCTTGCGTGTCTCTAGGTTACAACTTTAGCGGATGGATTATATATTTGGGATCACAGGATTAAATGGGTTAATTGGGTATAAATATTGAAAATGTGATATCGGGTTCGGGTTAATGGGTTCGGGACCGGTTAAAAAGGGGAGCGTACATATATGATTATCCTCTTCACTCTTCCTTCATTTGAAAGAAAGCCCTAAGTGTGCATATGTGTGTAACTCCAGCTGCAAAGAAGCTAGTGAATCCAAGAAATTGACTACTGAGCTTGAGTTTGCTTCCACCATCTCTTTCTCTTGGGTGTTCTTGATCTTCAAAGAGGTAAGTGACTTAAGTTGAGGTTCTAAATTGAGATTATGGGTTGTGAAGCTTGTGTAACTTAGTTCCTAAGCTGTTAGGGGCTGTTGTGTATTGATTCTATGTGTGTTTTGAGGCTGCAATCGGATTATGGGAGTTTGATACTCCTGGGCAGAGCTGAAAATCGCAGGTTAGGGGTGAAGACACTGCATTGTCGCGGCGCGAGCAAGGATCTACGGGGGAAATCCGGCACGGCCTGTGGCCGGGTCGCTCCTGTGCTACATGGTTATTGCTAATCACTGCTGTGTGCGGTGTGTTGGCAGGAGAGGGGTCCCCACAAGGCTCTAGTTACTGTGCAGATCCCATACTTGTGCCTTTATACCTGAGATTTGTGTTGGGCAATAGGGACAGGGACAGGGACTATGTGTGCTACGTGCTATGTGTTTATGTGCAGTCTCTAACCCTCGCATGCTCACCGGCTTTATAGATCACGTCTCCGAGTCTAACACGTTCAGGGAATCATAAGGGATCTCAGCAGCAGCCAAGATAGATTCGGGATTGACTTGAAGAACTGTAATTGTCCGTGTTTTCTTTAGAATTGCATATGACAGTTGTTTTCGGATATTGTATTAATATGCTATATGATGGTCAGGGATATTATGTTAGTTAAGTAGGATTTGCGAATGTACTGGATTGTAATCTTGCGTTTAATCTTTATGTTTAAAGTTTCAAATTATCCATGATCTGCATTATCCTATGACATGTGTATCATAGACTGTCTGCGTTATTGCCACTTATGATATTGTGTTGACGTGGCATTTCTGGGATCGGGAGGGGTGTTATAGTAAAAGAGCAAGGCTCAAAGGTCTTAGTTACCAAGACAAAGCCTGTATCCTCGTCAGAAAACTCTCAGTTCTACTTTGATAACATGGCAAGGAAAAAGTTCTTTCATGTAGCTGACAGAAGACTTGCCAAAGAAACAATTGTCAAAGTTGTTCCCATCTCAAGGAAAAATTAAAATTGGAGGCTTCAAATCACAAGGCTTGGTGCCGAAGGCCTAGAACTGGAAGCTTATGAATCCACTAATGTTGCAAATGTGGGATACAGAGAGTGGGTAGAACTAGCAGTTGCCCTGAGCAGATCAAAATCTGAGACTGCTAAAAATATCAGGGCATATGTGAAAATCTGATGGAGAAAGTAAGAGATCTGGGCTTGATCTCAGAAGAAATGATCAAAGGTACTTCACAAGTAGAGCCTATGATCAAGCCTTGGAGACAAAAGAGAGATACAGAGCTTGAGGAGCTTGTCATGATGATTGAGCAAGGCTTCTACGCTGTTGAGATCAAAGGAGTTGATCACAGCTTGCCTGTAGGTGTTGAACCTAAAGAAGGCAAGTTTATTGAAGAGCCTGAAGTAGATGTATTCTTTGTGGATCCTTTAACTAAAAGAATGTGTTTTCAAAGAGTTTCAGACCTTCACAAACCTGACAAATCATAGCCTTCAGACTCTCTAATGCTTTTGAAAAGCATGTCAGATGGAGAGTCATCATATGGGATCAGCTTAAAGCTTTCTATAGAAGAGGAGAACTCGAGAACCCTGATTTTATGTTCCTCATACTTGAGTAAGAAGATATTGAGGCCAGTATAGAAAGGGCTCAGAAGAAAGTGAAGAACAGTAACAAGGTCCATCTACTGGTAATGTGTAGATGAAGAAAGGAAGCTGTCCATCTTCAACAGACCAAAAGTGTTGAATTTTCTTTGTACATAAGTTGTACTGTATTACATGTGTTGTAACTTATTCTAGTACATTAGTTGTACTTGTAAAAGCATATATTGTTCATATCAATATCAGTATGTATAAACTGATAATTTACCTTACTTCAATGTTGTACTTTTATTTCTTCAACTGCAATGTAAATGTATATAGTGATCATTGATAAAATCAGATTAGGCTGATTATTGCAGATAGGGAGTTTGTTAGGCACAAAAAGACCTTAATCAAACCTGTTCTATGTCATAGGGGGAGATTTTCAATCAAACTTGTTTGATAGACTTAAGGGTAGAATGTAAGGATTTTTAATGCCTTATTGAAAACTGATAAGTGATTTGCAATATAAGCCCAAAGTTGTTTGCACTGTTACATTTGTTGTAACCTGGCAGATGGCTCAAGCTGTGCTAAACTGTTTGACAGCTTTGGCATAAACTGTCTACGCTGTTCGTATCTGTTGGACATCTTTGACCCAAGTTAAGTGTTCTGTTCTTTGTGAACAGGTTTTACACTTTATGGAATTGGTTTCCATGTCATCATGTAAAGTCTTGTCGTAAAGATCAGTTTACAAGTCAAAGAGAAAGTGGAAAATCAGAAGCTGATTTCACTGCCTAAGCTGTTCTGATACATGCAGACAAAGAAGATATTTGAAATTGGTGAAAGACCATTTCTTATATCAAAATGGCTATACATGAAGAAGAAAGGATTAAAGTTGACATTCCTCTTTAAGGTAAAGCTGTACACAACAGAGACAAAAAGGAAAAGACAAAGATTCTGCTACAAAGAGACAAATTCTGTTTTGTCAGAATGTGCAGAAAAGTATCCTTGTCTTTTTGTAAAGGCACTCCTCTATCTCTGCAACCAATAAGGAAGTTTCACTGGAATTCTCTGAGTGAGTATAAAAGGAAGCTTCTAAGGAATGAGAGATAACCAAGCGAGACTTCCACAAGTCTAGAACGTGCAAAAAGAATTGTGTTTTCATGCATGCAAGTTCTGCCTTCAACAAAGAAAGAATAGTGATAGTGTGTCCAAGCTATCCGTCTGTGTCTTGTCAAACAGTGAGTGCGTCTTAGTGAGTGAATTCATTTGATCTAGTGTGAGTGAGTCTTAGATTAGTTGTTCACATGTTGTTTCCGTCATCTCTGTTTGAAGCATTCCGCTGTTCAAACTTGTTTGTAATTAACACCAGTTAATATATACATACAAACTTTGAGAAAGTGTGTTGAAAATTTAATTAGTTGTATTCACCCCCCACCCATCTACAGCTTATTGTAACATACTTGGGAAACACATTGGGACCTACAGAAAGGCTATGAGAAAAGTGCGCCAACTCATGATTTTAAGTTAGCTGCCGTTACCTTTGCATTGAAAATTATGAATCATTATCTATATGGTTCTACGTGTCAGCTCTATACTGACCATAAAATCATGAAGTACCTCTTTCTTCATAAGGACCTGAACATGAAACAGAGACGATCCTTAGAACTAATCAAGGACTATGACTTTGAGTTATTTAATCATACCGGCAAAGCCAATGTGGTCGTGAATGCTTTGAGTAGAAAGACATATCCTGAAAAGTGTTGCTATGCCCTAACTGCTATTGTAATCTCTTTTGTGCTTCTAGAATACATTAAATCGTCTCAAGCTGAAGCACTGAAGGAAGAGAATCTTTGTTCTGAAAATTTGAAAGGGCAACTTTATTTATTGTCTATGAATCATTTGGGACTTTAATGTCTCAATGTAAGCCGAATTTTGATTTCCAAGTACAGTTCCATCTGCAACACTCTTCTATCAGAAACCCGCAAGTCCATGCTATCTCTTCATCAGGGCAGCTCAAAGATGTACTTTAATCTTAAAGCTGATTATTCGTGGTTGGGAATGAAGAAAGATATTGGTATGTTCGTTGAAAGTTGTAGAATCAGTGAGACGATTAAGGCAGAACATCATAACTCTATAGGAATATGCAACCCCTTCCTGTACCTGAGTGGACGTGGGAGCATATAACCATGGACTTCGTCACTAAATTTCCTAAAACATGGAGGTAACACGACTACATCTGGGTTGTCATGGATCGCTTAACTAATGCAGATCACCCTAATGCAGATGGCCAATGTGAATGTACTATCTTAAAACTCTAGGATATGCTTCGTGTCTGTGTTATTGATTCGGGTGGCAACTGGGATGACCACTTACCATTTTTGAATTCTCATACAATAACAGTTATCATTCGACGATCAACGTGGCTCCTTTTAAAGCTTTATACGAAAGAAAGTGTAGGACTCCCACTTGCTGGAGTGAAACAGGTGAAACGTCGTTAGCTAGTCCTGCCCTTCTGTAGTTGACACATGACAAAGTTCAACTGGTTAGAAGGAACATTATTGAAGCTCAAAGAAGGCAAAAGTCATACTTTGACAGTCATCATAGGTCAATCAGTTTTGTGGTACACGATTGGGTGATGTTGAAACTATCCGCAATGAAAAATGTGGTGCGATTCATAAAGAGATATAAGCTAGCTCCGAGGTTCATTGGTCCGTTTAAGATTGTTAAAAAGATAGGAAACCAGTCCTATCCTCTTGAATTGCCAATGGACTTAGTGGGAGTACACCCGATATTCCATGTTAGTCATCTCTGAAAAAGCTTAGCCGATGAACGAGAAGTACATATGCCACATGTTGACTTACATATCAATGAAAAGTAACACGTAGTTGAGGAGCCAGAGTGTATTCTGGACTAGATGAACAAAAAGCTTCAAAATAAATAAGTTCAAATTGTGCTTGTCGAGTGGAAACACCACAAGGGCTCGCATCAGGCTCGGGAATCAAAAGCCGTTATGTAATCTACTTATCCGAGTCTGTTTGAACATAGCTAACTTCGAGGACAAAGTTGTGCGTGCAGCACATTTTGAAACAACCAAACTTTTAAATGTTGTACTTCTTTTTGTAATGTGATTTTAATTACATTATTAAGCCTAGTAATTTTTATTTAAAGCTAATAAAAGATATACATAAGCTATATACGGTAATTATATGTATTGAGATGTTAAGTTAAAAAGAAAATGAAATAAATATAACTTGTGTGGCCAAAATGTGATATAACAAAACGAGTAAAGAACCCCTAAATAGAAAATGCGCTTGCTCATTATAACATTTGCAAAATAAATTGAAATCAAACTCTCTCTCACTAAAAAGGAAACCTGCAACATCATCAAATTCATCACAAGAATTTGAATCAACAACAAAATCAAGCCAAGAAATCGTCAAAGAAAACATTAAACATCACGAAGCTACACGATTAAAGGTAAATATTCTTTAGAATTTCTTCCTGTTGGCTCTAAGAAGCTCACAGATTCATCAATGTATAAAGACTTCAAAATGGTTTCAAATCCCAAAATTAAACATAATTTAGTGATGCAAACATAAAGTAAAGATCATGCATGTGTTGGTGTTGTGTTTAATTGAAACTATTAGCAATTTGGGAGTTTAATTTCCAAGCGTTTATGAACAAATAGAAACTTAAATTACTGTTTCTGTTCATGGTGTTTTGTTGTTGTTTTTTACTGAGAAATTGAGGGCCAAGAAGGCCAATGGCCTTCGGCCTAGCCCCGTATCATTTTGTGTTGTTTATTGATCATTTAGATTGCATACATCGCCCTTAATCCATATGTTTTTCTACTAAAAATGAAGTAACAACATAAGTAAATGTGCAGTAGGTGTATGTTGTGTGTTTGCAATGTTTTTGCATGATAAAGTGAACTCCGAGACATAGAAAGTCTCGGAGTGTAGTGGTATATATTAGCCTCACTTTTTGATCTTGATTCAAATAAATATTAAGTGTGAGTGTGTGGTGTTCTAGACTCCGAGACTTTATCAAATGATAAGTCTCGAAAGCAATAGCAGCAGCCCGCAGCAACAGC
Source organism: Centrapalus pauciflorus (assembly GCA_020465985.1). Classification (NCBI taxonomy): domain Eukaryota; kingdom Viridiplantae; phylum Streptophyta; class Magnoliopsida; order Asterales; family Asteraceae; genus Centrapalus; species Centrapalus pauciflorus. Next base: position 41,587 of record JAANYP010001441.1, on the reverse strand, counting down.
ACTAAGTACATAAATGCATGATGAAACATCCTCCACTTTATTGACATATGATTAACTCTAGGATCAACATGCAAACCTAATATTAATATATAAATAATGTTTTAAGTATAGACAAGGTTTAAGTACATCGACACTAAAGCATGTAAAGTATACAAGTCTACGGAGTCATAATCTTGTTATTACAACATCATTGTTCATTTTCAACATCACCGATACCCAGCCCCAAAGCTATATTAACTTCAGTTTACCCGGTAGCTTCTAAAATATCATCGGAAAACTGAGTGAAAACCTATGTCGAAGGCCCAACAACTTCTTATCCTTTGCCTGAAAACATTTGAATTCAACAGTAAGCTACGACTTAATGAGATAACAGCTTACATATTCAATAATTATTTCTTTACAAACCAAATGTGAACACGAGCAATGTTTGCCCCTTCCTGCAGAGGGCGCGGATAACAAGTTTTCATCATGCAAAGAAAGCATGGATTGGTAGTTCAAATATCGATCTGGGATGTACAACCTGGCTGGAATGAGTATATGGGATGATCAGTCCCCGACAGTGGCCTGCTGTCAACCTCAGCCCAGGTCACACCAGATTATGAGATTATCATCATGCCGCAGCCTGTACTAAAGGATGCACTTTCAAATGAGCGCAGGCTACACGTTTATAACATGTCAAGTATGATTGTGCATCAATAACAATAAATTATATAAAAGTGCCAATTGATATGTTATGAGCAACAAGAACATGCCAACAAATGTGAATGCAAGGACAATAAATGCTTTAACAGTAATCTATCACTCACAGTGGTGTACTTAGCAAGGATGTCGTGGAAGGATACCACAGGGTCTTACACAATACAGGTAGGCTTTTCCGTGATTTATAAATCAATGTGTGTTAGTTAACACCACAAAGATCCTGTTAAATCAATGTAAGAGAACATCAATTTTTCATTCGAGATTCATTTAGGTCCGAAATTCAGATGAATCTGAAATGTGTTCATCAGACCCGAGTTCATACTTAGTCATTTTTATCATTTTCCAGATTCATTTGGACATTTTTGTACTTATCATGTGACTGAAAACTATTGATACAAGATCCAATATACTCTTTTTAACACTTAATAACATCAATCATAACCTATTATGTAGCAAAACAGACCCCTCTCTGACTATTTTTACTGCTCGTCGAACACACTAAAACACATAGTTAAATTCTGGAATCATACTTAGGGGTTGATTCAGAAGCTAAAACTTGGTACATAGCTTCCATAACACTCGATTTAAACATTTCAGCTTGAATGAATAACATGCACTAATATCCATAACTAGAATCTGTGATTCAGTGTCATAAAAAACCGAACCCCAAAACTCACAAATTCGAGGATTTGAGTAAGTCTTACCTCAAATCGTTGGTTGTAGTGGTCATAGTTCCTTCCTAGCAACGTAATTCTAGCCTTTCAGTCTTTAATTTCCTTAATCTTGTCTTCTTGAATTGATGAGGATGAAGGAAACCGTGAGTTTAGAGAGAGAAAGAGTAATGATTTCTTTTTAGAGTTGTGTGTGAACGGTCACACACACTCACACATTTATATTTATTGAATTTTTTCCTTAATTGCAAAATACTCCCTTCAACTTTTGCATTTTCTTCACTTCAACCTTTTTAAATATCCGCACTTTGGATTCTGTTTTCATCAACCATAATGGTCCCTTGTTGTTATTGTCACTCAGAAGACGACGATGATGATTTCTCATCATCTTTATCATTTTTAATATGGATCGATGATTGATGTTTATCCTACCAATGACGGTCCCTTATTGTTATGCTTGCTCAAAAAACAACAATGAGGATTTCTCCTCATTATTTATGATATTTAAATTTATGAACGGAAGTTACTTAATCGCAATATCAATCCATTAATACATCAATTGTGTCTTTAATTGTTCATTACACATAAATTAATTTGGGGATGTTACACATGCATTAAAATGTTGAAGTGTTGTGTGTCTCATGAGGACTCCAAGACTCACCTTTTTTGGTGCAAGTCTCGGACTGTGCAGGGAACAACAGCAGCAAACAACACTTCTAGTATGTACATACAAGCATTGAATTGGTTAAGTGTTGTGTGAGTACATGGGAATCCGACATTCTATAAATCCCGAAGTGATGTGTGTACAACAAGAGACTCACAACAGCACCAAAGTAAAATGTGGAAGTGTGCATCATCACTATGAGCCTTTTAAGTCTCAGAGTGGGGGAGGGCTGAATACAATAACAGCAACACTAGCAATACTTACTACTTACTTGCATAAAAGGACTAAGTGTAGTTAAGGGTATGAACCTCAGACTGTTGCAAGCAAGAACAGCAAGCAGAAATTGCAATAATATGAGAGTAAAAGTCTCTAAGTGAATTCATTCTTGTAGGTGTGCTTGTAAGTTTCGGATTTATTTTAACAAAAACTCAATGCAACAATAGACATTAGATATATATGTGAAGTACTTAAGTCTCTATGTGTGTGAAATATAGAACTGAAATAAACTCTGAGACTTTGTAAAGTCTCAAATTTGGCTATGAAATCAAAAAAATCAAAGCAACCCTGGTTCAATATATATACATATGTATGCATCAAATTAATGTGTGTGTGATTATATATTAAACATGAACATTGTTTTGATTTAAACATACGCATATAATCAATATTTACAAGAATGAACATTATATTATATTGTTCAAAATATGGAAAATAAATGATCTTATATGTGGCTCAAGTTTATTAACACTTCACAATATTCAATTGAATTATATGAATTCATATGTGAACAACACTTGGATAAACATTTAATTGAAAGTATATTGATGCAAATACAAACATATGAATATGTTGATTTTATTAACTAATGGCATAACAAGCATGTTTTATGACATTTATAAGCATGCTACAAGACACTAGATCATGCTAAATAAGCTTATTGAATGACATTTCATGCATTCATACAAGTTTCAAGTGTAAGTTAAGTCAAAGAATGACCTAATAAAGTCACACATATTCATTAAAAAGCATGAAAGCATATAAAGCAAATTAAATAATGTCAAAATAACCCATAAGATCAATAATGATTCAAGAAAGCGTAAAATGACATGATAAGCCATTAAATGTAAAGCCTTACAGCTTATGATCATATAAATGCCAAATTTAGGACAGGTTCAGCTAAAAACTGAACTGAGTTATAAAGCCAAAGCCATTGAAAAGTAGGTTAAAGCCAAGCCAAATACAGATAGCCAAAGCCCAAAGCTAAATCCTGAGATAACTCAGGTAGTGGAGTAATCCGCTTGCCAAAGTCAAAGCTCAACAGCAAAAGCCCTAAAATAGTAACTGTGAGTTATAATTATTTCATTTTATACATGTTTGTTTATATGTGAGACATATTGTTGTTCTATCTTCATTAGCATTCATATATGCTCAGCTGGAATGTGACATGTGCACACCATTGTTCGGAATGCCCTCTGGATCATGATAGCTATTGGATATATCATCCAGCACACATGCCTTTACAGTTGAATTCAGTTATTCTTATAAACTGATATTGCTATCATGAACTTTCCTATTTATGCTTATTATCATTGGTTGCCACATTGACATATATGTCTTCAGCTCAGCCTAATTAGCAATACTGATCTATTTCACTAGACCTTGCCTATATCAGTTGTTCTCATAACATGGTGGTTGCCTACTTCGATGTCTCCCCACGTAGCATACTGGTAAACCATTTTCCCTAACAATAACACTCATTTAATTCCATATTTAACCAAAAATGAAGAAAAACTTCAAGAACACAAAACCCCACTAATCTTACCTTTTAGGCTGAATCCATTGGTGATTCTTGTTTCTAATGCTTCCCGAGACTTCAAATGATGTTTTTCAAGTATTAAATCATATATACAACGAAAAATTCTCAGAATTTAATTCCATTTTTGCATTTTCAAGTTCATCCAAGTTGGACCGTAAACCGTCAAATACCAAAGTTACCATTTCATACCTTTAATCAGACTTGAATCTTTATAAGATCAGCTTCTATTGCAAATTCCACTTACAAATCCAAATTCCCAGAAATTTTCTTGAAGAAGTTTAGAGAGTTTGTATGAGTGTTTGAAGGTAAAAGGTTGCAAATGGTCTCTTGCAAGACTTAACAGGTCTAATAATCCCAACTTTTGATCATTTGCACAAGTGGTCTCTCCACTTGCCTATTTTCTTAAATAAAATTTCAAGTCTTTTACTTTTACCACCAAACATTCAAATATCATCATGCCTATTTATAAATCATATGTCTAACTTTCTTAATTATTTAAACATAACAATCAACTTTTCTTGAACTTTTAAATTCTGAATAAATAAACATTCATTAATAATTCGTCTTGATTACATTAGGTACATGATTGAACTAATTAACCTCGGATTACAATAATTGAAATCTTAGGATGTTACAGCATGGGCTCCACCATGCTCAAACTTCGTCCTTGAAGTTACTTGGTTTTAAACAAATGAGGATACTTGACTAGCATGTCAACTTTTGTCTCCCATGTGTGGTTTGTCCCTTTGTGGTGTTTCCAACGTATCAACACCACTTCTATCATTTTGTTCCTCAACTTTTTGATCTTCGTATCCAAAACACATCTCGGCTCCTCAACATATCTTAGTCTCTCACCAATCTCTATCTCCATGTGATTAGTTCAATCTTCGTTTCCAATAGTAAACGATTTTCTTAGGTTAGCAACATGAAATACCGGGTGTATGCTCGACATCTCCTTAGGCAATTCCAGATGATATGATTGGTTTCTGTTTTTTTCTATTATTCTGAATGGACCTATGAACCTTGGTGCCAGCTTGCCTCTTTTTACGAAATGAGGAACACCCCTCATTGGTGATACTTTAAAATATACCCAATCATTCACTTTAAAATTTATTGGTTTATGTCGCCTATCATGGTAACTAGTTTGACGATCCTAAGCCGCTTTCATATTCTGCCTTACTACTTTCATCTTTTCGTTCGTCTCCTATAATAGTGCAAGCTTAGCAATTGGAGTCTTTCTAGTTTCTCTCCACCACGTAGGTGTTCTTCACTTCATCCCATACAGTGCCTCGAACGGTGCTTTCTTAATTGTTGTGTGGTAACTGCTGTTGTATGAGAAATCTATCAATGGCAGATGAGCATTTCAATTACTTTCCCAAATCCAAAAATGCAAGAGCTCGGCATGTTTATCAAATGTAAGGATAGTCTTTTCACTTTAGCTATCTGTTTGCGGACGATAGGTCATACTCATCGCGATCCAAGTACCTAACATTTCTTGTAAGGCATACCAAAAGTTTGAAGTAAGACAACTATTCCGATCAGACACTATTGACTTAGGAACTCCATGACGAGAAATGATTTCTCTCATGTAGATTTATGCCAGTGTTTCCATTGAATAACTTTCCCGGATAAGTATGAAGTGAGCCGACTATATCAATCTGTCTATATTCAGCAAATCGTCCTCCTGAGACTCCATCTCGTTATGGGGCGAACATGGTAACACTTTTTGCTATTTTTTAGCGCTCTTCATGCATCGTCTAATCAGTTGAATCTTCACATCCATTCTTAGTTTCACATAAAGCTTAATTTTAAATAATATATACAATCTTTACCACGTCCGTTAACCATTCTCAGAAATTTTTCTTGATTTATTTTCATATAAAGATGTCGCTTGATTCCATGTTCTTCATTTTCCTTCAACTCTAGGGGTGGCTTCCCTCGTTTTGCTAAATCATACCTTTCCTTTTAATGTTTAATTATTACAATATCTCATTGATCACCATGTATTTATACATACCCAAATTTCCTCATGTAACTTGTGTCAACATAGGTGCCATCAAGATTACTTACACCAACTGTACATTTACCTAAACCTTCTTCTTAAAATTTTAACTCTTCATGACAAATTTCTTGAGTATTCATGTCTGATTTGCACTTCTTGCTATTTAGTTATCTTGCATTAATCCAAAATTTTTTAGTATATCCATTCAATTACTAAAGCTGATTATAACATGTCTTCTTGAATTCAATACATTAAACATAACTTATAATCACTATTATCATTGTCGGGACTTCGATACCTTACTATCATTAGGTTTCTAAGTATAAAAGCTACAGTCCTTGACTATCCAAAAATCAAAATTTTATCTTATTAACACATATCCTTAAGTATCGGAGTGACACAATAATGCATTTTTCATTTTTCTCATAACTTATATCCTTTCATTCAGTTATGCAGATCAAGAGAAATAGTTTATGTTCCTAGTCTGAATGCTCTTGGTATAATAATTCACCAATCCTAAGGTATTGTAACTCAAAACCTCTTTTGGAGTCTTGGTCATAATATTAGATTTTCTTTGCTTTATAAGTGTAATCCATCAGTATCCGAAGTCCCTTTCTTGAAACTTTTTATATTTGATCAAACCACCATATCATTGAGTATATTATCCTCATGAAGTGTTATATCCCCTTTCCGATTTATTATAGCTCGCATATATTTCCATTTTCATAATTCGTATTATATATTCCAATGTCTCATTTAAGATTAACATGTATCTTATATATATTCCCATACTCCCGTATGCTTTCCGAGTAATACTTTGAATTAATTTACTTCTATAAAAGTTACACATACCAATATTGGAACAGTCTGTTTGAATCTAATCATATCATAGTTCTCATGAGCAGATTATATCCTATTGTTCTTAACTACAACCTTTCAAATTAAAATATCAACACAATGTAACATGTAGTTTCTCTTTATAAAATCTAATGCTACTTGCTTTATGATATCCAAGAATAATTGTTATCAATCCCTCAAAGATATCGTATATGATATTAATACAATTAATTCCAATTCTTTAATCTATTATGGTCAGACTTAAATTTTAGTACAATTTCTATAATCATTCCTAAATTCCAAAGATATCTATAGTATATTTCCAATTCAAATGTTCAGAATTCACATTGGCTATTCATTTAATGACTATTTATATGTTCGATTATTTTTCGTTCACATACATATTCATAATCACATTAGTAATAGAAATTTAGTATTACTCCAATCCATGTTAACTTCAAAATCATAAGATCAAAAAATGAGATAATACATGTTGCTACTTTGAAAGTAGACTTCTAGTTCCTCAATCAAGGTTTAAAAATCACAACAGTAGTCTATGCGATTTCATCTCTTTTGTTTTACTTTTTATTCTTAATTTCATCATGTAATGTTGGAACAGGTTAATTCCTTGGTGGCTGTCTGCAATTTTTGCTAAAATGGGCACATTTCCCGTTGTTATAACAAGCCTCTACCTTTGTTGAACATTCATTGTCCTCATGTCCCAATTGGTTGCAACATCGGCAACGTATTTTAAAGAGATTACCCTTTCCACCATGTGTTTCACCACATATTTTACATATATCACGTCTATTAGTCATTGATGTTGAATATCTGTTACGTTCATAGCATCCATATCTTTTATCTTTCTTATAGCTATTTCTTCACGATCAACGAGAGATACAATATTAGGCTCACCGTATTGCCGACAAAACAATGATTTGAATTGTTCCCATTTAAATGAAGTAATCAACTCTAATCTCAATTCAGTTTCCCAATATTTCCAGCATCCCTTGGCTTGTCCAACCAATTGATCATTAGCTAAATTTACCTTATATTCATTATTGCATTTCACCTCCGTAAAATGACCATTTTACCATTACATGTTTAATAGTTATTAATAATGCTTTTTTTTTTTTATCATTTCTATTATTATAAAATAACAAACTAATTCAAAACAATTTAAAAAACTAGTAAAGTTAATTTAATGTAGAACTTTAGAAAATAAATAATAAATATTTGTAAAGACATACGAATAATCATTATTAACTAAAAACTGAAAAAAAAATAATATGTTGACTTTCAATAAAATGTGAACCTTTATTAAATCGATTTTTTTTATTATTAAGTATTCATTTTTTACCCGTATACATTAATAATGATTGAACATCTATAAACATATGGATTTTTTATTTTCTTCATTTTGATAATCAAAAACTTAAAAACAAATAGTTTTTTAATTTTACGTTTCCATTATGATTTTTTGTAGATAATATAAAACGTTTTCATGAACAACAAAACAAAAAAATTAGAAGTTTTCATGGAAAAAGAACAATAAAATAAAATTCAAGTTTTCAAAATTTTTTGATAGTTATCTAGAACTTTTCTAAAACCATTTAAAAATATAACTTTTTATGAAAAGTTTAAAAATAAAGTTTTCAAAAATATTAGAGTTTTTCTAAAGGTTTTAAGTTTTTAAACATTTTTTTTAAAGCGTTTAAACTAGAAAAATGTTTTTAATCGTTTACTGAAAGTGTTAAAAAAGTTGTTTATGTAAACAGTTTTTAAACGTCAAAAATGTTTTTGATACTTTTGACAATATTACATTTAACTTTTGATTTATAAAAATATTTTGTTTCAGTTAAATCTAAACTCAAACCGTTACTTTTTAGTTTTTAATTAATAATAATTATTATTTATTTTTCTTTATTAATATTTTATTATTCAAATTGATATCATTATTAATAATTATCATTATTTATTTGTCGTCATTAATAATTTATTATTAAAATTGATGTCTTTCTTATTAAATTAATTTTACTCATATTTTTAGTTTTTTAGATTAGTTTATGAATTAATAATAATAGAAATATAAAAATACAACATTAATAATAATTATGAAACACGTAAGGGCAAAATGATCATTTTAAATGGCCAAAGGATCATATCCGTGACAAAACTTCAACCATAAGGACTATCAGTGTAATTCTTAAAGTTAAAGGACCAAATCCATCATTTCTATTAAATCACAAGGACGAAATTTTTAATTTACCCTTAGTATAATAAAGAAAAATTAAGTAAATTAATAATTTATAAAAATTGTATTGAAATAGTAAAGAAAAAGTAACAATAAAACAAAAGTTATTACATTACCATCAAGGAGCATATACGTAATTAATTGCAAACCTGAGGGACCAAACTTAGATGGATAAAAATGTAATTTTAAAAATACACAGTTGACTAACAGATAAGAGACCAAAAATGAACGTAAACTGTTAAGTCAATGACCATTTATGTAACTTTGAAAGTTGATAGACTATTTTTTTATTTTTGGAAAAATCACAGGGACCAAAAGGTCAAAATGACATTTTAACAGCTACAGAAAGGACTTTCCGAATCAGCGATTTTGCTGAGAAGGATATGGTCCGGTTCGCTACTGCCATGTTCACCAAAGACGCAATAATGTGGTGGAATTCGATGGTGAATGCCTTAACAATGGAGAAGGTTTCTGTAATGACATGGGCTGAGTTTACTGAAATTTTCACGCAGCAATACTGCCCGGCCGATGAGCGCCGAAGACTAGAAGCTAAGTTTATGACGTTGATTTAGGGGACTAAGTCTGTGTCCCAGTATGCGGCAGAGTTCACGAGGCTGAGTTTGTTCGCGCCTCATCAGGTGGATACTGAGGAAAGAAAAGTGACCAGGTTTGAGGCTGGTCTTGATCTGGAAATTCGAAGGGTAATGAGCAATGTACGCTACTCCACCTTTGCTGGTTTACTGGAAGCCGCCAGAAATGTGGAACAGATTCTTAGTATGTCTGGATATGTGGTGGGGTCTGCTGCTGCTTCAGCTAACCCAACTCAACCTTCACCACCGAAACGTCAACGCGAAGGACGCTACTCTGGTTCTTCACGATCATCACAGTACTCGCCACAACAATCTTACCGTCGACAGTCTAGTTCTTCCGGTCGTGCTCGTGCATACTCCATCAACACCGAGCCGCAGTATTGTAATAAGTGTCATTTGGAACACTTCGGCAAGTGCACAAACGGGCGTGCGTGTTTTTGCTGTGGAGAATTGGGCCACTACCAGAACGAGTGCCCACGGAAATCGGATGCCTGCCATAAGTGTGGAGTATGGGGGCACTATAGTAGGAATTGTCGAAAGAACGCTCCGGCAGCTGCTGCTCCATCGACAACACGATCATCTGGGGGATCTAGTGGTGGTTCAGTCAACCGCCGGAACCAGCCACAAAGGACACCGGCTCGTGCTTTCCAGATAACCGCGGAAGAGGCTAGGGAAAACCCGGAGGTGGTCACGGGTATGTTTAATGTAAACTCTTTACCTGCAAGAGTGTTATTTGACTCGGGTGCCAATAGATCGTTTGTGTCTACTATGTTTGCTCAACAATTGTCTATGCCTTTATCAAAGTTATCTGCTGTACTAGATATTGAAACTGCTAGTAATACTCTAGTCAAAGTAGATCATGTATACCGTAACTGCACTTTAGTGATTGAAGACGTAGTCTTCAATTTGGACTTGATTCCGATCGAGTTTAGTGAATTTGACGTGATTATCGGGATGGATTGGTTAATAGAGAATGAAGCCCACATAGTATGTAAGAAGCGGATGATAAAGATAACTACTCCGGAGGGGCGTGAGATCTGTATTTACGGGGATAGGAGAAGTGGGGATCTGTGCTTATTGACTATTGCAAAAGCCCAAAATCTTGTTGCAAAGGGATGTGACGCCTACTTAGCATATGCTATTAATGCTAAGGCTGAGAAGAAGACGTTGGCCAATGTGCCTGTTGTATCACAATTCCCGGATGTGTTTCCGGAAGACTTGTCTGGCGTGCCGCCTGAGAGACAAGTGGAATTCAGAATTGATCTGATCCCTGGAGCTGCACCGGTAGCTCGTTCTCCTTATCGCCTTGCCCCAACCGAGATGAAAGAGATGATGACACAACTCCAGGAGTTGTTGGACAAGGGCTTCATTCGACCGAGTTCATCACCGTGGGGAGCTCCGGTATTGTTTGTGAAGAAGAAAGATGGCACCATGAGGAAGTGCATCGATTACCGGGAGCTGAATAAGTTGACAATCAAGAACAAGTATCCGCTGCCGCGGATAGATGACTTATTTGATCAGTTACACGGGGCTTGTGTCTTTTCTAAGATCGACTTGAGGTCGGAATATCATCAGCTGAAAGTTCGAGAGGAAGATGTGCCTAAGACAACTTTCAGAACTCGGTATGGGCATTACGAGTTTCTGGTGATGCCTTTCGGGTTAACCAATGCCCCGGCTGTTTTTATGGACTTAATGAACCGAGTTTGTAGACCGATGCTAGATAAGTCGGTGATTGTGTTCATTGAAAATATTCTGGTGTATTCAAAGTCTGAGGCTGAGCATGCTGAACATCTAAGGGAGCTGTTGGAGTTATTGAGAAAAGAGAAGTTGTATGCCAAATTCTCGAAGTGTGAGTTTTGGCTGCAACAAATTCAGTTTCTTGGACATGTTATTTCGGGAGCTGGGATCTCTGTAGATCCGGCTAAGGTAGAAGCGGTAAGGAATTGGGAGCCGCCTCGTTCAGCTACAGAAGTCAGAAGTTTTCTGGGGCTGGCGGGTTATTATAGGAGGTTTATCAAGGTTTTTTCAAAGATTGCAGTTCCTTTGACTGCCTTAACGAAGAAGAATGCACCTTTTGTCTGGGAAACCGTGCAACAAGAGGCATTTGATATCTTGAAGAAGACGCTAAGTGAAGCGCCGATACTTGCTCTACCGGAGGGCAATGATGACTTTGTAGTATTCACAGATGCCTCGAGACTGGGGTTAGGTGCTGTACTGATGCAGCGTGGAAAGGTTATAGCTTATGCCTCGAGACAGTTAAAGCAACACGAGAAGAATTATCCAACTCATGACTTGGAGTTGACTGCGGTTACGTTTGCATTGAAATTGTGGAGACACTATCTCTATGGAACTAAGTGTCAGTTACACACGGATCATAAGAGCCTGAAGTACATATTCAGCCAGAAAGAACTCAATATGAGACAGCGTAGGTCGATGGAACTAATAAAGGATTATGACTGTGAGATCTTTTACCATCCTGGAAAGCCTAACGTGGTAGCCGATGCTTTGAGTCGCAAAGCATATGCTAAGGATTGCTGTTACATGATGATGTCTACAATGCTGACCTCCACGATTATTGATGATGTCAAGGCCGTTGAAGAGGAAGCCTTGAAAGACAAAAATGTTGGTGCTGAGGATATAAGAGTACCAATTAAGGATATGGAAACGAGTGAATCGGGTTTGAAAGGAATTTACGGAAGAATATGGGTGCCAAAGTTTGGGGGTATGAGAAATGTAATCGTAGAAGAAGCTCACCAGTCAAAGTTTTCTATACATCCGGGAGCACAAAGATGTACAATGAATTAAAAGCAGACTTTTGGTGGCCGGATTGAAGAAAGATATCGGCCAGTACGTGGAGAGATGTAGGATTTGTCGGTTAGTGAAAGCTGAACACCAACAACCTTACGGTAGTTTGCAACCGCTTCCCATTCCGGAATGGAAGTGGGAACATATAACGATGGACTTTGTTACAAAGTTGCCGAAGACTAAGCGTCAGCACGATGCTGTTTGGGTAATAGTTGATAGGTTAACTAAATCGGCACACTTTATACCGATTCGGGAAAGCTATTCATTGGAGAAGCTAGCTCAGATTTACTTGGACGAAATTGTTTCTAGACATGGAGTACCTAAGTCTATAGTATCTGATCGGGATAGCCGATTTACTTCAAATTTTTGGTCGGCTTTGCAAGAAGGACTGGGTACAAGGATTGCTATGAGTACGGCCTATCGTCCGCAAACTGATGGTCAGAGTGAGCGGACCATCCTAACGCTTGAAGATATGATGCGGTCGTGCATATTGGATCTCGGTGGTAATTGGGACGATCATTTGCCACTGATCGAGTTTTCATTTAACAACAGTTATCACGCGACGATAAAGAAGGCGCCGTTCGAGGCATTGTATGGGAGAAGGTGTAGGACTCCTACGTGTTGGAGGGAAACCGGAGAGACGCCGATTGCTGGGCCGACATTATTACAGGAAACGAATGAGAAGATTCAGCTGGTGAGACAGAATATGAAAGCGGCTCAGGATCGCCAGAAGAGTTATTATGACAGGAGGCACAAACCAATCAGTTTTGATGTAAATGATTGGGTTTATTTGAAGGTGTCACCTATGAGAGGTGTTACACGATTTGTGAAAAGAGGAAAGTTGGCTCCAAGATTCGTCGGACCATTCAGAATTACCGAGAAAATAGGAAATCAGTCTTATCGCTTAGAGTTGCCTGAAGAAATGTCGGGCATACACCCGGTGTTCCATGTTGGGAATCTCAGGAAATCGTTCACAACCGGAAATGAGGATTGGGCAGATCACACTGAATTGCAGATTGATGAAAGGCTCTGGTATGTTGAAGAGCCGGAGTGTGTGTTAGATACAAAAGTGAAGAAATTTAGAAGCAAAGAGATAGAGATGGTGCTTGTACGTTGGAAGCATCACAAAGGAGCAAATCATACTTGGGAAGCAAAGTCTGAGATGTTGAAGAAATATCCTCAACTGTTTGAATCCGAGTAACTTCGAGGACGAAGTTGAGCGTGGTGGAGCCCATGCTGTAACATCCTCGGATTTAATTTATTGTAATTTGGATAATTAGATTGAACTTTTGTATTAAGTTAAATTATTAAAAATGTTTATGTATCTGGATATTTGGAAGTTGGTTGTTATTTTAAGAAATTAAGAAATTTAAGAATTTAAATTTTAGTCATTAAGTATAATTGTTAAAAAAGTTAATGACGATGAAAATTATGATGGAAATCAGTACTTAATGGAACCGGATAAGTTGAGGCGCTATATGTGCCAAAAGCCGAAAGTTAAGAAATAAAAGACCTTTTTTCATTTATTTGACTCATTTCTACTTCAAAACACTCAAGAACTCTCTCCATCTCTCTCTAAAATCTCCAGAAAAATCTGCTAAAATTCGAATTTGAGGAACAAAATTCGTGGAACTAATCTGATTATAAACAAGATTCAGAGGAATTAAGGTAAGAAATTATAATTTCAAGTTGGAGGTTTTATTTTGAAGAATAAAGTTACAAAATTCGGATTATAATCTGATTAAATGTTGATTGCATGTATGTTTTAATAGTTGGAAATCATTCTTGGGAGATTTCTGAAGCCTATAAAACAAGAATCGTTGGTTAATTAGTCCTAATCGGTAAGAAATCTGACTTTTTATGAAGTTAGGTGTTCTTGAGGTTTTTGTTCATTTTTGGTCCAATCTGGACGAGTTAGTGTGTTATGAGTGGGGAAAATGATGTAAAAATACCGCAATAATGTTAATAAAACATTAGGATTGATTGCATGTTGCTGTAAATTGAATTTGGAAATTTTTAGTGAAAATCCGTAAGTTTCGAAGGAAAAACCTGCATGTGAACTCGGCGAGTTCTGGGGGAACTCGGTGAGTTCTCAAGAACATATGAACAAATCTTCAAAAATTCATAAGTGATTGGATCCGAATTCGGTTGGGACCCGAATTCGGATGAAACCCGAAACTTAGATGGAACCGAACTTGAATAAGAACCAAACTTGGATGGACCCGAATTCGGATGGGTCAACCCAATTCGGATGGGTCCGAAATTCAGTGGAGGGTCCGAAATTCGGACAGGAACTCGGCGAGTTCCCTAAGCCTACTCGGCGAGTTCTTTGTAATTTTGGGTAATTCGGATGGGTTTAAAAGGACCCAAATTTATGGTGAATTGATAACACTTTTGGGATATTTTTGGTATTATAATAAGGCAAATAATGGAGGGTTAATTGGGAATAATAACACCTCGAATAACGGTTTATAATATGAGTTTCGGATGACGTTTCCGAATGTTGTAACACTTTCGTTTATACAAGTTGATGTCAAATTGTTAAGGAACATATAATGATGATATGTTTTCCTTATGGAAACGAAACAGGTCCCTTGTGGTGTTGTTTAACCCATAGTGGGATACTTTGTGGATCCGGTTGAAATCCCGAGGAGAGATAATATTGCTTAAAGAATAATAACGCACCCACTGTGAGTACCTTTGATTTTAACATTTGCTGCATCTGCTCTATGTTTGCATTGCCTGCTGAGGCCTGTTATTTCATTTTCGTTTGACACTCTACAAACTTGTGTATATGTATTGATGCACATTCATACTTGTTGCATGTCCGTTCATTTGTTGTGCATCCTTTTGATGGACCTGCGTGGTCGCATCTGAACTCTGATGTTACTGTGCTATATGACCAAGAGTTTGACACCTCTGTGGTCAGGATAGACAGTAAGTCATCTCCGATGTAATGTCTGCCTCAGATGGTTGGTCATCTTATGCCGAGTGTCAGCTCGAAGGAGCTGCGGCTCGAGTTTGCGTACCTTGGGTACGTGTGGAGTATACGGTATTTGTTACCACGGTTACTCTGTGTGGCATCATAAAGATTTGTGGAATGTGTAAAATCTTATGGTATTCACTAAGCGTTAGCTTACCCTTTCAGTTGTTGCATTTTTACAGGAAAAGGGAAATCCGCTGCGGGACCATCTAGCTAGGACGCGTGTTGAAGTATTTGAAGATTTTAATTGTCTATCTTGGTATTTGATTTATGGAACTACTGTTGTATTAAAACTTGGGATGATGTAATACTTTTGAGATTGTAGATTTAGACTTGTAACCTATGTAGCACCGTAGGGTGTTTGACGAACCTGTATTATTTTAATTTATGTATTTTATGCTTCCGCACTTTAATTAAGTAATCATATCATTATGTAATTATTTGTTGGTGAATAATCCTGGGTGAATGGTAATTGGTGGTTAATGTGGCAAGGGTGTCACACCATACCCTTAATCTTAGTAGCATAGATACCTTGTTTAATCAGCTTCACAATCTCTTCAAGCTCTGTGTCCATTTTCTATCTTATGTGTTTCATTTTGGGTTCCATGTTGTAAGTACCCTTGATCATATGCTCTAGAATTAGACCAAACCCTTTTACCTTCTCCACCAGCTTTCTCACAAGTGCTCTGACAATTTTAGCAAAACTACTCAGAGCAACTACAAGTTCAACCCTTTCTGTATATCCCATTCTAGCAACATCAGCTGCTTCATGTGACTCTAGTTCAGGGCCATCAACACCAAATCTTGTAATCTTTAGCTTCCAAGGATGATTTTTCCTTGCAGTGGGAACAACTTTGACAATTGTTTCCCTGGCTAATCTCCTTTTAGTAACATCAAAGAACTTCTTTCTAGCCAAGTTGTCAAAATAGAATTGAGTTCTAACAGAAGAAGGGGTGATGGACACATATTTTTCATTGGTCACAGAGACCTTAGAGCTTTTCTCCTTCTCTACTTTCTTCCTACTGTTTGTCTCCTTGACAGCCTCTTCCAACTTCTTTTACACTACCAAGGATGACATTTTTTTCTTTCTTTGCCTCCTTGTCAGGGAAAACCTGAGCAGCTTTCACTGAGGCTGCTTCCTCTTTTGCTCTTTCTAGTAACTCAGTTTGTTCTTGTTTCCACTCATAGTAAGTTTCAAGTGGAATTTTTATTTCCTTTGCTTGAGCTTTGTCATATTTGAGCTGAAGCCGTCTTTCAACCTCTGTATCCACAAAAACCTTGCCTTTTCCTTTGGCTGCAATGGATAGAGCTATCTCAGTTTCCCCCTCCTCTGATGATACCAGGAAAAGTTGTCTTCTTTTGCTGGGTCTGTCCTCAGTTATAAGTTCCTCCCCCCTTAGATGCTCCAAGGCTTAGAGATTTAGTCTGAGTAGGCTCAACTGTCCTAGACACATTGGATGTACCTGGAGCGTCATCAGTGGTTAGTTGGCCTGCTGCTTGACCAACTAAGGCTGATTTCTCCTTAGAGGGAGATGAAGATTCTCCACCTTAGACTTGGTTTTTGAGGAAAATTTCCTCTCCCCCTATAAAGGAGATGGCATAGAGGCTTCAACATCAGTACTGCCCAAAGGAACAAATCCCACTAAGTGGGCTTGGTAGTAGCAGGTTTGGTAACAGGTTCTATGCACTAAGAAAGCCAGGTTGTCCTTCACCTCAGCTAACTGGGTAAGGCAGTGTTCAAGAGAGTTGGACTGAGAGGTGATAGTGGCTGAAAGAATGGAAATGTCAGTCCTGTCACTATTACTGAACATCAGACTCTTAAGCTCTGCAAGAGTAATGTTAATGGATTCTTGCACATCCTCAAATCCTGATGCCATTGTCTTAGACATGGATACCACTAAGGTATTCAAAGAGGCTAAAGTGGAAGGAAGAGAGACAGAATAGGTTTCAGCAATACTTGACAGTTGTTGGGAAACAGCTGCAAAGCTGGACACAGAGTCCAGCCTGTTGATTGGAAAGTATAGAAGCTAGAGAAGTGGAGGTTGTTGTAGTTGTGCAGTGAGTGCAAGCAGTTGTGATGAGTAGTCAGGTTATGGAGAGGGTGATGGAAAGGATGAATTGAATGAATCAAGAAATTTAGCAAGTTGTGTAGACACAGTTTTTGCAATAGTAGAAGTAAGGGTGATCATGGATTTTTCCAAAGTATCAACCTTAGAGGACAGCACAGTAATTTGTTCCTTCAAGGACAGATCTTTAGTAGATGGAGAAGTATGGGTGGATTGTTTGGATTGAGTGGATGTAGATGAAGTTGAGGATGGAGGTGTAGTAGGTTCACTTGGTGATGGTAGGGGCATAGTGGAAAGAAGTTCCATGGCCTGTGCAAAGGACAAGTGACCTAACTTAGAGGAGTGAATGATACATCCAGCAGTGGCTAAACCTGCATCATGAGATGAGGTGGTTGGAGTGGTATAGGCTTTTCAATAACCACTGGGTTTGAAATTCCTTCATCAAAGACATGTGTAGGGACCCTCAGTGGTGCTTTGGTATATAGGCACCTCTTCATGGGGAGAGGATGTGGTGGGAGAAGTCGTAGGGTATTTTGTTTGGACTGAGGAGGAGACTGGGGTAGAAACAAGGGGAGAAACCTGTTCCCTGGTCTCACGTGGCAAAGAGCCACTGGCCACAAAGGCCTCTGGTTCAACTGATGAACCTGGGTGAACAGTCTGTTCTCCCTCAGGCAGAGTCTGAGGGAGCAGACTTTGTTTCTCTTGCCTTCTTGGAGACAGGCCCTACATCACCAGAGTTGAGGGCACGTATTGCCCTTTTGCCTGGAGCTTTGGATTTTCCCGTGGGAGCAGGTGTTGAATCCCCCTCCTGTGCAGAAGGTCCTTCCACCAAACCAAACAGCCTTCTCATAGGTGTTGTGAGAGGAGACTCTTTAGTAGTTATAGGGGCATGAAAGATTTTTCTTTCCAATGATAGGAAACATCATTAACTTGAGAAATGGTTGAGAGTTGTATAGGGAGTCTCTATAAACATGCTTGAAGACGAGACTTAAAAATCAGGGGTACCTTACAGATGGGGAACGTTGGTCTTGCTCCACAAAGGCCGTCAGATTGCGAAAATCCATTTTGCCATATTCAGTGTAGTCTCATCCACAAACTGCAGAGGCACTTGAACTTCATCTCTGCTAAGCTGATCAAATGAATCAACCTTGCAGGTTAGACTCATTAACACTAAGGCAAATAGAAAGCCGTAGGTTGGGGCTAGCTTCTTCCTGAACATTGTAGCTCCCACCCTTGGTGTAGATACACCATAACATCTCAGCAGGTTACCCATTTGTCGATTCTCAGGTTGCAGTTTATCATACTGTAACATCCTAAAATTATATTATCGTAATTTGAGGATACTTAGTTTAAATTTCGTAATGAATATAATTAATTTGGATTATGAAAAATGATTATGTATCTGGATATTTAAAAGTTGGTTGCTGTTTTAAGAAATTAAGAAATTTGAGAATTTCAACTTTTAGTTATTGAGTATGATTGTTAAAATGTTAATGATGAAAATTATTATGAAACACAGTATTTAATGGAACCAGATAAGTTAAGGGGCTAAATGTGCCAAAGTTGGAAAATATGGAATAAAAAGGGGCAATTGGTCTTTCATTTCAAACATTTCACTCTCTCTCTAAAACTCAAGAGCTCTCTACCTCTCTCTAAAATTTCTACTGAAATTCGAAATTGTGGAACAAGATTCGTGGAAATTATCTGATTATAAACAAGATTCATGTGGATTTAAGGTAAGAAATTTGTTTTAAAGTTTGAGGTTGTATTTTTGAGAGAAAATATGTGGAATTCGGATTTTGAATCTGATAGATTGTTGTTGCATGTATGATATTTTAGTTGATAAACATCAATTGAAGGTTGTAGAAGCCACAGAAACAAGAATCGTTGGTTGAATCATCCAGAAAGGTAAGAAATGTTGATTTTTAAAAGTTTTTGTGTTCTTGAGGGTTTTCCGAATTTGAGTGTTTATGATATGGAAAATGGACTAGAAACATTCAATATATGTTTATATAACATTACTATGGATTGCATGTGGATAGAAATTAGTTTTGGAAATTTTTGAGTAAAATCCGTAAGTTGCGACCTGCAAATCTGCAAGTGAACTCGGCGAGTTCCCAAGAACATTTGAACAAATCTTCAAAAATTCATAAGTGATGGATCCGAATTCGGTTGGGGCCCGAATTCGGATGAGAACCGAAATTAGATTTGGACCGTAATCAAATTAGAACCGAACTCGGATGGACCCGAATTCGGATGGGTCAACTTGATTCGGATGGATCCGAAGTCCGGTTGAGGGTCCGAACATCAGACATGAACTCGGCGAGTTCACTGAGCCAACTCGGCGAGTTCTATGCATTTCTTGTGTAATTCGGATGGGTTATTAAGGACACGAATTTATGGGCAAATAATCACACTTTTGGGATATCTATTGTACTATATTAAGGCAAATAAAGGAGGGTTAATTGGGAGTAATAACACCTCAAATGATGAGATTCAAATGTGAATTTCGGATGTTGGTTTCGAATGTTGTAATACTTATATTTATACAAGTTGATGTCAAATTGTTAAGGAGCATGTAATGATGATATGTTTTCCTTATGAAAATGAAACAGGTCCCTTGTGGTGTTGTTTAACCCACAGTGGGGTACTTTGTGGATCCGGTTGAAATCCCGAGGAGAAATAAGATAACTTGAAGTTTAATAACGCACCCACTGTGAGTACCTTTGATTTTAACATTGCTGCATCTGCTTTATGTTTGCATTGCCTGCTGAGGCATGTTGTTTCAATTTCGTTTGGCACTTGTGTATATGTTGATGCACATTCATACTTGTTGCATGTCCGTTCATTTGTTGTGCATCCTAATTGATGGGCCTGCGTGGTCGCATCTGTACTCTGATGTTACTGTGCTATATGACCAAGAGTTTGACACCTCTGTGGTCAGGATAGACTATAAGTCATCCCCGATGTTATGTCTGCCTCAGATGGTTGGTTTTCCTTATGCCGAGTGTCAGCTCGAAGGAGCTGCGGCTCGGGTTTGCGTACGTTGAGTACGTGTGGAGTATACGGTATGTGTTTCCGCGGTTACTCTGGGTGGCATCATAAGGATTTGCAGAATGTGTAAAATCATTTGGTATTCACTAAGCAATCCGCTTACCCCTCAGTTGTTGACTTGTTACTGATAAAGGGAAAATTCGCTGCGGGACCTTCTAGCTAGGTCGTCTGTTGAAGTAATTGAAGATACCTACTACTCATCTTGGTAACTGAATCATGGAGTTGTAGTTGAAATATGTTTGGGATGTAATAAATTTGAGTATGTAGACTTAGATTTGAAACCTTATAGCACCGTAGGGTGTTTGAAAAAATTTGTATTATTTTTTTTATGTACTTTAATGCTTCCGCACTGTAAATTAAGTTATCAGATCATTATGTAATTGTATGTTGGTGATTAATCCTGGGTGAATTGTAAATGGTAGTTAATGTGGCAAGGGTGTCACACATACTCTCCAACCACAGGCAGATGAAGTACCTCCTGGATTTGGTCAGCAGTGATCTCAACAACCTGAGCATTGTTGAGAATGGTTCCTCTAATGGTCTAAGTGGTAAAATTGTAGGAACAAGTGTACCAGAATTCATAGACCATCTCCTGATACATGACACCAGGAGTGGTTGTCACTGCATAGTGCAAGGGTTGAGCTTTTAGAAACTCTACCATGGGTTCATACCCTTTGCCTATGTAGTTCTTTGGGATTGTGAGATTTGCTACATTGTTGGTAGGATTGATGGTTAGTGTGGTTGTGACTGATGGATGTTTGACAGCGTCATCAACCAAAAATGCAGGAACAAGAGGATTATGGAAAGCCATTTTTGAGGTTGACGAAAAGGATGCAAGAAACATAGACACAAAGTCTTTTAATGGTAAGTAGGAGTTTTCAGAAAGTATGGATATGTAGGGTCGCAATAGTGAAGGAGAAGATGAAATAGTGATAGTGAGTATTTATAGGATTTTGAATGTGAGATAGTGGGAGAGAGAAAAAGGCGGTTGATTTGAAATGCGATGACTAATGGAACGGAATGGTTACCACATCAGCACGTGTGTCAGACCAACTTGACTCTTTTCTTTGCTTAAACACGTAACAACCATTATCCGCAGGTAATTAAGACAAATAAATACATAATTTACATAACTTAAATGTGAACAAATGTTAATTAAAAGTAGATGTTCGAAGCTGTTGTTAAAACCTGTGATGAAAGAGTTTCATCCAAAACTGATCAGATTGTAACCTGTTAATGAAACCTATGAGTTATCTAAGAACAGGTTTCACTAACTAAACTGATTACAAGGCTTGCCTTGTACGACAGAATACAGAGTGAGCAGGTTTCAGGTTTAGATAATAGAACATGTT
This sequence comes from Centrapalus pauciflorus, assembly GCA_020465985.1. NCBI lineage: Eukaryota > Viridiplantae > Streptophyta > Magnoliopsida > Asterales > Asteraceae > Centrapalus > Centrapalus pauciflorus. The sequence goes on along the minus strand of JAANYP010001441.1, from coordinate 19,794 downwards.
AAAGATTAAGTTAGTTTCGAAAACTTTAGTTTTGGCCAACTTGTTACTAGTCAAACCTGTTCAAACCTTAAAGAACTGGCTAAGTACAAAACTAGTGAAACCTGTTCAGCCAAAGCTGTTGTTTGAGGTTTTAGCAAGTTTTCTTAAGTAACCTTTGAACATAAATGACACTTAGTCATTTTTATTAACATTCCCAGCTTGCATACAAAGGAATTACACCTATTTTCATCAAGAGGTTTGCTGAAAATATCTGCAAGCTGATCTTCTGTAGGAACAAAAGATACCTCAACATTACTTTTTTGGATGTGATCCTTTATGAAGTGATGTCTGACTTCTATAAGCTTGGTTCTTGAGTGGAATACAGGGTTATTGGAGATTGCTATGGCACTAGTATTATAACATAGAGTGGGAGTTTTCCTATATACCAGTCCATAATCCTCAAGTTGATGTTGCATCCATAGAATCAGTCCAGAACAGCTTCCAGCAGCAATATACTCAATTTCAACAGTAGAAGTAGACACAGAGTTCTGCTTCTTGCAACACCAACTAATCAACTTTCCACCAAGAAGTTGTCACCCACCTGTTGTGCTTTTTCTGTCTAGCCTACAACCTTCAAAATCAGAATCTGTGTAGCGAATTAGATAAAGGCTTGATTCTTTGGGATACCAAAGACCCAAACCTGATGTACTCCTTAGGTACCTAAAGTTTCTTTTTATAGCAGCCAGATGTGATTCCTTTGGATCAGCTTGACACCTAGCACATAAACAAGTTGCAAACATTTTAAATGGTCTACTAGTTGTCAGATATAGCAAGCTCCCAATCATTCCTCTGTAAGCTGTTACTGAAACAGGCCTACCATGAGTGTCAACATCCAACTTTGCATTGGTTGTCATTGGAGTTTTAATGGGAGAACATTGATTAAATTTAAATTTCTTTAAAATATCTAATGTATACTTTCTTTGATTTATAAAAATGTCATTTGAGGTTTGTTTAACCTGTTATCCTAGAAAGGAAGTTAGTTCACCCAGCATGCTTATTTCATATTTAGATTTCATGAGTAGTGAAAAATTCTTGCAAAACTATTCATTAGTAGAACCAAATATAATATCATCCACATAAATTTGAACAAGCATAATATCAGACTTAACCTTCTTTATAAACAGTGTAGTATCCACTTTACCTCTTGAATAAGCATTGCTCATAAAGAATTCTAATAAGAGTGTCATACCAGGCTCTGGGAGGGAGCTTGTTTCAGTCTATAGAGAGCTTTATCCAACTTATAGACACAACCAGGATGATGTTTTTTTTCGAAGCCTTGGAGCTGCTTTACGTATACCTCTTCTTTCATCTTACCATTCAAAAATGCACTCTTTACATCCATTTAAAATACCTTTATGCTTTTGTGAGCAGCATATGCTAGAAACAAACGAATTCCTACTAACCTGACCACAGAAGCAAATTTTTCATCATATTCAATACCTTCTGCCTGCTTGTACCCTTGAGCAACTAGACTTGCCTTATTTCTAATGACATGACCTTGCTCATCCATCTTCTTTCTGAAAACTCATTTTGTTCCGATTATTATTTTTCCTTTAGGCATGGGACCAGCTTCTATACTTTGTTTCTTTCAAACTGATTGAGTTCTTCCTGCATGGAAGTGATCCAATTGGCACCTTTCTGTGCATCATCAATTTTCTTTGGCTCCATTAGGGACACAAAACTTTAGAACATAAAAAAGTTTCCAAGACTAGCCCACCTTGTCTGCACACCTTTATTGATGTCACCTATTATTTGATCATTTGTGTGACACCTGATCCACTTAGGATCGTGTTTCAATGATGATTCCTCTGTATATTGAACACCAGTTTCATTCACACAGGTCTTGTAGAATGAGTTTCCTGATTGTTAGACAGACTGATATCTTGAGTTAGTTCATCTGTTGAGGGAGTAACATCGGTGTTGAACACATCAGTATAGGATTCAGGAAAATCAGCATTGATTGGTTCTGGGCATGGTACATCAACTATATCAGTGCACTTATTCACACAGGGTGAACCAATATAGTCATCATCAAGTCCACGGTGATTATCAGGTTCCACTCTGGATGCTGTGGAAGCTTTAGAGTCCTTTTCTTCAGCATTTGAGTGCAAAAGATCATCAAAGTTGAAGTCTCGTGAAACTGATTCAGGATCAACTTTGACTGAGGGATTTGCAGACTCTTCAAAGGTGACATTGATCGATTCATCTACCACCTTTCTCATGGGGTTGTACACTCTGTAAGCTTTGGAAGCTGCTGAGTATCCGATATATACCCTTTCATCAGCTTTGGGTTCAAATTTACCCAGCGGATACTTTCGGTTAAGAATGAAACAAGGGCATCCAAACACATGGAAATAGCTTATATTGGGCTTTCTCCCTTTGAGTAGTTCATAAGGAGTTTTATTGAACCTTTTTACCACTAAGGATCTGTTTTGAGTGAAACAAGTAGTGTTGACACCTTCAGCCCAAAATGATGAAGGAAGACCTGATGCATACATCATGGTTCTAGCAACTTCAATAAGAGTCCTGTTTCTCCTCTCAGCAACTCCATTTTGTTGTGGAGTTATTACAATTGAGATGTTTTGAGAAATGCCTCTTTCTTTACAGAAGTCCTCAAGTGTACCGTTTTTAAACTCAATACCATGATCACTCCCAAGCGGCTTGACTTGGGTAGAATTTAGGATCTTCATCTTTTTGATAAAGCCAATAATTTCCCTGGCAGCTTTTCCCTTGGTCTCTAGGATGATCACCCATGTGTACATGGAGAACTCATAAACCATTATTAAGGTGTATCTTCTTCCTCCTAGACTTGGGACATTAACAGGTCCAAACAAGTCCATATGGATTAAGAAGAGAGGTGAATCAATAGAGAAGTTACCTTTAGACTTAAAAGACGTTTTTCTGTGCTTACCCTTCTCAAAAGCTAAGCAGATTTTATCTTTAACAATGGTTATAGACAGAAAACCTGTTACTAACTCTTTCTTACAGAGTTTTAATATTCAGTAATAATCAAACACAATTAGGATCTAACAATATGAACAAATAGGATCAACACTAACCGAATGATTGATTGAACAAATGGGAGAATTACAAAACGAATATTAAGAAACACGCACTGAACCCTAGGTACAACTTCCGTACAGGAAAAAATAATTATGCAATGAATGTACAAAACCCGTACTGCTACAATACTGAGATCTCCTATTTATATACAATTATCAACTATTGAAATATTACAATTTAGACCCTAGACTTATATCAATCATAAACAAAACAATTCCTAAAAATCTCCCCCTTTTTATGAATGAATATTAGTCTTAATCTTTGAGCCCCAGTTTCATCTCGAAAATTCTTATGCTCTTTCTGTTTGTCAACCTTGACTCAATCTTTGAGACGAAATCCACCATCATTTTTCTATCATTTGGAGTAAGACCTCCTTTTTTCATTTTCGCTTTGAATCATAAGCCACTTTACCTTTTAGCCTAGTCATTACTTTTTCCAACGTGTCATTACAATACTTGTTCAGTTCAACTATCCTCATAGCTCTCTTCTTTTGGTCTTTATCTTTGTAGATCACTACTGGATGCTTGACCATGACAACTTGATATTCTTTAAGATTTTCCATGTACTTGATAAATCTGTTAGGAGCAGTGATATTAATTCGTCTCATTCCTCTTTCAACCCCTACTTGAAGATCTTGAACTGACATGAGTACCAGCTTTGTATGCATGAAGTGAAATAAAGCCTTTAGTGCAAATCTGCAATTTTCTTCTCTCTTGATACAACACAACTCATAAAAAAGGACTTCTACGTCCATGAAATTGAGATTAAACAAGTCTGCTTCACTGAAAACATAAGTCTTTCCATCATCTCTAGTCACAGTGAAAGTAGGATAGAAGATATTCACAAAACGATCTTTTTCAATCTTAACAAGATCAACTATCCTAAATTCACTTCTGACTTCTTCAATCCTCTGAGTCTTATTTTGCAGAAAGTGTGCGTAATTTACAAGATTCGTCATGTTTGGCTCGATTACTCTGAAAAACTTCAAAAATGAAAAAGTAGCCCTTTTCTTGCAAAAAATCTTCTTCTCTAAATAATCTTCCAAGAATGGAAGTCTCACGTTTCCTTATGAAGTCTGTATTTTACTTCTCAGACAGATTCAACTTTTTAATCTTCTTCTTTCGCAATTCATCCTCATCTAGTAAACTCAGCATATCTTTGATCTCTTTCT